>PVJO010000960.1:96692-196251 GCA_004026905.1 Hystrix cristata | reverse complement strand
TCAATCTTTAGAAAACCAAAGATATTTTGACATATGCTACTAAATGGATGAAACTTGAAGACATTATGTCAAGTGAAATAAACCAGACACAAAAGCATAAACATTGTTTGCTTCTATGTATAAGCCGTACCTAGAGTTGTCAGTATCACAGAGACAAAGTAAAATGAAGGTTGCCAAAGACTAAGAAGAGAGGGAAATGAGGGGTTAGTAGTTAATGGGCATGGATTTTCAGTTTGGGAAGCTAAAAAATGTTCTGGAGATGGGTGGTGGTGATGTTTGAACAAGTGATTATACATTATGCCAAGAAGTGTACACTTCAAGTGGGAAGCTTTATATTTGCATATTTTATCATAATAAAGAAGCAAAAATAGCAGTTAAATAAAGAAGAGTAAATACCTATTATATGCAACGAAGAACTGTGAAACATTAATCCTTCCAAACCTTAAAAGATGGTTGCATTATTACATGATGCTTAGGGAAAGCCTGAAGAAAATAGATTGTGAAAAAAGAAATCAGAGACTTCAGTTAAATCTTGATTATGCAGCTTGAATTCTATTCAAATTTCCATACCACCAAAAGTATACAGTCATATTTAAGGATAAAATACTTTCCTATATCAAAATATCTTTGGTTATTTTTAAAATGATAGATAAGTGCATCTCCTTAGGTAACTATAATTCTACTAAGTATATAAATACAATTGTCATCTAGACACAGGACAAGAAAAACAAACATTCCTCAATAATTTAGGGGCACTTTTAAATACCTGATAAATGAGAGACATATTCGTTTTTCTCTTAGCTATTTATCACCAAACATGCATAGAGGCCTTCTCAGAGCATCAGAAACTATAACCAAAAACAAAAGAAAACAAAACAAAAAACAGATGTTGTGCTTTGGGTCTTAAACCCCCCAAAAGTTCAAATGTTGAAGGCATGATACCCTCTAAAGCATTGTTCAGAAGTGGGACCTTTTGGAGGTGACTAGATCATAAGAGTTCTGATATCACGAGTAGATTAATTCATTTATGATTCATGGTTTACTGGGTTTCATGGGAGAAACTTTGTTATAAAAGTGAGCTCTCTCACATGCTTTACACTGTGCTTCCCAGTACCATAAAGTAAGCCCCTTTTCTCCACCACACACTTCCCACAACCGGCCCAGAAACAGCAGAGACACAGCATCATAGACTGAAACCGCTGAAACCTGTCTGCGAAAATAAATTTTTCCTGCTTTAAGTTGATAGCATAAGATATTTTGTCACAGCAACGAAAGCTGACTAACATACCAAGTCATTAAGGGAACTTACATATTTTGGAATCAACTGGGGTTCTTCAGTTTCCCACAATAAGAAGAGAAAAAAGAAAAACTATGGACAAGATAAGTAGTGCTTATTAGTTACAATTTTGTGAAATGATATGTTTTGTAATGTAAAGGAAATAATATTACAGATACGTACACAGTTTTTATGATACTGAAAATTTCATGAAATTAAAAACCAAGCTCAAATGTTATGTAATGTTGTCATACTATGGATCTCAATTTTTGGTTTCAAAAACATGAGCAATTTAGACAATGAGAATAGAAAATTCTGGTCTCTATAATTCACTAGTAGTGTGAGCTGCGGGAATTAAATTGAATGCTATAAGCTTCAATTGCCTTAAGATGAAGTGAGAACAATAATGTCTGCCCTGCTCTAGTAAGGACTGGATGTTATTTAATAAATATCCTTGGAAAATGACAGATATTTAACAAACTATTACTATTAATTTTATTTAATAAACTGTTATCTACTATTAATGCAAGGATTGGGATCAACAGGGGTATGTGTTTAGATTATCTATATCTTTCTAATAACTTCATTTTTACTCATCGGCAATTAAATTTGTAAGAAGAAAGAAGCTTAGAACTTAATTTAATAAAGAAAAATATGACACCATTATCATCTATCCTTGGAGCTTGAACTTAAGAGACAATAAAATAAATGTTTTTATATATCTCAGTTCAAATTGTGTTTAAGTTATCTTTATACAAGAAACATTTCATTTCACACGAAAAGTGCTGTCCAGGCCCACAGTTAACACTGAGGCTTTCTCAACTGCAGCTCCTTCCCAGGGTCACAGTTAGGGAAATCTGAAATACCAGCAATGGGAGAGGGACCATTCCTGCTAATAACTTCTCTAAACTTGTCTTTAGGGAGAGTGGTATTGACTTCCGTTCTACCCCAGCTAGCAGAGGAACAAGAGGAAATTGACTCCAGTTGCAGCCAGCAAGGTTTACTGTTACTGTGGAAGTTTTCTTCATTCTGCTCTGCCCTCAAATTACTATCCTACCACGACTTTCTTTCATTACAAATGTCACAGAAATAGTTCCTTCTTTCTACCATGCAATCCATGAGATGTGGTTTCCTTCTCTGTCCTCCTCAAAGATCAATAGTAACCTCAAAACAGTCCAAAATGCCTTTTTCCCCTTTCACCCTCTCTGGCTTCTCGGTGCCCTGAGTCTGACCGGATCAGCCCTTCCTTCCTGGAAATGATCTGGTTTGCTCTGAACAGACTTTTCTAGCTTCTTGACTGAGTCTTCCCTATCTGGCCCCTAAGAGTAGGCATTCCCTCACCATATGGCAACTTTCCTTTTGTCTCCTGCATGGCATACTTTCTTTGGTGACCTTGGCCATTTTCGTGACATGACACAGGTCTTATAGCCACCTTGGGAATGATGCCAATTTCAGTACACAGTCTATTATTTGCTGTCTCCATAATTTTACTTCTGTTCTTTCCAAGATCATTTCTTATGAGACTCGGCTCAGATTGCCACTTTCATCATGAGCCTTATCCTTTCCTATCTTTGACTGTCCATAGTGGTTTCCTTGATGGCACTTTTTAGATATAGCTGCACTGTTGTTTCTTCTGGAGCCTGAGTCCGTGCGAAGGGAAGCCAAAATCCCAAGAAGACAGAGAATTCATACAGTAGAGGAGAACACCATTTTGGTGTATTTCCAATGACTGTGTTCTTCTTGGACACTTGGATACAGATATCAACCACTATAGTCACAAACCTTTAACCAAAAGTGAAAGCTGAATGAACCACTAACTCTAAGACACAGGAACTGGAAAGGAATCAGGAATGGTCAAGTAAACCTTTAATCTCTTCATAGCCTTTGGAAATAGTCACGTATTCCAAGTATACTAACTTCAATCAGTGACAGAAATCGGTCATCAAGCCAGGGGTAGAAAACAGGATTAAATGAGAATGCAGAAGACTGGCTGCTTTTTGTTTAAATAATTCATAGCTTGGAGTTAAAATTTACTTTTACCAATGATTATTTAAAATTACATATTTCAGTAATATTTTCTTTGACCTTTCATTCTGCATTAACTTCTGGGGCCAGACTTGACTGACTGAAGACATTCACCTGGACTACTCACTTACCACCTGCGTTCTCCAGTCTAATTCCTAAGGCAAGTTTCTTAAGGCGGTGAGGAATGAAACAGTTTATTTTTAACATTTTACTCAATCTAGTTTAGCCACGTTTTAAAACTTTTTACTTTGAAATAATTATAGATTCACGAATGGTAGCAAAGATTGTTCAGAGGTCACATGTAACTTTCTCCCGATTCACCTCAGTGGTTTCGTCTTAGCTAACTTCAGAGTAATGACAAAGCGAGGGTTTTGACATTGGTACTGAGTGTGTGTACAGTTCTAAACGACTTAGTTGTAAAGGTAGGCATGTGTGGCCACCATTTCAGTCAAAATACATAACTATTCCTTCAGCGAAGCTCTTCCCTTGTGCTATGTTTACAGTCACGCCCCTCCCTCGCCACCTCCCTCTCACTGTTCTATCACCTGGCAAGAGCTAATCAACTCTCCAGCTCTATGATTTGACATTTAGAGAACATTATATAAATATATAAGTGGGATTATATAGTATGTAAATTATTGAGACTAGATTTTTTTCTTAGCATAAAACTCTTCAAATCTATCCAAGCTTTATGTTTGTCAACAGTTCCCTTTTTTGCTGAGTAGTATTCCATCCTATTGATGGTAGTCCACGAGGGTATTCCATAGAAATTATTTAACTATTAGTCTATAGAGAGACATTTTGGTTGTTTCCAAAATGCTTTTGTGGACAACCGTGTACATATTTTATGTAAATTTAAGTTTTAATTTCTTTGGGATAAAGAAATGACAGGTGACTCCTGGGTCATATGACAAATATGTTTAATTTTTTAGCAAACTACCAAATAATTTTTCACAGCAGCTGCATCGTTTTATGTATACTACTTAATAATATCATTTATTTTTAAAAATCTGACCTAATACATGTGTAGTAATGTTAATTTTCACTTTCCTAATGGCTAATAGTGTTGAATACATTTTTATAAACTTGTCATTCATATATCCTCTGGTGAAACGCCTTCTTGTTAATCACCTTTCCATTGCTGGGCTAAAATATCTGAGCTACATGACTTAAAGGAGGAAAAGTTTTTTTGGCTTATGGTTTTAGAGATCTTAGTCCATAGTCAACTGGCTCCAAGGCAGAAACATCAAGGCAAAAGGACATGGCATAGAAAGTTGCTCACATTGTGGCAGCCGGGAAGCAAAAAAGGCGTCAAAGAGGAAGGACCAGGGAGAAGATTGGTCCTCAGGTTCATACCCAAATGACCTGCTTCCTTCTACTAGGCCCCATCTCCCAATAATGCCATCAGATTAAGCGCTCATGATCCAGTCATCTTGTGAAAGTCCCATCTCTGAACACGTGTGATTTTAGGGGGATATTTTAAGGTTAAGCCATAACAGTCTTCATGTATTTTGCTCATTTTCAAATTGCATCATTGGTTTCATTAACACTGAATTAAAGAGTTCTTTATACACTTTAAATACGTACCCTTTTTGGGATATGTAGTTTACAAATAATTTCTCCCAGTTTGTAGCTTATTCTTTCATCCTCTTAACAGTGTCTTTCAAAGAGCAGAAGTTTTTTAAATTTGATAAAGTTCAGATCTTTCCTTTTATAAATCATGCTTTCATAGTATTATGCCTAATAATCCTTTATCAAGCTCTTGGCCCTGAGACTTTCATACATGCTCTCTTCTAAAATTTTTGTGGTTCATGTTTTACATTTATGTCCATTTACATCCAATTTGAGTGTGCTTTTATATAAGGTATGAAATCTGTGGACTGCTCCTATACTATCTGCTAAAAAAAAAAAAAGCTATTCTTCCACCATTGAATTACTATTGCACTTTTATCAAAAAAATCAGTTGTTTGCGTATATATGGGCCTATTTCTGCATTCTCTGTTCTGTTTCATTGATCCATGCATCTATTCTATCATCAATACCATACAATTTTGCTTACTGTTGCTTGAAATTTAGTGGACCCACTCTAGATATGTCCCTCCATTTGTTTTGATCTTTTTCTTTCTTCAGTGTTTTTTATTTTTTAGCATACATGTTGTATTTATCTTTTCTTAGTTTTGTACTAGGCATACCTCTCCCCACCCCACCTTCTTTTTTAGTACTCATAAATGGTATCAATTTTAATTTTGGCCTCCACATGTTCAAGATTAGTGTACAGACATATAGTTAATTTTTGTATGTTTATCCTATATCTTACAACTTACCTGAGTTCCCTATTAGTTCTAAGAGGACTTTTAAAATGTAGAATAGATTCCTTGTTATTTTTTTATGCACAACACTTTCTTTCTTCTTATCTTTATGCCTTTTATTTATTTTGCCTTATTGCAAGATAATAACAATACTATGTTAATGACATTAGTGGATATCCTTGTCTTGTTCTAATCTTAAAAACATAGTATTCAGTTTTTTATAATTATGTCTGAGGTTCCCTGTAGGTACCCTTTATTAAATTGAGGACGTTCCCCTCAGACTTTGTTTGCTGAGAGTTTTTATAAATAATTGGCGATGAATTTTTTCAAATGCTTTTTTCTATGTTAAGTAATATGATCTTGTGATTTTTTTTTCTTTAGTCCGTAAATATATGAGATCACTCTGATCAATTTTCAAAAATTGAAGTAGCCTTATATCCCCAGAAAAGCCTCCTTTGGTCATGGTATGTACTTACTTATGTATATTGCTAAATTGTATTTTATATATTGCTAAGTTGTAGTAACTAATTCAATTTTGTTAAAAAAACTTTTGTATCAGTATTTATGAGGAACATTAATCTATAGTTTTCTTTTTATTGCATTGTCTCATCTGGTTTTAGGACCAAGAGAGTAACTTATTTGAGAATAAATTAAGAAGTGCTCCTTCCTCTTCTTTCTGGAAAATTTCTTTTCTGGAGAATTTTAGTTAGAACTCAAATTCCTTAACAAGTTATTCAAAAATCCTATTTCATATTGGATACGTTGTAGTACTTTCTGTTTTTCTGAAGAATTGATTCATTTCATTTAAGGGATCAACTCTAGGGTGTAAGAACTGTTTGTATCCTTTTATTATGAGCCTTTTTGTTTAATTCCTGATCTCTCGCTCTCTCTCCCCCTTCCTCCCTCTCTCTCTCTCTCTCTTTCCCTCCTTCCCTCTGTCGCTTCTTCCCTAAAACTTGTCTGCCTTGATCGGCTGTCCCTTTCTTGTCTTTTTAGCTAGAGAGAGAACAATTTTTGTGTGGGTTTTTTTTTTTTTTTTGTACAAGACCTAAGTTCTCAGCTTTTCCAGTATCCAGTCTGAAATATACAGTAGTCCTTCCTTATCTGACGTTTTGTTTTTCTAGTTTGGATTTCCTGTGGTTAGTTGCAATTTGAAATACTAAATGGAAAAATCCCGACATAATCAATTCATAAACTTATTTATTTATTTAACTTTAAAATTTTTTTTTTTAAAGAGATAGGCTTTAGCTGCTTTGCCCAGCCTGGCCGGGAATTCCTGGACTTACCTGATGTTCCTCCTGCTCCAGCCCCCTAAGTAGCTGGGACCACAAGTAGACACCCAGCTTTAAGCAAGTTTCAAATTGCATGCTGTTCTGAGCCAGGCAATGACACCTTACGCAGTGCCACCTGGGATGTGACACTCCTCTGTCCAGTGTATGCACTCTGTATATCCATCCGCTACCTACCCAGTGGTCACTTGGTGGCCGTCTGGATTAGCAAGTTGATTGTTACAGGATCACAGTGCTGAATTGGCATTAATTTTATTTTATTTAATAATCACAAAAGTAGTGATGCTGGGAATTCATACATATCAAAGACATGCCATAAAATGCTTCCTTTAAATGAAAATGTGAACTCACAATAAGGGTACATTCACATTACTTTTGGCCTAGTATATTGTTATAGTTGCTGTACTTTATGATTAGGTGTTGTTGTCAACCTCATACTGTGCCTAATTTGAAAACAGAACTTCATTGTATAAGAGAAAACATAGTTTATATAGGTTTTGTACTACCCATGTTTTCAGGCATCTGTTGGGCGTCTTCTAATGTAAGGCCCACACGTAAGAAGGGACTACTGTAAAAGGATGATTTACATGTGCTTTATTTATTTACTTGTGCTTCTTTGAGTTCAGAAATCCCAAGATGGTCTATCTTCTTGCATCTTTCAGAGCTTTCCTGTTTGTTTTGTAATTGACATCCGTGATTTTTTATTGCATTTAGTGGGAAGAATAGGGAAAAGTATGTTTATTTTATCTTTCTGGAAGCAGAAGTCCCCTGTTTAGAATTTCAAAACATTGTAACATATTAACTAGTAATACATAGAGCTTCTCATATGTCAGAATCTGAGTTCTTAAATAGTTGTTAAGTGCTTATAGGCTGAATCATGTCTTCCCAGAATCCTTATATTAAAGTCCTAACCACCAGTAGCTCAGAATGTGACCGTGTTTGTAGACAGGATCTTTAAAGAGGTCATTAAGTTAAAATGACATCATTAGGATGGGACCCAATCCACTGTGACAAGTATCCTTATAAGAAGAGGAGACTAGGTTAGGACATAGGCTGAGAGACAGCCATGTGAAGTTACAGGGAAAAGATAATTACCTCCAAGCCAAGAAGGGAAGTCTCAAAGAAATTAACCCAACTGACATTTTGATCTTCAAGCCTCCAGAATAGTGAGAAAATAACTGTCCGTTGTTTAAGGCACTCAATCTGTGAAACTTTGTTATAGAAGTTCTAGAAAACAAGTATAGTACCATAGCATTAAAACAAGCTATTGTTTTTATTTAATTTTGAGAAGAAATTTATATATGAAAAAAGTTAGCTATCTCATTTTTTCTTATCTGTTCCCTTTGATTAGACTAAAAATTCACAGCCAGCATATGTTCCAAGAATTACTTTTCTTCAGGAGAGATATTCCAAGAAAGTATTTAAAAGTTGAAAGTCTGGAAATTCTTCTGCTTTTGAATCTGTTCCATAATATGCTGACTAGAACTCCTAAATTCACATGAGAAATACCTGTCTGATGCAAAAACAGATGGTGTTGGAAAAGGAAAAAAAAATGTGAAAAATAGCCACAGACACATTGCACCACACAATGAATCAAATAGAGACTAAAAGTTAGAAAGAAGGAAGAATAAGAAAAAGAGGAGAAAGAGGAAGAGGAGGTGGGAAGGAGGAAGAGAAGAGAAAAAAGAAGAACAAAGGAGAAGGGAGAAGAAAGATTGAGAGAAAAAGAGGAAAGATACAATTTGAAGACAGCAAGAACAAGAGTATTAAATAATTGTTTTTCTTATTCAACGTTGCTAATGGAAGTTCATGGAGTTCTTATAAAGTGGAAGTGTTTGTATAGGCTGCTAATGTTTTGGAGAAAATGACTAATGTGACAAAATAATACTGTGAATGTTTATAAAATAATACATTTGATTTGCCCAGTGTATCTGCAAAAATATTCATTACAGTGACACAGGGTAGCATAAAGCAGTTAATGAAAAGGTAGAAGTAATTTTCAAATGTGAGAACTTTCAAAAAATTGTAATGCAGGCCTGGGAGTGTATCTCAGTTATAAAACACTTGCTTAGCATCCATGAGACCCTGATTTTTATTCTTGGTACGGAAAGAAAAAAAAGAAAGAAGGAAGGAAAGAAGAAATTGCAATTATAGAACATCAAGAGTCAGGCCTTTTCTCTCAATACAGTATTTGGTTTTGGGGGCGTTGAAACTCCCAGGTTTTGTATATATCATTTCCAATGTTTGTATAGTTCTTATGACTGACTGATAAGACCTCGAGTCTGTTCCCTTATACAGAGAATTGCCTCAACCACACACAAAGTTTGGAGGCTTAAGGGTCTGAAGTTCACCTACCAGTATGAAGAGACATGGACTGTAACTGGATAAGGGTAACTCTGTTAATATGGAGACATTCTCAAGTGATACAGAACTTACAGTCAAGGATGGAGGGTTGGGTGAAGATTCCAGTATGCTACGGGGATAGCTTCTGGAAGCTTGGAAAAACTGATGGGCCACATTAAACAGAGTAAAGATGTCAGATCTGCCATGGCAAATGAGTGGAGCAAGGGATCAAAAGGTGCAGAAAAGAGGATGTGCAAGAAAGGGGTTACTATGCATGACAGGAAAACCTTTCAGGTGACTGTGTTCAAATCCAGATACTTCCAATTTCATAAGAAGTAAATGGAGGGGACTTCCAGGAAGATGGCGGAGCGGAAAGAAACAGAATAAGAGCCTCTCCATGGTTTATTGTCCAGACACTGGAATATAGCAATTTAGGGAAGAGAAGAAGGAGGGAAGCATGTTCTCAGGGCTCAGCAGGGATCTGAAGCAAGAGTTGAAGCCCACGGGGAAAGCAAAAGGAGAGACCAGCCCAGAAGAAGAAGGCAACAGGCAGACAGAGCTTTCTCCTAGAGCTCCAGCTCGTGGCCCTGGCTCACGGCCTTGGGTCACTGCCCAGCTCATGACACCAGCTTGCAGCCCTGGGTCACAGCCCCAGCTCACAGCTCCTGCGCACACCCCAGCTCATGGCCTGGGCTCACGGCCTCAGGTCACGTGACCCCAGCTCACAGCCCAGCTCACAGCCCCAATTTATGGCCCCAGCTCTCAGCACGAGTAACACAGTTTGAGCCTGCAGATGCACAGTAACTACTGGAGACCTCAGAGACCTCCACGGAAAGACACACAAATGGAGCAGAGCGCTGGACACTGAAGACTGCAGTGGCTGGTGAGTTACCTGAGTCATCTGATTTCAGAAGGCCCCTAGGAGAGGGTGACCAGGCCGATCACCATCTTGGAAAGGGGCCAAACTCAGAACTCAGAAAAGACGCTAGAGGCTTTTGGTGCTGGAGCAAGGTGGGGCAAGGCGGAGCAGAGTTCAAACTCAAATTCACAGGAGGAAAAAGAGCCAAGTTCAAACTGGCAGGGAACTGAGTCCAAGCCGGTGGGAGACACAGTGTATCTCCAGCTGAACGAATTGAGTTTCAACTCCACAGTCACTGATCAGGCTGAACTTCGGTGGACTTGGTGAAGCCTTCCTATTAAACCCAGCTGGGAACACTTGCTACCCTGCCATAAATCCACTGCTGGGATTTATCAACAAGGACCAGGGCCGGTCTACTCTGTCTACCAGTGACAGCAGAGACACACCTGAAAGCAAACTTTTTTTTTTTAGTATTTTTTTCCCTCTCTGCTCTTCTTTTTCTTGTTTTTTTTTCCTTGTTTTTATAGGAAAGTGACTTTGTAGTTTTTTGCTGTTATTTTTTTGTTTTGCCCTTGTTTTTACTTCTTCCTTCTCTCCTTCCCTCTTGTTTTCTTTACTAGTTTGTATAATTTCCCCCTGGCTTCCAAACTTGCTTCTCATCTCTTTCTCTTCTTCTATTTCTCTATTCTTTCCTCCTAATCTCTTTTGAATTTTCTCCCCTGAGAGTAAAATTGCCATATCAACTAAGCCTCTAGCTATCATTCAGGCCCATTCTTAAACCCAGCTGTCCTGAATAAATTTCTAATAAGATAATTTTGCCTAAATTTAACTTGTGCTTAATTTCTGCTGACTACAATCACATGATGCTAATGAACACAATGTTTAATGATATTCTGCTTTTTTAAGTCTGAGTCTAAAATCTTTCATTTAAAGTTCAAACTCTTATTTTAAATTTATGCCTATGAAGGCAAACATTCATGATATTACAGGGGTCTACAACAATAAATGGGGAATTTAACTGGAAACTCCAGTTTTGCTCTCTCTGGTCTATTTTAAACCAGCTATAAACTGTAAGCTCAAAAAACACTACCTCCTTTTTTGATTACACATTGACAAGCCAGTCATTAAAGGTCTATTTCGCCCTTAGCCCAGAGTCAGTGTGTCTGTGGCATTTTATCTTCAAAGTATAAAGCATATGCACATGCAAAGTTGTGGAGAATAATCTACACAATGAGCATGGTTCTTGCTGGAGATATTAGCCCTATTTTAGAAAGAATAGCAATAAAATCTCTTCCCTTAAATCCTTGAGGGAATGCACATTAAAATATCTTAGCTCTAAACCTTAGACCACTCAACATAGTCGTGACTCATGGAAAACATGGATATTCAGTATGTGTACAGAAAGAAATTGAAAATAATGAACTTACTGGACAAATTTTCGGTAAGGTTTTATTTTAAAACACAACAGACAATGTGTGTTGCAAATTTATCTTACTTCCCTCAAAGATAAATTTTACATTTACTCTTTCTTTTTTTTTTTTTTTTTTTTTTTTTTTTTTTTTTTTTTTTTGTGGTGCCGGGGATCGAACTCAGGCCCTTGTGCTTGCAAGGCAAGCACTCTAATCACTGAGCTAAATCCCCAGCCCCTACATTTACTCTTTCTGACACTGTTATCTAGTTTCTTTTTATCTTTTTCTAGAAGAATATGTTCCCTGGGAAGCCTTATTAATATCATTGGTAAGTGTAATTCTGAAGCCCTGGTTTTGGTAAAAGATTTATGAACTCTGAGAATCAAAAACTTAAAATATGTAGAATTAACAAAAATACAGTTTGCTCTATATACCCTTTTTAAGACTATACTTTTTGTGAAAGGACTGCTTCCATTCTTGGGCATGATGTCATTGGGAAGTGTATAGGAAAAAACCAACGAATCTGGTAGATGAGATCAAAATCAGATATCTTATAGAGAAATTTGGATTGTTTAACCTAAAGAAATGGGAACTAATATTTATGATGGTGGTTATCTTCAAGTATTTAAATGAAAAAGTTACTTGACCTCAGATGGGCATGGTGGCGCCCACCTGTAATCTCAGCACTCTCAGGCTGAGGCAGGAGGGTGGCAAATTCAAGCCCAGTCTGGGCAATGCAGTGATTTAGTTAGACCCTGTCTCAAAATGCAAAGTTTGAAAAAGAGCTGGGGATATAGTGAAGGCACTGGATTCAATCCCCAGTATAACAACAACAACAAAGCAAATAGAGTTACTGGACTTCACTAACTTGTCACCAATTTGTAAAACCAACAGGCATAGTTCTGTTTTCTGATGGTTTAGAGATTTCTCCAATACAGGAACTATATAAGATGAACATGTCATAGGTAAATCTTCTAATTCACTCTATGACTCTTTTTGCTTGTCATTTAAATAACTTCCATTTTGCTTAAATAACTTCTGAAACTATGATTCTGAGCTGATGGGAGTAACTGTGGGACTTGCATCTTAAAAAATGATTTTGTGCCAAAAGTTAATAGTCTATAAAGGTAAAACAATTGTAAGTATGTATCCTCATTGTAATTGTATAAAAACATAGTAATGCTTTCTTGGACATGTTAAGAATACCAGGAAATGTACACAGAATGAAGCAAATTAAGTTTTAAATTTAAGATAATAGTACTAAAAATTTAAAAAGCCAACAACAAATGGAGTTTTCCTCTTAATTGGAAATGAGGGCTCAAAACAAATTCCAGGAAAGAGAAAAAGCTTTTTTTTTTTTTTCAATTAAATCTTTTTAAGAATTATTATGTACTTAGTAGAGAAGAGAAAGAGAACAGAAAGAATGGATGGGTGGGAGAGGCAGTTTATAATTTATCAAGATATGAAAATGGAGGGTCCTTACTGTTATAAAAGGTGCCCCCTCTGGGTAGATGCAGCCGTCTCTTCTCTTCAGGGCACTGAAGCAAGCCAGACTAGTGGACTACATTGGGGCCCTCCTGAATGGCATATTTTAAAAAGAAGCAGCCTTGTGACTAACATCACTTGATTTTCTTCTTAACAAAAGAAAGTGCCGTTTAGGATTAATTCTGCTTAGTTATAAAAATATGCCTGTTACCATATGTTACACACGATGTATTTAGGAATATGTAGATATATGATTTCACTCCTTTAAAAAAACAAGCATGTAGGAAATTTGCATGGGTGGTTTTACTGATGATTTATGATTACGCAGAATTTGGAGAATCCATTCCCAGACACCTTGGTGAGGGAAGCAGTCAATGATGATTTTAAATATTACATTACTTTAAGACTAAATGGAATAAAATTGAAAGTACTTTCAAATTAATTATAATACAAATTCCAGCTAGCAAAAATAGAACATTAGGGCTGGGGATTTAATTCAGTGGTTAGAGTACTTGCCTAGCAAGTGAAAGGCCCTGAGTTCGATCCCCAGCACCAAAAAAGAAAGAAAGAAAGAAAGAAAGAAAGAAAGAAAGAAAGAAAGAAAGAAAGAAAGAGAACATTATAGATTATATCTATGGAGAATTGACAATTAGGAACAAGGGTGGACAGAAGTGAAGGCTATTTGGTTGACAGCATAAAAAATTTTTTTAAAACTGTATTTATATAAATCCAGATAAGTTTTCATTATTTTTCTTCCTATAAAGTTATGGAAGTACCAGATAAATTAATAGGAAAAATAAACTAATGTTAAGCAAGTAGCTAAAATAGATTTTCAAACAGACACTGCAGGATTTTTTTTTTTAAAGAATATGGCCTAAAAATTAACATTTAAGAATTAGATTGATTAAGCCATGTACCACTTTTGGAAAAATAGTACTAAGACTAAGCGAGCTGCTAGCCAAAGTAGAACAAATTGTTTTGAGGGTTTCCATGGAGCGACATAAGTATTAACATGTTTCATTTGACAAATCTCAAGGCAAGAAAAGTCAATAATAAAAAACACAAGTAATATCTTCAAGTCTATTGTTATTCACAATGGGAAAAGATCAACACTAAATGGTGTAATTTCAGGCCCGTGAAGGGGTGGAGATTACAAGGGGAATTTGAAAACTCGGCCAAAGCAATTCTCCTTAATGCCTGTCAGGAGAAAAAATCTCCACTATTACCCTTGCCTTGATTTAGCACTTGAAGGATTCTACACTCAACTGTGCCTCTTAGGAAAAAATAAAATAGGCAAACACTTCTGATATATAATTTGAGAGAAGCAAGCCCTCTCTGCTACCCCAAAATATCTCCACAGCCAGTCTCAGATTCTGCACCCCATAATTAGGTGTGCATTCTGTCTTTCTTTTGAAGGGCTTTTGCATTTGGTTGTCTTCTGCAACTGGAAAATACTCTAGGAGAAAATAAATCTATCAATTAACACTTTAAGGAGAAGCAGTTACTAAATAAGGGCATTAGAATGAAGTAGGATAGCAGAAATAAAGGTAGGGAGAAAGGAGGCAAGGAAAATTATAATCTTAAAATTGTACTTTTAAGAAAAATTGTACCTTCAGGCCATAGTTACCCATGGTTACAGTGCCTTTTCCCCTTCTAAGAAACTAAGAAAAAAAAAATCCTAAGGGTCTTCAAGGTACAATAAGCCTGACAATGGAGTAGTGCTTTTTACCTGTAAGTCGAGCTTTGCTCTTCCCTCCACTGCTTTCCATCCTCAAGAAAGCATCACTATTAAGAGGGCCACATATCTAACTTTCAAATACATGCAAATGGTTTGCATTCCAAACCAGCCCAGAGGCTGACAGACAGTAGGAATATGTATCATCCTAGATCACCCATCTTGAAGACATCTCCAACACCACATTAAAAACCCCCAACCCAAGACCATAATTTGCCTTTCTCTTGAGGACCTGGACTCTATTCTGAGTGTGGATTTCCTTCATTCCAAATCTTTCTATGCCTCTCACTAATGCATCCTGAAATTCAGCAAGCCTATTACCTACTACCTACTCTGTGGGTGGGGTGAGTTGCTGTCCCATTTCTTCTTTGGGGGACTTCCTCAGATCTCATCCAGTGGCAAGAAGTCTGCAGCAACAGAAAAAAGAAAAGCACTGAGTAAGGTACACCTGAGGCAAACTTCAAACACGGTTCAGTTGCCCCTAGGGCTTTGTAAATTTATGTGCATAATACTGTCGGTAATAATAAATAACGCTGAGAACAGTCTATATGGCAGCATGCCATCCCACTTACAACCTACTTGTCTGTTAATTGAGGAAAAACAAATTCACCAACAGTCATTTGTGATTTTAAAAGAAACAAATACAGAATTTAATCTCAGAGCAAACTCTCAGCTTGCCTATGGACCTCATCTTTTTTCTGGCAATGGCATGAGAAGAGGATGAGGGTCCAGGCAGGACAGATGCTTTAAGTAGTGTCCTGGCATGAAGAAGGGGTGTCCCATCCCACACCCCTTGTCTGGTGTCTCAAAGGTCTCCTCAACCGAGGTGTCATTCCTGCATCTTGGTCTTCAGAATCTCAGATTATTGTCTCTGTCATAGACTTTTAATTTTCCATTTGCAAATTTAAAGGTCAACACCATTCTTTAATTCTAGGCTGAATTCTCCATACAGCCATTAATTCTAAAGCAAAAGTCCAGGGCAAATAGGTAAATCCTGGGAAACACCAGGAAAGAGGAATGTCTCTGTGGATACTGCAGAAGAATTAATTCTTCTAGTGCACTCACATTATCTTACCCAAACTCATCCAGAGTTAAAGGGCTGATGAGTGGGAAGTCTGAGAGTTTACAGTTGGGACTCACTGCCGAGCCTGGGCTTACCTACCCCTAGTGCCACTCATAGGGACAACAAAACCACGTCTGCTGTTTGCATCTCAGGTTTTTATCTGATTAAGTTCAATTACTGGTTAATTTCCCTCATCTAACAAAGATCTAGGACACAGAAAACAGTGGGGGAAACTCTCTGTTATGTGTAACTCTTAAGGAAAGACTCTAGGGAAATACTAACGTGAGAACCAAGGAAGCTTTCCCATCAAAATCCAATGCTGTTTGGGGTTTTGTATCCATCTGAAGACATAATTTTTTCAATTCTTTTGAATTTCTGCATCATAAGCAGAACCACTGATGGTCATTTGTTCTGGACTATTGTCTCACAAAAGCCTTTATATCAAATAGTCTTGGAAGATAAAAATAGTACATTTTGCTTAAGAAAAAGGAGGCTTGTTTACTGTCAAATATAATAAACATAATGTCTCTCTCCAGGACAAAATTCAGATGGGTTTTCTCTCAGACCATTAGAAAAGACTCAGGTTTCATAAGCATAAGGATCCTCAGTAGAAACACAAACTCACTGCATATTCAGCATCTACCTAAGGAACAAGGAAAACAGCCTTGAATATGATGCTCTTGCTGTTTTTTGTCTTATAATCAGTAAAGACCTACCTCTGGTCCAGGAGTTCCATGTCCTCTACCATGTCCATGACACTAGCAGACTAACTTGTGAGGTTGCAGGTAGGTAGAATCTCAGGATCTGCAAATCTCTGATAACCATAGCATTCTGTTCTTACCGTTATCCACTTCTAATCATAGTGTAATTCTCTTCTGGCCCCCAGTTTCTACCACAGATTTATATCTGTAAGGTGAGAATGACATTTCAGTCAAGGTAGGCTAAGTTGTAGTGTGGTAAAAACAACTGCAAATATTAGTGACTTTAAATAATAGAGTACTGATAAACATTAGACTGACCTCTCCAGGAACAGCTCTGATGTACAGTGCTTGCCAATTTCCATAGTGTAAATCCTTCCGCCTTGACCAATTTTGAGCTATAGAGTTAAAAGGAGATGAGTATAATCATCTCTTAGAAGTCAACTCTTACTCCAGTGACTTTATAGCAAAAGTTTATTTCTTGCCTATACGAAGGCTTATTTCTTGCCAGTTGTGCATATCTTCTGACTCTGTACCAAGTCTTCTTCATTCCAGGTTATAGGTTGCAAATGCAGCTCTTATCTGGGACATGCCAATTGTGTGGCAAAAGAAAACAGTAAGAACAGACCCACAGGATGACCCTTTATGGTACTTTTCAGAAGTGATGCAAGTCATTCTTACCCACATTTTAGTGGCCAAATCAGATCATTTGGCCAAACCCAAAGTCAATGAGTTGAGAAATGTACTCCTGTTTAGATAGACCCAGTAGGGAGAGACAGCAAGATTTTGACTCTAACACAATCTATAACAGTGAGTATCTAATCTCATTTCTCTTTGCATCTACATCACCCAGCACAATGGTTTGCATTTACTTAGTGTTCAGTTACTGATAAAGCTGAAGAGCAAGTTAGTGAGAGTCTTAATAATATTAGAAAGTACATTAAAATATTGTTGTAAGACCAGCAAACACTGTGATTTGAACTTTGTTTACTTTTTCTCCCATATCTTCCCAGATTACAAAACCTTTTCAATGGATCATGGTATATCTAGTGGTTAAAAATCAGTAGTGTGTCGGTAGTCTGCACTCAATAAAGATTTCTTGAACCCATACTTCAGGTCAGTATAGTTTTAGACTTGGGAATAACTAGTAATGAATAAAGCAAAGGTCTTGCTCTCATTAAATTTAAAATCTACCAGGAGACATATATCATAGGCAAATAAACAGTACCAATCCATAGTAAATTCTACAAAGAAAAATAATAAACATTTAACTAATGTTTATAAACATGTACAAACCCACAGATTTCCATGACAGATATAAATTATGACTTCTAAGAGAACAATTTTCTATTTGTTTTTATTATTTTATCATCAATTAAACTTTTATTAAATAAAAAATTTGTAATATGTTTTAATAAATTTTATGAGGGTAACATTTGACTCTCAGGCTGGGATTTAGCTCAGTGGTTACAGCGTTCACCTGGCAAGCACAAGGCCCTGAGTTCAAGCCCTGGCACCATTAAAAAAAAAAAAAATAAGCAATATGGTTTTTTTGGAGATTCCTATTTCATTTTTTAATAGGTTTTTTTCTCTTTTGTGCTCTGTTTTATATTTTTAAATTTCTACCATGTTCTCAACTCATCCTCATCCTCAGTGATCTAAAGAAAAAATTACATGATCACATATAATGTGGTTATGATTTGAATATATATCTGATGAAAAAGTAATAAATACAAAAATTAGAATTACTTTCACTCATTTTTTAAATGTTTCATTTGTTCTAAAACATTTAGAACTATACTAAAGTTAAAGAAGAAATACTTAAGCTACCATTCATAAAAACAAAAACTTTAAATCAATTTTATTTATTTGTTTACTTGGTTGTTTGTTTTTGAGACAGGGTCTCACTGTATAGCATGCTCTGGCCTTGAACTTGTGATTCCCCTGTCTCAATTTTCCAAATGTTGGGATTATAAGCATGAGCCACTAGGCCCAGTTCAGTCAGTATTACTTAAATAAAGCCATTTATATTTGATTTTTCAAAAATTTAATTGACTATGAAGTTGTTTTAAAAAAAACTATTTGCAATTTTACATTGTATTATCTAATTAGCAAAGTAAAGAATTGGCATTATGCTTCACACATTATGTTTAGAATTACTTATACTGAAATTTAAGAGTAAACATAAATTGTTAACATTGCAAAATGCTCAAGTCCCAGGTAGAACTATTTTGAACTTCAGGTAATTGTTACATACCTCCACAAACATGAACAGGAACAGGAAAAAAAAAAAAAGAAGAAGAAGAAGAAGAGGAAGAGGAAGAAGAAGAAGAGGAGGAAGAGGAGGAAGAAGAAGGAGAAGGAGAAGGAGAAGGAGAAGAAGAAGAAGAAGAAGAAGAAGAAGAAGAAGAAGAAGAAGAAGAAAATAGACTCAGGACACTAAATGAGAAACAACATTTCATTATGCAAGAATTTATTGCATTCATGCTGGGGGCAGGTGAGAAGTTAATTAGTCTTTTCTCTTAAGTGCTCCCACTGCTCGAATTCTCCTGCCTTTGAATTCTTGTCACTCTCTGATGTTGACAGCACCACAATCCACAAACATCCACAGCATTTGTACACAGTTGCTTTTTATTTTGAAGACATATGAAAAAATGTGAAAAGACATTTCCATGAGGCCTGCACAATGAGACTTGGTGGTGCTTAGGGTGAGGCTACACTGTCCCAATGCTAAGAAATGGCTGTAAGTGACAAAGGCACCTGTGTGTCCTCTAATTAATTTACTTTTTGTGTTTTTGTAATACGATACAGTCAGGATGTTTTATTCCCTCCCTAAACATGTGCCCATTTCAAAACTTATGCTGAAATTTAACGGCCATCGTAACAATACTAAGAGATGAGGATTATTTTTTTTTACTTTTTTATTTTATGAAAAAGTAAAATTTCACAACAAAATAAAAGAATAACAATAGTTACTACAAGAGATGAGACTTTTAAAAGATGATTAGGTCAGAAGATGCCACTTTCATGGCTGGAATTAGTGCCAAGAAGGTCCTTGCCAGAGTCCAGTATTTTGATACTGGACCGCACAGCCTCCAGAACCATTAGCCAGTAAATTTCTGTTCATTATTGGCCTCAGATATTCTGTTATAGCAGCACAAAGTGGACTAAGACATAATACAAGGTAACCTCTAAAGCGTGGAACTATGTAGTGTCTTGCAGACTACAGTAAAGAGCTTGGATTTTATTTTAGATGGAAAATATTAAGGGGATTCTGATCTTACATCAATGTTAAATTCTGTTTTAGAATGCACTGTACAGAGTACATTGTAGGACAGCAAAAATACAAACAGGGAGACCAGTTTGAAGTCTACTGTAATGGCCCAGTGGAAAATAAGGTTGGCTAGGATGACAGTGTTAGATGTGATCAGAAGTGGTAGAATTCTGGATATATTTTGAAGATAAATCTTAAAAGATTTGTTGAAATGGATATGGGGCATAAGACAGAGAAACAAATCAGTGAACACTTGACTCTTACCTCCACTTTTATAAGATTAATTTTCTTCATTTTCAAATAAGGTATCCTCAAATTGAATTTTTATAGATGAAATATGAAATCTAGGTAAAATTATTCTCATTATGCTTGGCATATAATAAGCAAATAGTAAATGTTAGCTGTTAAATTGTTTTAGGTACCACCTGATAAAACCACTTTTCCCAAATATCCTCTTTTGTGCCTCTAATATTGTTTGCATTTATATATTTCTATAAATACAAATCCATTGATCCAATTCTTTTCCTGTCAAAATCTTCTTATCAAGACTTTGTAAATGAAAAAAAAATTTTCCAATCTCAAAAGAATGAAGATGAGCTGTTGATAAACTAATAGGGGATGGATTGATATTTGGAGTACTAGAGATACTCTTCACAAGCGGTTGCCTGTTCCACATATTAAATCTAATTTGTTAAATCTGAAACTGACTATTGAGTGCAAAAAAATGCGATTTTGTTAGAAATTTATTAATTTTTTAAAAATCTCACCTCTATGCATGAATAGATGCATAAAAATAAAAATGAATCACCTCAAAAAGAGATTACTAATGATCTTTGCCTAACTGCTCCAGAAACTCTCTCTAGATCCCAATGAGAAAAATGCTTTGACACTGAACTAAAGAAACCTCATGTGGGAGTATTTCATTTTCGAATGCTCCCTACTTGTTGAGTAGCTATCTATCATCTCCTTTTCCCCCTTTTTCACCACTTTTAAATAAATTGTCTTCTCTTAATTAAAAAAAAAAGAAATCTCATGTGGAGTAGGGCTTATATTTGCTAAACACCAATACACTGGAAAATTGGAGTACATTATTGTTATATGTTTTACAATTAGGTAAGCCATAAGTAATTCTCCATACTGAAGTTCTGAAAATACTTTCTCAATACCATAGAACTAAAGTTTCCTTTTCAAATAGAAGAAAATCTGTAAAGCATACTAACTCCTAAAACTGGTTTTTTTAGTTTTAGTAGTCCTATCATCAGTGATGCAGCCCAAGAGGTATTTACAAAGTGAAGACAGTTTATTAAAGCATTTAAATTTGGGAGATCATCAAATTGCCACAATAATTATTAGTAATACAGTCTTCGCTGGAAAAGAGGGAACTTTAAACTTTGAGAACCACAAAGTCAATTGGTTTGGTCTGCCATCCAGTTCAGTCCTGTAAGGAAAATACATCAGTCAAAAAGTTACTACATTCTCAACATTAAAAAGAATCACTCAAGTGATTCTCATGAGGGAAAAACTCATTCAGCCCTTAAGGCAGATACGGCATCTCAGAGAGGGGGAAAAAAAAAAGGATACACTTGAAATAGTATGACCACTTTGGAGGACATTTTGGTGGTTTCTTACGAAGCTAAAAATATTCTTACTGTGACCCAGCAGTCACATTTCTTCAACCCAAAGGAAATGAAAAGTTATGTACATACACAAACTTTTACAAAGATGTTTATAGCAACTTTACTCAAAATTGCCAAAACTTGGAAGCAGCCAAGACATCTTTTAGTAGGTTAGTAGATAAACTGTGATATAGCCAGATAATGAAATATTAATTATTCAGTGCTAAAAACAAATGAACAATCAAAGTTTGAAAAGACATGAAGAATACTGAAACACAAATTACCGAGTGAAAGAAACCAATATGAAAAGGCTCCATGTAAGATTTCAACTCTCTAACTGGAAAAGACAAAACTGTGGAGACTAGAAATATCATGGGTTGGGGGAAAGAGAGAATGAACAAGTGGAAACAGGATTTCTAGGGTAATGAATATTCTCTGATACTGTAATAATCAATACATGTCATTATACATTTGTCCGAATTCACAGAACACACAATATTGAGAGTGAGCCCCAAAGGAAATCATCTATTTCAAGTGACAACGATGGCTCACGATAGGCTCATCTTTTGTAACAATCACACCTCTTTCGTTGGGGATGTGAGGCTAGGCATGGTTGGGGTCAGGGAGTATAGGGCTATCTTTGCATCTTCCTCTCAATTTTGCTGTGAATTTAAAACTCCTAAAAAAGATACATTTCAAATGAGACACCAGTGCTATGTATTTTAATCTGTTTTAAAACAATAGCAGAAAGTTACCCTACAATAATGAAGAAGGTTGAATTCTATATTCCATTGCGTTCAGTAGCATTACATGCTTTCCCTTTGTTAAAGAACTCGCATAAATATTTCATAAAATAAATGAATAAATGTTTCATAAATGATGATGTTTTTCCTATTTCTTCCAATAAATTGCCAACCAGTCCTTCAAATAAGGAACAGCAAGAACAGTTGTAACAGAGAGGTGAGCATTTCAATTATGAACATATGTCTCATGCATCAAAGTGGAGATGCTATAAAAGAATAAAGGTAACATGAATCTGGATAGGAAAGGAGATATATGGGCTGAAGAAATGAATCACAGTAGATGTCAGTAATTGAGATCACCTTGAGTAGCAAGTGTAAGTAGCTAAGACATACTGACTCTGAAATGAACCAGGGAATTCTAGCACTTAGAGGAAGGACAGAGAACAAAAACAGAAGTGGTTAGTGATGTAAAAGGAAAGTGAAGAAAGCATAGTGTGTTCCTAGAACAATGAGAAGAGAAAATGTATTTCAAAAAGGAAAGGACAGGGGCTGGGGATTTAGCTCTGTGGTTAGAGTGCTTGCCTTGCAAGTGGAAGGCCCTGAGTTCGATCCCCAGCACCCAAAAGAAGAAAAAAATGAAAAAGAAAAAACAAGAAAAACAAAAAGGAAAAAGCAATAAAGGTGGTGAAATATTATTAAAGGTTGGAAAGACTGAGTCCATTTTTTTTTCTTAATGTCAAGTCAGATTAAAGCAAACATACCCACTAGATTTGGGAAAATATTTGCCACTAGTTGCCTTGATAAGAGCAGTTTTAGCAAACAGAAGTGTTAAAAGCAGAATGTGTATGAGAAAACAGAGGCAAATTTACAAATAACTCTTAAAAATTTTGCTGCGGAGGAAAATAGATATGGTAGAAGTTGGAAAAATGTACATGAGGTCAATGTGTGTGTGATCATATTAGTGTGTGTGTTTGTGTGTGTGACATCATATTAGTCTTATCACTTTCTCTTCCCTAAGACACAACACTCTATACCCCAATTTAAAGGAAGAAAAGTTTACTTTGGCTCACAATTGCAGTCTATAACTGACTGACTCAAAGGCAGAAGAGGGCACGGCAGAGGGGCAGAAGCTGCTTATGTCATGAGGGACAGAAGGGAGGAGCCAGGGAGAGAGCTGTACCCTTCCAAGTCTCGTCCCCAGTGACCCACTTCTTCTGACCCAGCCCCACCTCTAACCAAACATTCAGCTGTGGATTCATCAGTTAATCCGCTCATGAGTGTAGTGCACCCATAATCCAATTTCCTTCCAAACACATGAGGCTTTGGGGGGCCATTTTAGATCCAGACCATAACAGTATCCTGGTGACCATGACACAGTAGACAATGAGAAATTGATAGGGCACAAAAGGACACAATAGAAAGAACAAAATCCTCCAGTAGATGAGAGCACTTGAGACGTCATTGACAAGTGGGGACATCGGCCTTTGGCAGGAGAGATACTTTGCTCTGACAAAAGAGAATAAAATGCAAAAGGGATTGCAGAATTTACAAAGCAAAAATGAATATGCTTTGAATTAATAACTTCTACTTTCTCGGTGAAGTGTAAGTTCATTAATCGAGAATAAAGAGGTTGGCAGAATAGAAGTGAAACAGTCATCCGGTAGAAGAGGAAAATAGTGTTACCCAAGAAGTGTTGCAGCATTTTTGGAGGTCTCTTGACATGTGTGGTCATGAATTGAGGTAAGGTTAGTCAGTGCAGCTTTGCGATTTTCTTTTGCAATATCCTGCTATTCAGTTACAGGCACAGAAGACAAATAGTCTGGTTCAGCGTAGGCTGGGGTTTTCCAGGCAATTATAACAAGCAGAGAAAGGCTGGGTAAGCTTCTGCTTAGGTGAATCTTTATAATGAGCCATGAAATGTAACCATGTTCCTGAGTGAATACAGGCAGGGACAGATGAATAGAAACAAAATAGTAGAGTCTATGGCTTGGAAGATTCAAAGTACTGGAAAAATTGAAGTAAGTACTGAAGTAAGTAAGCTGGAAGGATGGGAGGTGATGATTGAAATCAAATGTTTGAAATCAGTATTTTGGCAAAGGTGATGTTTATGGTCCTGTCAAATGTTACAGAGATAGAAAGTGTCTGTTACCACAAAAGGTTATGTAGCAAACCATCCCAAAATTTAGTGACTTGAAAGAACAATCTTTTGTTATTTGGGGTTTTTTGTTTGTTTTCCACATCTCTAGGTAAGCTTGATCGTTTTGTTGACCTGGCTTGGTATCAGTTGATCAGTTTGGAGTTCACGCACTTTCGGTGGTCAACTTACAGGTCTGGTTTGAGCCAATTAGGTCGAGCTGACCTCAGCTAGGAAGACCAGGCTCTGCTATGCATGGTCACCTTCAGCAGGCTTGTTGTGGTCCTGTCAAAGGACCAGGGGAGGGAGAGAGAGAGAGAGAGAGAGAGAGAGAGAGAGAGAGAGAATATGCAAATTCTCTTGAAATCTAGAATCAGAATCTATGTATCACTTCTATAAGTTTCTATTGGTCAGAGAAAATCACAAACAAACCCACACTCAAGAGGTAGAAAAAAATAGTTCCTTAGACTCAGATTTTAAAGCACGTAGTTATAGGGAAGAACAGGAAAACTGGGGCATCTTGTTATCAATCTATGGTAACAAAATCATGGTTAAAGTCAGGTTATTGCACATCCTGGCCATTTTCCTAATACTAGTGACAATACATTCATAAGTAGATTATGTTTGAATAGCACTTTTGAATCTGAAAACCCTTTTTAAGTATTTGATTGATCTTTACTACAGGGTTTAACCCCACTTTGCAAAAGAGGGCATGTAAGGATTTTATATTGTGGAGGAAACAGGGTCAGACTTGTGCATAAAAAGTTTAGCCTGGAAGGTGCAGGATACTTGGGGAAGGTTAAAAAAAATAGATGAGCAGTTGAAGGTTGTTGAGTAGTTTTGTGGATAAAAACTAAGACTCTTAAACTTACATAATAGATATGAAAAGAAAACAACAACCAGAAATATTTAGTAAGAAAGACAAAAATTTTCTTGGCTCATTGGTATATGTAGGCAAAGAGAGAAAGGAATTAAGATGGAATTCTAGGTTTCTAACTTGGATATCTGGACAAGCATTCAAGATAGAGAGTGAAGATGAGAAGCAGATTTGAGTCAGGGGAGTAGGCTTTGGATATATGGAGTCAGAGGTTCCCAGAAGATTTAAGCAGATATTAATAAACTATTGGAAATATAATTGTGAAACTCAGGAGAACTCTGTTTTCACCCAGTTGATAAGCCAAGACTGTAACTCAGGTGGTAACAGAAGTAAACATATATGGAATCATTATATTAGAAAAGAGGTTATAGAAGGAAAATAACTAAAGTTTAAACAAGTTTATGGGGAAAAGAGACTTAAAATGCATCCTTGAAAAATATCAACACTGAAGGGTTGGTCTGAAAGAGAAGCAGTAAGTACCATCACAAAGGAGAATATAGAGTAACATGAGAAAAAACAAAAGAGAATGATGTTACAAAAACCAAAGAAAAAGGAAGATGCCAAAAGAGCTTATCAAGAATGTAAAATAGAGTCCATATATAACTATTAAATGCCTAAGAGTTCATCACTGTGAAGCACAAGGTTCATCTGAATAAGAGTGTTTTCAGCAGTGTTGTGAGAAGGAGCTGAGTTGGAGGGCTGGCGATTCTCTTATAACCAAGAAATTGGTCGGAGGCCTCCGTGTGGTAAGTCTACCTACCTGAGGCCACCACGCTGTGATGAAGCCGATGCTACCTGGACAAGGCGTGCATAAGGGCTCTGGTCAACAGCTCTGGCTAAGGTCCCAGCCCAAACCAGAATCACCTGCTAGAAGTGCAAGTGAATTAGTCTTCCAGTGGTTCCAGCCCTGGTCATCAGGGCAGGCTCAAGTTTTCAACTGTTTTTAGCCAAAGTTCTAGATATGGTGAAACAGACAAGCCACTCTGCTCAGGCCTATCCTGTTTTTGACCCACAGAATCCATACGCATAATGAATGGTATTTTAAGCGACTGAATATCGGAGACATTTTTTGACACAGCCATACTGACTGAAATATCACTGAAAGAAATGGTATGTCCAGAGAGAAAAGATGTAAGATATGACAATTTTTAAAAGATCTTACATTTGCAAAATGTCCTTCCTAACTCAAACTCTAATCTTTCCAACTTTTAGTCATGGATAACACTCAAGATAGCTGTATCTTTTCACAAGTTTTTCAGGATTTACCAGAAGTTCTTACAATAATTTCCTGTTATCTTATTTCTGAAACTTATCCTAAATCTCATCTTGTCTCTGAAACCTTGGGTGACTATTTCGAATAAATGTAACCTTTCAGTCCTATGCTCTGAACACTTTAAAAAACTTTGTTGATTTGTTCGTTTGGATGAACATAGGCCTTTCTACCCGTAGTTCTAATAAGCCTGGGACTCAGTCTTGTTTCCTTGTATCATATTGATTATCCATCTCAGAACAATGTATGTGATAGGTGTTTAAGAACTATCTGCTGATTGATGTGACCACTAATGCAAGTATTACCACTAGATTCTAAGGCTGATTATTTTATTCTGCAACAATAAAATTCACCTTAACTTCTTGTCTTCAAAGAAAGAGATCATATGTACAGTTACCATAGAAAGTATATATCCTGTCAGTGTTTTAAAAATTTGCTTTTGTTAATAGAATGCTGGTTTTACTTTGATGATGCCATCTAAAGAAATGTTGTTCAAGAATTGGTAGTGTCCAGGTTAATATACGTGATGAGGATGTATGTTGAGAAGTTCTAGGCCAAGTTTATAATCACATGATTTTCTACAAAATAGAACTAGGGAGAGGAAGGGCAAGCAACTCAGTAGGGGGTAGCTTGTTAATTAGTAAACAAGTGCTTTATACATATTGAGCCATGTGGCTGCTTTTCAAAAAAATAAAGTCAGTGAGAAATTCCAGCTGTTTTCTGAAAATATGCTCACTCACACTTGCCTAATGGAGGCATGGCTCATTATCTGTGAGAGGGGAGGAGTTTATGGAGAAGAAAGGAACAAAACAGGGCGAGATTGGTGGCTGAAGAGTCACCTCAGAAACAGTCTGAAGAGAGAGAAAGCATTCGTGGCCGGGGGCTTGCTCAATAGACACAAGCAGTCAATACATTATGTGGACAGCAACATGCATCATTTTTCATGCTTAGAAAATCTGCAAAATTAAAAGACAGAATTTGAGTGTGGGCAGCTTGGAAGATCAGCACCAGTTGTTTTCTGGATGTTTTTATAATGCAGGCATTCGAATCAAGGGCTGTTGGGATCACCAGGCTTGGATTGTTGTCTAGGCCTTTGGCCCATGACCGTGTCACTGAGTTCATGAACTTTTGTTTATTTATTTCATAAATAGTCACTGAAAACATACTAAGAGTCAGACATTGTTCAAGTCACTAAAAACAGCAATGAGCTAGGTGTGATGGCACACCCATGTAATCTCAGCACTCAGGAGGCTGAGGCAGGAGGTTCACCATAAGTTTAAGGACAGCCTGGGCTACGTAATGAGTTTAAGGCTAGTCTGAACTTCACAGCAAGACCCTGTTTTAAAAAAGCAAAAACAAACCAAATCAAAAATAAAATAAAATAAAAACACAGCAGTGGAGTGGGGAGGAAGAGCAGATTAAAGTCTTTGCTGTAAAGGAATTTAAATGTTGCTATTAGGGAGACATATAAGCAGATAAGTAAGGTTTTCAGATGGTGCTAAGTCTCCTGAAGAAATTCAGCTGGGCTGGGGATTTAGATCAGTGGTTAGAGTGTTTACTTTGCAAGCACAAGGTCCTGAGTTTGATCCCCGGCACGCGCGCACACACACACACACTCACACACACATAAAAAAAAAGAAGAAGAAGAAATTCAGTCACAGTGATGTAATAAAGTTTGATGGTGAAATTCAGTAAAACAAAATCCTGTCCAAGGTACTAGATTGGTTCCTGTGAGTTTTAACCTGCCAGGGTCCCTGTAGAGATCACTGACGGATCAAAGCCTAAATCTGTGCAGAAGGCAGTCCATTCATCCCCGTTGGACCATGGCTCTGAAGACTCTTGGCTGGTCCTGGATCTCCCTTTAGCTACAAGAAGTTCTTCATGATCCAAAAGCAGGAAAGTTGTCCAGTAACTTGGAGCTGTTCTGAAATTATAGGCCTATCTCAGCAGATGATCCTTGCCTGAAATAGCTTTTCTCTCCAAGCATGCCTTGATTTATGGCCTGCTTGTTTATTTTTCTTGGTTGCCTTAATGTCATTGGTATCAGGTTCCATTTATCCTTGAACTTCACCTTCTTTCTCTGCTGCCATACCTGGACTACCCTGCTTGCTTTCTGTACAAATCAAGCTTGCCTAATCACATTCAGGGCCAGTCCTGTCTAATTGTTGTGATTTGCATGGGACATGCTGCTGACCTGCCCATAATGATGACATCCTGGCAGAACTTGGTTTTACCTTCCTATGTCAAAACCACGATTCTTGCCAACATGCCTATTCTTAAAAATGCTCCAGCAATGTCGAGGGTGGGGGAGGGGCTCAGTGTTGTAGGTCAAGCCCGGGGCCTCAAACATGCTAGGCAAGCGGTCTGCCACTGAGCTGTACACCTAGTCCTGTGATGCCTTCTTAATCGATACTGTCCAGAGTATTTTGCCAACTGAAATTAAGAGGTTACGCTTTGAACCCTTGGTGGTAAAGCATCCTGAATAAGATAGCTAAATACTAGGCCTATAGTATGGTTGATTTCTAGATGTCCCCCCCCAAAACTCATGCACTCGTAGGTGGGGCTTTTGAGGGTGACTGGATCATGGGTATGTGATACTGGATCATGATTATGTGATGCTGGGTTTGCCCACTGATTGGTTTAGCATGGCTCTGGATGATGGACTTACTGCAGAGGGAAGACCCACCCTGAATATGGGTGGCACCAACTGATAGGTTTGTAGCCTAGATGGAATTAAAAGGGCAAGAAGAAGAAAGGCTGCTGCCTCCTGCCTGCCATGCTATGAACTGTTTCTCCTCTGCCAGTCCCCTCTGCCGTGCTGCCCTGCCTTGGAGCTAGCTGACTGTGGACTAAAACCTCTCTAAACTGTGAACGAAGACAAACCTTTTCTCATTTAACTTGTGGGTGTCGGGTATTTTGTCCGAGCAATGAGAAAGTATGTAAGACAGCCTGCTACTCAGTAGAGGAAAAACCCATCAGTTAGTCGAAACAATGTCAAGAATCTGTTAGAGGGAGCACAGGTGTGTGGGAATACCTGACCAAAACCTCTTAGGCCAGGGGTGTGGTCACTCCGTGAAATTGTCTGAGACCCCTTGAAATACTGGTCAGCCTCTTCTTTGAAAATCATTTACATTAGGAGCTGGAAGAGATGTTCTAATACACAACGTGAAAAGAGAATTTATTCAAAGGAGAAGTGGATATCTCACATAATCCAACTACAAATACTACCATTAGGACTTAAAAATGTTGAGAAATCTTCAGCTAGTACTTCTCTCTCTCTCCTTCCAGACAGAATCATTTCCCTTCTCGACATCTACCTGTCAGTTTCTTTATGCAGCCAGGCATTTTTCACCAGGTTCTTAGATTCTGTTGCTGGGTAACTTCAGCTTAACATAAGCCTTTGCCCAGCTATGGACATATGATTCAGACTTGAGCAGAAATTACAGCCCCAGTGCCACAACTGATTACTAAGTCAAATTCCATGTCTCTTAGTTCAAATTCTTGTGAAAGAGAATTTGATCGATTGGCCCACTAGGCTTTGAGTTGTTTTCTTCTGGGTTTTCTGTGGCAAGCTCCTGGGGCTGGAGATCTTAAGATCCTGTGTTGCAAAGTCAGTAGCCACAGGTGTGATCAGAGGAAAGATTTTTCTTAGATGGCAAGCGAGGTAAGAAGGGAAGCAATGGTCAGCATATAGTGAAGCTATAAAGGTCCAATGGTGAATGTCTGCAATCCCGGCTACTCTACAGCCTGAGGTAGGAGAATTGCAAGTTCAAGGCCATCCTGGGCAACATGGTGAGACTGAGTCTCAAAAAAAAAAAAAAAAGCCAGTGATGCTATAAAGTTTTACTACTTAGCAACCATCCACAAATACCAGAGTCCACTCTTTTTCCAAGTCCAACCACCTTGGTAAGTGGTTGCCGTAAGGATTCTGATTTGTATAAATGTTTGAATTACCTATTGCTAGGGCAGAATATAAGTCTAAATGTGTCCATTCTTCCAAAGGGAAATCAAATTGTAGACAGGCTAAAGGCAGACATTTTGTAAATTGTGATCTAGCAGAATTAGTCCAGCAAAGTAAGAGCTTGGAAAGCAACAACGAAAAAAGATGTGATTAAAAATAATCTAGAAGGGGCTAGAGAACAGCAGCAGCTGGACTTGTACTTTCATGTGCTGTTCCCTCTCCCCAGCATGCCTTTCCTTTCAGCCTCTTCTTAACAAAGTCTTGTTCATTTTTCAAGATCTAGATTAATCATAACTTACATAAAGCCTTTTCTAACAGAATCCATTTTCAAAGGCAAAGGTGATCATTTGTTTCTTTGGTCACAGACAATTTAATTGCATTTCTATAAGGGGAAGGAACTTGTTTTATTCTTCCTTGAACTTTCCACAACATTTAGCACAATAGCACATATATGAGTCTTAAATGATTATCTATTGATTAAAGTCAAATAAGCAAATATATTTGGTTAATGATCACACTTTACATAGAAATCCAAGCAATAGTCTTTTTAATTAGAGCTCTAATAGAATGCTGTACTGTTAATTTTAGATAGCTGAATCACCTACATTATCTCCATGATTATTTCATCTGATAAACATGTATCAAGAGAAGAATCCTTATATCCATCTTACTACAAGGAATGCAGAAGCTTTTATGCATCATCAAAATAACAAATTATAAAAGGCAAGTTCTATGAAGAAATATTCATTATTCATTCAATCAAGTAATATTGACAGGGTGCTTACTGTGTGATAGACACTAATTATAAATATGGTGTGGTGAAGCAGAAAAGGTAGAGAACATGATAAAAATGTGATGACGTGAACATGTTATAGAATCACCATATAGTAATTAATATTGAAAAGAGGCTAAAAGAGGTTAAAATTTTCTCACAAAATTGTTCTGTATCATCAGCATGCTTATAAACTATTTGTTCAATACCTGTCTGTTTTCCTCATGGAATATAAGCTCCACTGGGGCCCACACTAGTTCTGATTTGTTACTCTTAAAGCCCTTGTGAAATCATTTGAGAAAACAAGTCCTTATCAGTAAATTAAAAGAAAAATTAAGATAAATTTAGACTGGATTTTGGCAAAGGCTCATAGGCTCAAGAGTTTAATAATCTGTTAAACGAATATGAATTGAATCTATGCTGAGTGCCAGGCAGTGTGCTGGGTGCTATGATGCAATAAAAATAAGGTAAACTTGGTCTCTGTCCACATGGACTTTACAAATATCCAGAAGGTATTAGAAAATTCGAAGATTATTTCCTTAAATAAAACCTAAATCTCACACAAACTAACTGTATATGTGATAAGCAAATACCTAATAGGATTTGATTATATTTGGGCAAATATAACTCCCAGTTCTACATTATGTTCTGATTTCTTGTATGCTCTGTGATTTCTTGTACAATCTAGGTCATTGTTCATGCTATTAATCCTGCTGGAATCTTTCTCCACTTAAGTCCTTCTTCTACTTGTCTATGTCTATTCGTTCTGAAAATATTGACACAGACACCATCTCCCACCTGTCACTTCACACTTCTCAACTACCATAAATTCTGTAGCATCCCCCATCGCTGAGTGTAACACAGTATATTGAAATCGTGACTTGTCTCTTCCTGAGCCCCAAGCTCTGCTAGGGTGGAGGCTAATTTTCACTCATTTTGTATTTATAATGTCTGTACATAACAGGTGGCCAATAAAGGCTGACTGGAACTGGAGCCTCTCTGTTTGCCATTTACAAAATGATCTCCCTAACATAAAAGCAAGGACTTCACTTGACAGCCTGCATTTTCAAAATTTCTCTAACGGGGGTTTTACATTCTGAATCATGAGGAAAAGATAGCTGAAAGCAATTACAAGCCTGAGTACATTCTCTTTGCTTCTCACCCATAACTCAAACTCACATGAGAATTTGAAGCAGAAGAGAACACCATTATCTTTACTGTCTCTACCACATAAAACACATTTAATTTCCTAATATTTCAAATACCTAATAATTACATAATAAGCAAACTCAGACTTTTCTTTTCTTTTTTTTTTTTTTTTTTTTTGGCAGGTACAATAAGTATCTAAAATGCTGCTGTGTTAGAAGGGAACACTCTTTGGTCTTGTTAGTGCTCCTGGCGTAGTATAACAAGTATTTCAAAGGCAGAACAAAATAAAAGGAAATATAAATACATGAGAATATCTACCATATACGAATGTTATATTTGAAATGTCATATATAGAATGAGTGCCCTGCTGATTATTATTTTAGTATCCCTGTGTTATCTATTATGGCAATAGACAGACAATTTCATAACACATTGCCCCGAACTCAGTGCCTTAAAACAATAAATGTTTATCGAGTCTACTGCAGGCTGATTATTTCAAATGGGCGTTGCAGAGAACTTATTCTGATCTCAGTTGGATTTTCACACATATCTGGGGCCTGATGCCAGTCAGCTGATCTAGGAGGGGCCTGTTTGGGATGTCTGGGAAAACTACTTTCTTTCACATAGTTTTTCTTAATCTTCTGGGTCTATATACAGAAAACCATGACATTTTATTAGGGAAATTAGTATAGCTATGAATAAATCCCAAGAATACTGTATTCTTCAATACAGAAACCATTAGAAACGATGGTGAAATTAAAGTGATAGTTATCATAGGCCAAGGAGTATCTGATTCTAGTTGTGGCCCAGACACCTTTCCTTTGTGATAGGTCCCCAGAGGAAACAGTGACAAAAAAGGTAAAGTAATACCTGACACAAATCTCCAAAGGCAACCACTAAGGTAATGAGAAGAGCTATACTGAAGAAATCGATACTGGAGATGAAGAGTGACACTTAAAAAAAAAAAAGTACCGAGTGCAAAATAAGTCTGGAAAAGAAGAACAAAACCCTCAAGAATAAAAGCTTAAAATAAAAAATAAAAAGTTAAAAGTACATTTGAACCTAATCTTAGTAATAATTACATTAAAGTAAAATGATCTAACCATTCCAGTTAAAACTCATAGGTTGCTTAGATTAGATTGAAAAATCAAGACTCAACCACATATTGTCAAAAAGATAATTACTTTATATATAAAGAAACAGATACATGAAAGATAAAGGGTGGAAAAAAATACCACAAAACAAATCACAAGGAAGCTGAAGTGGATATGTTAACATAAGAAAGAAACAGATTTCGAAACAAGTAATCCTAATAGTACAGTTAGAAACGAAAGAGCTGAGTGAGCCACTCCCTTCCCCAAAAGCTCAAATATAAAACATAAACATTTTAAGGATTATCCAGGCTTCCATCTTCTTAAAGGAGGTACAAAACCCCTAAGTGATCACCCCACCCTACAGGGCAGGGTCTGGGAGCCAGCGAGAAACTCAGTGGGAGGCAACCACAAGTCAGAGATGGCCACCTTTAAATTCAAGGAGCCTAAGTTAGTACAATGCGTTTCCCTTTTCGCTTTTCCCCCTTTTGCTCTTTGTTCCTACCCTTTTTCTATCCTTTTTACCCCTTCCCACACCTCGGTTCTTGCCGCTACCTTCCCGGAGATCTCCAATAAACACAGCTACCTACTACCTACTATGCAGTGTACAGTTGGCAATTCTTTCATTGTCATTCAGAAGAACCTGGACTCTTTTTGGCCCACTCAACTGTAACACTAACAGGTTAAGAGAAAAATTTTATTAAAATAAAGAAGATATAAAAATCCTAAATGTATATGCGCTTAATAAATGAATTCCAAAACACATGAAGCAACAATTGATAGAGTCAAAGGGAGGAAAAAGATGCAGCCACAATTATAATTAGAAATTTCAACACTCTTCTTAGCAATTTATAGAACAAGCAGACAAAAATCAGCAAGCTATACAAGACTTGGACAATATGTTTATTCACCTGGGCTTATTAGGCATTTATAGAGAAATTTTCTTCCTACCTCAGCAAAATATACATTATCATATACACATGAGAAATTCACCAAGAATGCTAGGCAAATAATTTAAAAGGACAGGAATAATACAAAAGATATCTCTGACCAAACTAGAAAATTAGAATTTAAGAAGAAAACAGTAAAAGGAAAATTCCCAAATATTTGGAAAGTGTGTAACACATTTCCTAATTACTCACGGTTCGTAAAAGAAGTCATAAGGAATATCAAAATATTTACAGCTAAATAAAAGTAAAATTTATCAAAATTTTGATAGTGCTGAGCTCAAAAGGAAATTAATGCTCCGCATTTTATGTTAAAAAAGAAGAAGGTCCCAAGTGCATAATGTAAATTTGCATCTTAAAGAGCTAGAAAAAGAGCAAATAATCCCTAGTATAAATGTGAATGATAAAAATGAAAGTTGAAAGCTGGGCATGGTGGTGCACTCCTAATACTACTTTCATAGCTCGGAAGACTCTTTTGCTTTTTTGGTACTGGGCCCGAAACCTAGGGCTTTTGCACTGAGCTAAATCTTCATTCACAAGCCCTGTTTTTAAAAATTTGTTAGTTTTGAGATGGGATCTTGCTAAGTCACTAAATTGCCTAGGTGGGATTTGAACTTGCCTCAGTGTCCCAGAGTACTCGAACTATAGGCATGCAGCACCATGTTTGGTTTAAATATTGTTAAACTGTCAGTTCCAACTAAATTGACCTATCTTGACCTATGTATTCACAATCACAATCAAATTGCTCTGGGTATTTTACTCTTTAATTTTTGTTTTTGGTGCTGAGAATTGAACTTAGGGCCTTGCAGTTGCTAGGCAAGCGCTCAGCCACTTGAGCTAAACCCCCAGCCCTCCTCTGGATATTTTAAATAAAAAATTAACTAGCTAATTCTAAATCTCACGTGAAAATGCAAACAACATGAAAGAGCAAAAACAATTTTGAAAAAAACAAATTTGGAAGATTTAAACTTTCTATTTTCAAGACCTGGTAAAGTTATAGTAATCAAGACAATACAACATTTGCATGTCTTCATCTGCTTTCTGATGCAGTGATAGGTAACAACAAGCTGGCTCATGGTTCTAGAAGCTCCAAAGTCCAAGCACATGGAGCCACAGTCTGGCAGCAGCCTTCCTGCCAAGCCACCATGGCAGAAGGGCAAAAGAGGGTAAGAGCAAGAGGGCAAGAGGTGGCTGAACTCACTCTCATGATAATTAACCCAACCCTGCAACAACCACAATACATTCATGAGGCCAGAGCTCTGATGACATCTTACTAGAGCCCACCACACAACACTGTTGGACTGGAGATTGAGTGAGTTTCCAACAAACTTCGGGGGATGTATACAAACCATCACACTGAGTAAGGATATACACATAGTTCGGCGGAAGGAATAATCTAGAACTGGACATTGAGTTTTCACCAAAGTGCCAAAGTAATTCAATGGAAGGATTATCTTTTCAACATATGGTGGTACAACAACTGTATATCCCTTTAGAAAGAAGTGGACTCTTTCCTCCCACCATACCCTGAAACTAATTTGAAATGGATTATAGACCAAGTGTAAAAGCTAAAACTGTAAACTTTAAGAAGAAAACATGAAAATCTTCACTGCATTCAGAGTAGGTAAAATGTCTTCCATGTGTTACTAAAAGCATGAATAACAAAACAAACAATTGGTAACTTGAACTTCACAAAAATAAAAATGTCCACTTTTCAAAATACATTTTGAATCATGAAAATGCAAGTGTATCTCTTGCTGTATAAAAAAATTCTCTAGAACTTAGGAGCTGAAAACAATAATAAACATCTATTATTACTAACAAATTTTATGGATCCAGGATATGTTCTTGGCTAGCCAGCGGTAGCAGAGATCATCATCACACGAGACTGCAATCGTCTGAAGGCTTGACAGGGGCCGGAAGCTCCACCTCCAAGGTGTGGCATATGGTTGTGAATTACTGCTGGCTGTTTATCAACAGGCCTCAATGCCACCCCACCTGGACCTTGCAAAGGAATGGCCTTCTCTAGAGCAAGCGACCCAAGATACAAGGAGGAAACTGCCTGGTCTTTTTATGATCTAGCTTCCCCGGAGCCACATGTTATCACTTCAACAATTTCTTCTTAGTCACACAGGTCAGCTCCATAAGGGATGGGACTGTACAAGTAGATATCAGGAGGCTGAGATCAATGGGAGTCCATCTTGGAGGCTGATTGCACGGCAAGTCACATCCACGAGACAATACTTGTAACATATATATCTGACAAATGATCAGTATAAAAATAGAATATTTATAGAATATTCACAGCTCAGTAAATAAGAGGACAAAATTTGAAATAGACAAAAGATTTTAACAGATATTTCATAAAAGAAAATATGCAAAGGCTCATAAGCAAAGGAAAATACATTCACCATAAGGGAGTCATCAGAGAAATAAAAACAAAAGCACCCACATCCACCAGAATGGCTAAGTTAGAAAAGATTGACACCACCAGGTGTTGGACAGAAAATTAAACAACTAGACCTCTCAAACATTGCCACCTAAGATTCATGTTCATAAAATCTTTAACCAAAATAGCCCCAAACTGGAAAGAAACCAAATGTCTATACACAGAAAAAAAAAAATTGTAGCAAGTTTATATTATGAAATATTACTTGGCAATAAAAAAGAAACAACTGTTACACATAATAAAATCAAAAATGTTCATCTTGGGTGATTTCATTTATATCAAATTGTTGAAAAATAGTCATTCTATAATGACAGAAAGCAAATTAATAATTCCCTAGGATAATGAGTAGCAGGGCACAGGAAAGGATGGAGGGTACTTTTTATGGTGCTAGAAATGTTTTACATCATAACGCTGGTAGTAGTTTCCTCAACGTGTTGTCAAAATTCATTGAAATATACCATTTAAATGAGGTTATTGAAGTGTATGTAAATGATAATTAGGTCATCAACTTAGAAAGAGTAGCATCATGATGGTTAATTATTGATATCAACTTGACTGAATGAGGGATGCCTGCAGAAGTTGCAAATATGTACTACTGAGTGTGACTTTGAGGGTGTGTCTTAGTTGGGTTTTCTACAGCCAATGGTTGTAAGAGAGCAGATTTAATAGGGGACATTTATAAGTTACAATATTCACCTGCAAGCCAAATGCAGGAAGTGCCGAATGTCTATCTAGGCACTGGAGACCCAAAAGGTCCAATCAAGGGCTGGGAGCCCACGGCACTGTCCCATGTACGTCCATGTCTGCAAATGATGGCTGAAGAAATCTTCACTGGAACCAGGATATGCTGCTCACAGCAGAGATGACAACCAGAGCTCCTCTGAAGCAACAGCAGCCATTCTCGACGACAGCAAGGCCCAGAGCTCCTTCCTGAACAAGAACAGCCATGTCCCTTCAGGAGAACCAGTTGCAGAGCTTCTCCTGGGAAACAGCCCGCCAACTAGCTTCGGCTCACACTCTGCTTTATGTTGCATCAGCAACAGTCCTCAGGTGGATCGTCTATGCCCAGAAACACATCAACTCAGTCCAGCTGGGCGTTCTGGCCCAAGTTGACCACAATAAGTCCACCACAGGGTGTTTCCAGAGAAGATCGCCTGTGGGTCAGTGAGCGGAGTGAGAAGGAGCCTCCCGAATGTGGGCAGGACTCCTCCAGTGAGCTCTGAGGTGATGACCAGAAGAGCACAAGGGCAAAACCCTCTGGTTCTGCCTCCCTGAGCAGGGTGCATTGTCTCCTGCTGCTGACCTTAAACATTGGACTCCGTGTTCTGCGGCCTGTAGGACTTGCACCAGCAGCCCTCTGTACATTCTTGAGATTCTGGGCCTTCACTGGAGGCTGTACTAAAGGTCTTCCTCGTTCTGAGGCTTCCAGCCTCTTGGACTGAGTTATCACTACGGGCTCCTCTGGCTCGCTAGCTTGCAGATGGTCATCATGGAACTTTTAACTCTTCTATGATTGTGTGAGCCAATTTCCTAGTAAATCTGCTTATGCATGTGTGTATTTTATTGATTCTGGTTCTCTGCAGAACCCTAATACAATTGCCAAAAATAATTTGTTTCCTAAGATATAATTGCTTGAGGTTATTCCCAAACACTAAGTCTAATATACTCAGTAACTTTTTGATGTACTTGAGGATGATAAGCAGCAAAGAGGACCATCAAGACAGGGGAAGCCTAGCTCATGTTGATTTCACTGCTTCAAAGGAGTCCTGAAGCAAGCAGCAGACTATCCCGAGTGGCAGTGTGGTCAGTGGATTTCAGGTTTTGACCAGTAGTGGAGCATGAGAAGAAAAAGGAGGGTCAAGAAGTACATGAAGGAAAATCCAAATAAGAAATGTATATGACCAAAAGCTCCACCTTTCTTACAGGCACATGTGAAAGAGGAAACTCTTAAGGTACAGGGGAAAGTAGAGCATGTTGCAGATTTTTTTTTTTTAGCACTAATGCCACCAGGACCTGGTAATTCTTCATTGCTTGAGTGGAGAAGGTGTCTATCTTGTGGAGTGTATGATGATTAACACCATCCCTAGCTCCTGCCTACTGGATGCCACACCCTCCCCCCAAGCACCACCATAAAAAATGTCCGAAGACATTGCCAAATTCCCCTGGGATGCTAAATTGTCTAAGGCTGAGAACTACTGGATATGTATTTCTTACTGCCGGATAACAAATTATCCCCAAAATGTAGTGGCATAAAACAATGAACATTTATTAGCTCATAGTTTCTATGGGTTAGGAATGGGTGGTTCTAGTTCAAGGTCTCTGATGAGGTTGTAGTAAGGATGCAGTCATCAGAAGGCTTGACATAGGCTGAAGAATTTGCTTCTGTAACGTATCATTCATGTAGTGATTGGCAGGAGGCTCAGGTCCTTGTCAATTGTTGAGAAGACGTGTTAGTTCCTTGCTATGTACGTTTCTTCATAGGGCTGCTAGATATGTCCTCACTTGACAGGGGCTGATGATGTGAGAGAATGGAGAGTATCTGATACCTTTTCACAACCCAGTCTTGGGAGTATCAGTTCTGCCATATTAGGTCTATTAGAACCAAATCACTAACTGTAACCTATACTCACTAAGAAGATAACTAAGGTCCATTTCGTGAGGGAAGAAGTATCAACAAATTACAGGCATATTTTAAAAGCACCACAGTTAGACTAAGTTTCTTTAAAAAATAGGCTGAAGAATGCCATTAATTATTCAGAAAAAACAAAAGATCATCACTCCAAAATAAACCACAAACTATTAAGTTAGTTAATAAAAAAGAATTGCTAAACAAGTAGAAAAAAATAAGAGGCAGATACATTTTATGATCTTAGAAGGAAAAGGATGTGTGAAATAAAAAAGCAAAAAAAAAAAGCAAAAAAAAAAAGAAGGAAAAGACCAATAGTTTCCCCAGCATCAATATCTACATTATAAAGTGCCTACATTATAAAATGTGTGAATACTCCCTCAAGAAAATGGGCAATGATGGACCAACAACAAGATACCATATTTACCCATATGAAACTACACCACAATCACTTGGGCACAGCGAAGCACATTTACTTTCACACAGTGCTATGGGAAAACTGACAATAACAATTATAGCAACAGTAATTCATTGATTGTGTGCCATCTTTATGTGTTAGCTAAAGTATTTCACTTGTAGTAAGTCATTTACTTTTTCCTGCAACATCATGTGGTAGCAGTATACCAACTTTCTAGCTGAGGTGCAGATTAAGAAACTCAGCCAAATCTCATAGCTTTTAGGTAGCAGAAGGGTCAGCTTATCCATTAGGCATGTTAGGCACAGTGTCTGAGGGTCACAATAGTTTTAGAGCCCACAGAACCACTTTATTTCTTTTAAAATCAGAAGGGTTCTCCTTCTGATACATGCTTAGGTTAAGGGAAATAATGCATAATGTCAGTTCATTTGTATCTATACCAATGCAGTTAGAAAATACAGTTTGTATATTACTTTGTGGCGAAAGAGGCCTATGAAGGTAAAAATGCCCAGGACAACTGAAAGAACGATCTGCAGTGGTAGAGCTGAGTTTTGATCTCCGGCAGTGTTACGAAAGTCCAAGCTTTTCCTGTAAGGCAAATTGCCAGTGTGTTTCAAAAGGGCTGAACTTGTTCACAACCTTTGATTACTTTTCAGGATTTAACCTAAGACGGTATGTAAGGAAATGGACAATGATTTATGAAAGTATATTTATAATAGTGTTTATCTGAAGCCCAAGACATATTCAATAATAAAAATAAATATTCAATATTAGGTGTCAACTTTGGGAGCTAGTAGAATACTAGGACCTTCCTTTTTTTTTTTTTTCTCTTTTTTTGGTGCTGGGGATCCAGCTCAAGGCCTTGTGCTTGCAAGGCAAGCACTCTAACCACTGAGCTAAATCCCCAGCCCCTACTAGGAGCTTCTTTACAGTGCTGAGGAGGGGAAGCTGGAAGAGAGACACGATGGAGCCGCTGGAAGCAGATAGAAGAGTTGCACAAATTCTGGGGTTGGGAATATGTATAGAGTCTGAGGGGTGTCATTTGTAAGCATTGTTGTGTGTTTGCAAAGGGACCGGATAGCAAAAAGGTGGAGGGAATAACCTTTGTTTAAGCATAGACATGAGCGAGCACATTCAAGGAAATGTCAAGGGTTTTTTAATAGGCGAGCCAGTGCAGGTCAAGATGAAAGTGGCCTTGATTATCACGTTAATATGTCAGGAAAGCTCACAAGGCCCCATGGATGATTCAAGGCAGTACAGGGGCGTTTTTAGATGTATATTTCAGAATGATTTTTGTAGATCATGTGGTTAGGCACCTACTTCAAGTGTGAAGTCAGAGGGCAGGAACTGATGCCCTGAAGCAGAAGGGCGTGTGCATTTATCCACTCAAGAATTACCTATTGAATCCCACACATACTCACGGAGTGTCAGTGCTGTTCTTAGTACACAGTTCTTTCAAAAAGTTTAGTTATGACGGAAGAACAAAAAGAATTAGGAGCTTTAACATCAAGGGAAAATTTAGAACACAAAAGTCTGAAAACCTGATCATGCTAAGCTATAGTCAGTAGAGTGAAGTTAAGGATATGCTAAGAAGGGGTTCACAGGCAGGAAGGAGCAGACAGCAGAAGGTTAGCTTGGAGAGAAGGGAAGACATCTAGCCTCAGACAGAAAACTAGTAAGCTTGAGGGTGGTTGTAGGTAATCGAGGAGATGTTTGAGACAAAATTGTAGAAATCTGTGCCTGAGGCCCTTTATTACCTCTCTAAAGTAGAAAACTAGGTTATCTCGAGTGTTATTACTGACCTCTACCTGCAGGTGTTCTTTCTTCCGAAAGCCACACGAATTACCAACAGAATTTTTCTAAGCCAGCCAACTCGTTTGTTTGTACAATGGAGCCACTAGACGCTATCTTATGGGTCTGTTGTGTGAATTATTTGTGCTGACACAAGTACTAGCTCACCAAGCATCAACTTTAGCGTTAGGCTGATGTGGTGGCGGGGGACAGAACAATTTGATTACTAATAAAAATGGACTGCAAGTCTGGTATGACCATCCGCCAAGTGCAATTATTTATTCTTGCAATGGGTTCTAAATCATAAGCTAAGTCAAGGAGTATTTATTAACAGCCGACTTGGGCTGTACGGCGTTGAAGAAAACAACAGCATGGCTCGGAGGACCGTACCCGAGGTCACGTACAGGGCTCCGCCGCCTACCGGAAAGTCAAGTCAGCAAAGTGCAGAGCAAGAGTTCAGGGCTGCCTCCTGCCCAGCCTCGGCGGCGGCCCCGCCCCTCCCTCAGGTTCAGGCCCCGCCTCCTCTCCTATTGGCTGGGCCTCCCCCTCCCTCGACCACTCCGAAGACCCGGAGGAGCGGAGTTTTCCAAAGGCAGCCCTGGTGCGCCCTCGCTGCGCATGCTCGCGGGAAGCCGGATTCCGGGTCCGGAGTTGGAGGCTCCCGGCGGCCGCGGCGCAGCGCAGCGCGCCGTGCCGGGACGGGCGGGCGGGTGGCCGGGAGGCGCGCGCTCGGTGCGCGGCGCCGGCGTCGTGGGCACGCGGCGCGCTCCCGAGGAGGGGAGGTGTGGGGTCGACTGGGGGTGGCGCGCGGCCGGGGCGGGGGTGGGGGGAGGGTCGGGTGTCGGCGAGCGCGGCGTGCGGGTTCCGAGTGGCTGCGGGCGGCCTGGGCTGCCGGGGCCGACGCCTGCTGCGAGATGGCGATCCTGGGGGCGGAAGGCTGAGGGCGCCCGCCGCGGGAGGAGGAGGCGCCGCTGCCCGGCCCCGGCGGCCGCGAGCCGACGGCTTCGCGCCGGGTAAGGACGCGGGGGGGGGGCCCGGCGGGAGCCTGGCGCGGCGGCGGCGACGCGGTTGGGTCCCGGCGGGAGTTGGCGGGTGCGGCCCCGGGTCCGGCTGGAGGAGCCCGGCGCAGGCCTGCGCTGCTGACACCCACCGGGCGGAGTGGCTCCGTGACTGCGGCGCGGACCTTTCCCGGCGCCCCGTCAGCGCTGCCCGGCCCGACTTCAGCGGGTCTGCCCCCCGGACCCGGACCCCTGCTCCCCGCGGCTTTTCCCGACCCGGCTTCGGGGCTCCCAGATCTCCACTGACTCCTCGGCGCCCGCACCTCAGCCCCCACCTCCACCTTTTGTGACCTGCTGGGTCCCAGTGACCTTGCAGATTTTATTAGCAGTCTCTTATCTCATCGGGTGAGTTGGCCCTCTCCTTTAATTTTCTTTTAAATTTTTAATTTTTGTAGTTTGCCCCATTGCTTTTACAACCTTCAGATAACCAGTTTTGTGTGCACAAGGACTGTGTAGTGCTTTCTTTACTCCATCGATTGGGAGTTGAGTTTTCCTTGCTCCAGTAATTATGTGAAGCCTTCATTACGAAAGAAGAGGAGTAGCTATTATAATTTAGACATTTGTTACTCTTCCAGGATAAAATATTTTTTCCAGGAGCTTGATTTGGTTTTCTTTTTCTATTTGTTAAGTTTTTAAAATCGTTTTGTGTAGGCGAATGTACGACAATATTTGAGTTTGTTTTAAAATGCTGTGTGGAATAGTGGAAAGAGATAACGTCCAGAGTTATTTCCCCACCCCTCCTTTATTTATATATATTTTTAATGGAATACCTGGTTTACAGTTTCTGCAGGTTTCTACAAGAGTTCATGCCTAGGTATAAATCCACTTCACCCGTGTGACCAAGTCTTTGTGTGTTATGCAAGCAAAACGCGCCTTCTAAAAAAGAGACATTCTTTCATTTATGTGGACTTGTTTTTAAGCTATGAAGTAGTGTGGCTGAAAATTATCATTTATAATAGTAAGTATTTTAAAAATTGAAAGTGTAATGGCCAAGTATTGACAGCTACTGAAATGGGGACTAAAGTACTGTATGTGGAATAGTTCTTAGGGACATAGCTTATTAACATTTTCAAATAGTTCTTCCCATAAAATGTAGAGCTGGTTATAAGACCTAAGACAGTATGTTTTGAAAAGCAGTAATTAAGAGTTCATTTTTTGGAAACCTGGCATGATACAGTATGTTGCAGAGAAGGTTTCAAAGAGATAGTAATCTTTGCTGTTTACCCCGTGATGGCTGACATTTCTTTTACTTCCTTGCACAATTAGTAAACATTTACAGTACTGCATGACAGTGTCTGGTATTTTGGGGTATACAAAGATGAGGACGATTAGTATTTTCTGGCTTTGGGAGGTAGGATAATACAGGAATTCTCCATTTGTCTTTCGATACATTGTTAAGTTTCACAAACTACAGAAATCCTCAAGGATTCAAATTCAGAAAGTGTGCCATTTGGCAAGGTGGAGTTAGGGGAGTTGGTTCACGGAGCTTCTGGCTTTTGAGATCTTGGATTTGAAGGATGACTAACTTTTGATAGGCTGGGAAAGATGATTAAAGCAGAGAGAAGAATCTCCAAGTACAGAGTTCATACATTTGGGGATAAACAAGTAATTGGGTGGGACAGAATATTAGTACTAGGATAAAAGATGATGAAGTAAAAGTTTGGGCCACTTAATGTATTGATTTTAATTCTCGGCTAGTGACTTGGTTTTATATGCAGTGAGGATTTCATAGATGATTTTAGAGTTGGTAATGAAATGATTTAAAAACTTCGTTTTAGGAGGCTTAATCTGGTAGCAGCCTGTATGGTAAATTGAGGTAGGGGAAACCTGGAGGTACATAGACCTCCTGATGTTAGAGGTAGCAAGGATCTGAGTTTTGGTATTAATACTAGTAGAAAGGAGAAAGGAAGTAGAGTAGCCAGAATTTAATGAGCAGCGTAATGAAGAAAGTAAAAATAACCAGTTCTGATCAAGGGAGCCTAAGTGGTAGTGTTTTGAGTAAGAGCCATGGAAGTTTTATCCCCTCAGTGTGTGTGTTACTTTACAACATTTTAGGGGTTACTTGCCCTGGGTGAAATTAAAGAAATCTGCTGACTTGGAAAATTTCCATGTGCACCATGCATATAATTTTAGGAGAATCCATTGACCACCTGAAGTTCCTCCATGAAGTCCTTGGGCCAGTCTGTTGGGCTAGGGGGCAGCTCTCAGAATTACTGGAAGCTTTTTATAACAATAGAACTTTGAGATTCTTGAATTAACTGGTAAGAACCCTACTGTATATGTGTCTGAAGAACAATATTGCACTGGTGTTACGGTTTACAATTCACAGAGAATTTTGAGTACTTTACATTATTTATTGTTGTATTACAGGACAGACTAGCACAAGGGTTTATATAACTTGCCCCTAGTGGGTAAAGTTAGAATCAGGAGTTCATTGACAGTGATGGTTTCTTTCTTATATGAAGAGGCAGCTGACTTAAACATGAATTGGATATAGTTAATGCCTTTAAGTGACCTCGTCAGTTAAGGACTAGATAATCCCAGGAGATTCCTTCTAGTTCTTACTGTTTTTGTGGTTTTTGAATCTTAGATTTTTATTGGAATATCTGTACTTGTCTTGTTTTTTATTTGCTTGAGAGCTGGTGAAGAATGAACTGGGTAGATAAAGAGCAGATAGCAAAACCAGACTAATCGTTTTAGTTATTATGGTCTTCGTATCTCTCTATTTGGGGTGGGGGAAGGAGGATGGAAGTACTATAAGTAGGACATTTTAAGAACTTTTAGCCTAGTGTAGGACTATAGCACCCACCCATAATCTCAGCACTCAGGAGGCTGAGGCAGGAGGATAGTGGTGAGGACAGCATGAGCTACATAATGAGTTCAAGGCCAGCCTAAACTATATAGCAAGACCCTGTCTCAAAACAAAAACAAAATCCTTTTAATCTTTATTTCTGTATGCCTTGCTTAAGAATGCTGCTTCCTTCAGGACACCTTCATCAGAGCTTGGGAAAGTAAATTGAATGGGGTTCCTAATTAATGAATTTTGTAAAAAGAGTTAAGTAGCTGATTCTTGCTAGTATGGTTAAAGAATAGTTTGGTTAGCAGCTGACTTTTCTGCACTTGAAAAATTGTCTCCCCAGTAGTAGGGAGCCAGAACATGTTATTACTTGGTTTTTCTTATAACTTTAGAAACTTTGATAACAAAGTCATTAGAAAGACTAGTGTTTTTTTACTCTTCTTATAAAAGTACGATGTAATTATAATGAACAGTGGAAATCCAATAAATTGCTCTTTATAAGTGGTGTTCAAGGAACTAGTTACTAACACTTAATGGAGGAAAAGTTATCTGACAAAAGCATAGATGAATTTTGCTCTTCCTGCTGACATTAAGAAGAGTGTCTTATAACTTGTGCTGGTAAAACAGTTTTCATTTTTAAGTAATAGTTACAGATACTTTATCATTTGTTTCTCATGACAACTGAGAATTAGGTGGGTCTGGAGGTAGTTGTTATTTTTTGATGAGTATCCTGAGGTTCAGAAGACATTTTAAAAGGTTAAATTTCCAGGGGGGTTGGGGATTTAGCTCAAGTCACAAGGCTCTGAGTTCCTTCCCCAGCACCCTCCTAAAAAAGTTAAATTTCCAGGGCATATGATTAGGTAATGGCCCAAAGTAGAACTAAAACCCATTATTTGTGTACCTGGGTCAATATTCTTATCCCACAAAGCTTCTGATTCTTTACCCACAATGGAACTTTAGTTGTAAGCTATATGTGAAGGTTCTGAATGTACCTGTTTGAAATATGGCTAACTTCTGTGTAGATTTGAACTTGTCTATTTCCTTCTTTGTATTAAAATGGTTACCTCATTGCAGTGGCTATTGGTAGGTAATTTTGAAATTCAAAAGTGTTTTATTACAGAATAGTTAACCTTTTTGTCAAGGACAAAACAGAAGTTGATTTCTTATCTGGAATGGTACATTGGTGAAATGCAGGTATTTCTTTTTGAAAAAATTTTAATTTTAATTCTGTATTTACAAGGTGAAGTTTGATTCTCATTTGTAAAAACTTCGTCCTTAAGCAGTTGTATTTTTGGAGCATACACATTGGAATTGGAATAAAATACTTTATTTCCAAAGTATTTATCAAGTTATTCACCATTACAAAGGCTATGTGTGTACTTTACAAAGTATATACCATGATAACCATTACACACCAAGCCTCACCATTAAAAAAAGATACACCATTAAAAAAACTCCTAGTATACACTTAAAGTTCATGTTTAAACAATTTTTTGTGAATGTATTATGTAAAACCATATGTCAGACAGTTGCTAAGTTATAGTGAAGACTAGCATTTGTTGATTTAGCCTTGACATTTCTTAAACTTAGCATTCATTCATAACACATACTGGCGTGCTTACTATATGCCAGACTGTGCTAGGTGCTGGGGTACAATTCTGAGACAACAAACACGAAACCTGTTCTCTTAGAACATGAATGTAGAAAAGCCTCTGACATCAAGGGGATAGACTTTTTTTCTGAGGTTGCGGGAATTTGGGGGAGTATGTTTATAACCCTCTCATTCTCTGGTGTTTGAACAAATTATGCAGAAATAGGAGGAACCAGATAAGCATTCCATTATCTATTCCTGTGTAGCAAACAACCCTAAAGTGAAGAAGTTAAAACAACCATTTTGTTCATTCAGTTTTGCTGTCCTGGATCAAGCCCAATTGGGCATTTCTGCTGGTTTGGTGGCGATTGCTGCAAAGTCTGTACATATTCAGCTGGCAGTTCAGCTGGGGGTTGGACACACACATTCTTGTCGTCTCAAGAGTCCTTTCCTTTCCATGTGACCTTTGCAGCGAACTTGACAGCTTTACCTGGTAGCTTAGTGCTCACAAGAATGCAAAAGCAGGAGCAACCAGACTTTCTTAAGGCCTAGGCTTGGGACTAATGCAGTACCGTTTCTGCCTCCTTCAGTTGGTTAAAACAAATTAGAGCTTTATCTCCACAAGTTCACAAGTCCATGTGGGGACACTATTGTAACAGGTTACCACAATTTAATTAATTAGTTTTTGTACCAAGGTTTGAAACTAGGGCCTTCACACTGAGCTATATCCCCAACCACACCTTTTTACAATGTTGACAGAGTCTTGCTGAGTTTCCCAGGCTCGGCTTGAGCCTGGGATCCTGCTGCCTCAGCTACCCAGCATGCTGGGATTACAAGTTTGTGCCACCATACCTGGCTGATTACACAAATTTTATTTAAGTACAACATCAGCTGTCTTACTCAGAACCAGATCTGGAAAGCTGCTTTGAAAGCTGAGAGTTAGGCTGTTTATTGCTTTCTACAAATCTAGACTGAGTCTTGACCTGTGGGAGGGAAGGGAGGGAAGAATTTGAATCTAAGGTGCCAGTGACAGCACGTTGGGCTTACTCTGCAGGTGGAAATAGCTGGTATAATTTGCTTAAAAATGAAGAGAGATTGGAGTTGTAGCCCACAGGTAGAGTGCTTGCCCAGCTCGCCTGAGACCCTGGGATGATCTTCAGCAGAGGTGTGTGAGTTGGGGGGTGATGTAGTTGGGGAAGAGACAGAAAATGTGAAGAGGGACTTCTGTAGTTTGACCTAGTATGCTACCGTAATGGGACACGGCGGACTGATTCGGTTTGTGGGCAGCAGGGGCCAAGAAAGTGTAGGACCCAAGACCCCAGGCGGCTTAGAAGCAGTAATTTACTTAGTTTTGTGAAATGGAATAGATGGCCACGTGCAGAGTGGGCTACAGGCTGCGAGCAGGCAGATACGCATAACCTCTGCATGAGGCCTGTGAGCCCAGACCTTGGCCGGTCACTCTGACATTGACCATCCTTGACCAGCGTGCCTCACACATGTACTTTTCATTTGCATGTCTTGAAAAAAGGTGGGATAAATCACTCTTTTGGGGAGAGGCACCGTTAGAGTGGAGAGAATCCTCTTTCTTTCTGGAGTCTGGAGTGGAATTCCTTACAGAAATGTAAGGAGTAAGGAATGTTCCTCCCTTCCTGAAACAGGTAGATGCCTTGCATGCTAACTGGGTTTTTCTCACTTTCTCGCTGTCTTTATCTTACTGTCATTTTGCCTTAGTTTCAGTAGGTTTTTTTTTTTTTTTTCAATTCAAGGTAGCAAATTAGTAGTGACATAGTTTACTCTGAAATGAAGAAAACAAGTTTAGTTTTTATTACATTACAGCTTCTAGGGGCTGCGGATTTAGCTTAGTGGTTAGAGTGGTTGCCTCTCAAACACAAGGCCCTGAGTTCTATCCCCAGCAACCCCCCCAAGAAAGTGTACATTATAGCTTCTGACTGGAATAGTGAATAAATTATTTTATTTAAAGAATTATACTAGAAAATAGGCCCCTGTAGCCTACTGCAAATCTCTGCAAATTTCTGAAAATACTACCTTGGCTGTTGTGTGGGGAGGAGTTTGATGATAGCATGTACTATGAAACATGATTTATAGAACTAGGGAAGAAGATGGATAGAATTATGTAATAGTGTTTCTTGAAGGCCCTCTTCCTTTCTCTAACTTACTTGAGTAGTTAAAAAGACATGAAAGCTTTATTTAGTGAAACCAGGTTCTTTTTGTAGCTATTCAGTGTAGCCATAATTATGACTAAATAGGATGAGTGGAAGCAAACTCCCGAGTCCTGACTTGAAGTAGGATACCACGGCTATGCGTTAGTCCCAACTTGCCCGCATGTACTACTGTTCATATGTGTTGAGTTAGGGTAAAGAGGAGAACTAGTTAAGTGAACCTGCTCTGCATAGATTAAGAGATTTTTTTTTTTTTTTTTACTTTACAAACTAGACTGCGCCCATTAAAGTTTTCAAGAATATAGGCACTCTTGGCATATGGGTTAAGAGCTATAGTTTAAAGTCTGGCAAATCTGATCTCTCAGTGCTGCTTAAGAGCAGTGTTGCCCTCAGTTTCTTCTTTTGTAAACTGTAAAGAATATTTTTTATTACTGGATTTTTGTAAGGATTAATTGAAATCCTTATAAAACAGAATGAATGATGGTTGCAACAAAATAGGCCCTTAAATTATTTTTATTGCTTTTAATTCCCTATTAAATTGAGAAATCAAACTGGTAATCACACTTCATCATGGGCCACTCATTTTTCAAGGATAGTGTAGCTTACTTCATTTTGGCTTGATCATATCAGTCTCGCCTCTGAATTTAAAAAATGAGTTACTAAAAGATTAAGAATGTATCTGGGAACGATACTGACTTAACACAGCTGGCTATCAGTGGATGATGGTTTGGCCTTGCAACTGGGAAACAAGAAATTGTTAACATTACCATCATAGATAAAGTGTGGTGTGACCAGTGTTTGTCAAAATGCAGCCCTTGCTTGAAAGTCATATGGGGTCCTTGTTAAACATGTAGGTTCTTAGTATCTTTTGGGATGTATGGTATGGTCCTTGAGAAGGGTGCTCAGGAGTCTTCATTGTAGCAAATACCGCAGATGGTGTTACACAGATTAATTTGATAACTGTTGACAGAAACCAAATCTCTAATTTGGGATCCTACTGAGCTCTGTAAGAGATCATTTTTCTAACTAAAGTATTCCTTATGGACACAGGTAATGCACATAAAAAGAGCTTAACATCTGAACTTTCCAGATGTTTAAAAGGCTTCAGATAAATTGGGGAGGACTCGTTGCAAAATGAACTGTGGAAATCTTATACAGGGAAATTACAGTGAAGAGTAGACGAGAGAAGTGATTCTGGCTTCCTGGTTCAAGACTTTTCTCCCTCCTACAACGAAGGAATTCTTTTGGATGATGACATTTATTTTTTTAAAAATGGCTACTGAAAGAGTTAAACTAGACTTTATGATTGCTTATTAGATAGTCTGACTGCTTTTCATTTAGCTAAGCCTCTCAGTGATTGAAGTGTGTCAAATTTGGGGTTTGGGCTTTTGGGTAAAAAAGAAGGTTGGCTGTGGGCTTATCTTTTGGGAAAACTCATTCCTTAGCATAAGGACATTGACTCAGGGGCTGGGGAGGGGATTCATGAGAAAAGATTTCAATTTTAAATGAAAAAGCTTCAAACTAATCTTTTAACTTCTACTGGTAATGATAGCCTGTGTCCATGTCACTCAAATCCTCCTCAGTCCTGTGACCAACAGGACCCTAAAATCTGATAATGTCTGGCATTGGAGAGCAGATAGTTAAAACAGGGGCAGTTCATAGAAAAACGCAAAAGTACAGTATCGGATGTTAACAGAAGTTACTGCATTAGTACATTTTGTGTTTTGTTTTTTTTTTAAAGCCAAACCTGTGATTCTTTTAAATTTGAGTGGAAAGGATTAGTTGGCATTTGTTTGAGGAGTCTATTATTTTTGTGTTTCTTTTCGCTGTCTTTGTGGGCCCGTTCTTTAAGGAGGAGGAGAACAACAGACCATTTCTTTTTGTCTTGTGACTTATGGATTCTGATAAGGATTGTTTATATGTGACTACCTAGAATGGAAAAGATACATTATGTTTGGGAATTTCATTTTATCTAGATTAAAATATTTGATAATTATAATTTGTTTTAAAAATTCCATACTTTTTTCCAAAAGTATCATCTAATAAGATTTAGGCCTTAAGTAAGCTAGATTTGAGTTCTGGCACCAACTAACTGGTTGAACTGTGCTGATCTAGTTAACCTAACTAAGGCCCAGGTTTTGTTTTTTTCTTTTTCTTTCTTTTTTTTTTTTTTTTTTGGTGATGGGATCGAACTCAGGGTCTTGGGCTTGCTAGGCAAGCACTCTAACCACAAACCCCAGCCCCCCAGTTTATCATGTATGAACTGGGTATTCATATGTGAAGTGAGAATAATAATGCTTCATTCATGTATTTAAATCTGATAGTATTCAGTAAAAATCCCCTCAGATAGGTTTGTAATTCTTCCTTACTCGTTGATAAGAAACGTTTTACAGTTCTCTTTAATTTTAAAAAGACACTCCGTGTATTTTGTGTTACATAAAACTCTAGTGAAGTCTATAGCAGTAACTGTGTTTTGTTTGGCAAATATTTAGGTGAGAATAAGCAAGGACACTAAATAGCCTAACATCAGGCAAGTTTTTACTACTAAATGAGTTACAAACAACTTTCAGTTTTTATAACTTTTTACATTTTGGATATGTGGATAAAGGATTGTAAACCTTGTATTTGTACTGTAATTTACACTTGAGAAGGATTACATTATTCTAGGAGTAAAGTTTTAGCTATTTAATTGGTTATTTCAATTTAGGAAATTTCCATGTTTTGGATCTTCATATTTTCCCCTTAAAAAATGAAGATTTAATGAAAATTTGTACTTTACAGTGTACTTTCACATTCTTAGAGTATTTGTAAATAAGTTAACATTGTGTCTGTTACTTGAGTAGCTCTGAAATACCTAGAAATTGTATAACAAAAGATGTTACAGCACTATATTCCTCTTAAGTATTTAAATATAATTTTGATCCATTCCTTACAGCAGGTATGTGTTGGGGTTGCTGTGTATCCTTTTGTAGCATGGCTGTGTGACTGAAAGGCCTTATTCTGCTGTCTTCTATATTGTGAAAGTATGGTAGAAAAATATTAGTGTTATTACACTTCAGATTAAGAGTTTGGTTCTAGTGGTGTTGGTGATGGGGCGAAAGGGTTAGGAAATGAACGCGTATTGTGTATCATCCACATTCGTGGTTCCAGAAACCGTTCCAGTTTCCTAGGGTTAATTTTAATAGTTCTCTTTCCCTTCTTGACAGAACTACATTAGTTTGGTATTGGTATCCTAATTTTTCAGATAGGAGAACAGACTCAAGTTAAATATACACAAATAGTAAAGTTGAAGTTTGGAGTAACTTTTTTTTTTTAAATTTTATTTTAATGGTACATTTTAGATATACATAGTGGTAACATTCATCATAGGGAATTTGTACCTGTACATGATATATCTTGTTGCTTCTTTTTTCCCATTCCCCTCTCCCACCCCCTCCTCCCTCCCTATTTACAAAACCTTTGTTTCCATTGTTTCCTTCCATTTCTTATTTCGAAGTTTGGAGTAACTTAAAAACTGTTTTCTAAGTTACATTATTCCAGTACAACTCTTCTTAAACTAGAAATTAAAGAGGAATTAAAGAGTTAGGAAGTCTCTGTGCTTACTTAAATGCTGGTAAATTACAGTTTTTAATGTATGTAGAAACAGTAAGGAAATTTGGGGGCGTGATTGTAACTTTGGGTCATGACAGTCTAGTGACCAGCGCAGTATAGGAGAGTGCTGGTATTGTCAGCAGGGTGAGACATGGCCTGACATTGAGGAGCTTTGTGTTTAGCTGCACAAATCACTTTTCTGCCTCAGCAGCAAAAGTTCTTGACTGTGCTTCCTGCTGCTTCATAAAGTGTAGCAAATACAGTCACCTCATGTCTGTGGGTTCCCAATTATGGATTCGAGCAACCTCAGATTTACACGAGGGATGTGGCATCTGATTTTGAGTTATCCCTTAAGGATAGCCAGGATAGCTGAATATTACCTGGCTCTTTCTATATGTTAAGTTGGTTCTGTGAGTCTGGAACTTAAGTTTTAATGTCCTCAGCATTATTTGAATATTTTCTTGAGTAATGTTTTGCAGCACAGGAGTAGGAAACCTGTTTCCTATTGATGTTCACCAAGGCAAAGGGAAAAAAAGACCAAATGCATAATATTTTTTGCTTTCAAGTTTTTGTTATTTTCCCATTATAAATATTATATTGCACATTATACGATATTGACAAATACGTTAGAAAGAAAAGAAATCGCCTCATCCTCAGTACTGATACCATTTGTGTACAGTCCTTTATTGATGTGACTGCAGTTTAGTGTCAGTTCTTTTGAGACAGAAAAAGAAGAATCATCTCCTTAAATTAAGCATAGGAGAAATGAAGTTTGTCAATGTTTAAAATATATTTAAATTATTTTGTATGTAATTCTGTGTTGTTGAATATATAATCAACATAATTAAAATGTTATACTGAGGGGGTAGGTGGAGGAGGGAGAAAAAAATCATTGTGATAAAAGACAGGAATTCTGTCAGAGTCTTGTGTTTTTTATTTTTAAGAACGATGGCTGTTCAGGTTAAAAATTGAAATAATGCTGAATTTGATAGGTACATTTATTTTCCTTTCTTGATAATGTTTTCTAGTAAACGAAGCACAATTTTTATGTCTTTTCTTGCAGTGGAGTTAAAATATTTCATTTTAAGGAAGTTGGTATGATGTATTTAGTTTTATTTTTTAAAAGGCTCTTTTTGATGGAACAACACCACCATCTTGTGGCCTTCTAGAATATTGTTGTCAAAATTATGTTTCCATAACAGTGGAGCATAATTTAAATTGTTCACTTAATGCTAGCCAAGGATTCCATCAAGTTAGTAATCGTCAGTTTTTACCATATATGGGGGGTTGGGAGTAGAAAAATAGAATGATTTATGCCTAGAATTGCAGCTTTGTAAAGATGTGGATGTTTGAGGCAAATAATGGTATAGAAATGAAAACAGTTGTAAGGCTGGTTACAGTTATAGATGATTTGTTTTATATAAAATATGAAGTACTTTCAGGGAAGTAATTCTAAGCTTAAAAAAAAGTAATGTTTTGTGCTCCGTTTTTCATTTAATAAGAAAACTAAGGCCCACAGAAATTTAGATGCCGTTTTACTCAGCCACTTAATGAGATTTTTGGTTTGTCTAAAACTTTTCTAAACTGAGAACTCTTGAATGAGTATTTTCTACATATATTGTAACACTTTTTTGATGATAATTTTAAAGGAAAAATATGAGATGTTTGTTTCTAAAAAATGGGTTTTAGTGTCTTTATTTAGTTTTTTTTGAGATTTGGTTGACTTGAATATGTACTGAATACTTTTTGTGTGCCAGGCTTTGAGAGAAACAAGGTGGATGCAGTAGAGAGGATTTGTCCTGACTCTGTTGGATTTTAGTCTAGTATTCAGTAAGAAAAGTTAAGCTGTTTTGAGGACACCAACGTCTGAAATCAGGGAGTCTGAATAAAAGTAGCTGTAATTATTTCCTTTGAGTCGGACACCATACAAGTGCTTAACATACTTTTTCATAGTCTCAGCAATTTATTTTGGATTTTTGTTTTGATTTTGCAGGAACAATGTATGTACACACAAATGAGTATCTTGAAATCTCTCTGTGGAGTAATAGTTTACCTACTTGGAAGTACAAGTAATTCAGCTGTAGCAGTCCTGTGGTTTTTGGTGTCTAGGGCTTGGTAACATTGTAACGTTGTTTCAGTATGGGGGCAATTGTAACACTTTCTCTGGGAGATATCCTAACATTGTTTCTGTGGGGAAAATTGATACTGTATTCCTAACAGTCTTTTCTTAGTTTTTTGAAATGTAACTGATGTATGGTGGGGAGGTAGCATAATACTTCTGAAGCGTTTTGACTAGTTTGTTAGGGCTAGAGAGTATTCAAGTATAATGAACTTTTGTCTTGTTTATACACTTTTGCCTGTTTATGTAGTAAGTCTAATGGTTATTTTTATTGGACTTTTTGTATTGAGCATTTGTTTTGGACTGTGGAGATGAAATCACATTGTGATGTGACCATTGACTTGGAGCTAAGAATTAGCAGGGCCCAGATGGAGGAAGATGTAGGTGGTTTTATAATCTTACTATGTAGAATTTTTAAGTGGTATTTAAATTAAAATTTTTCTTTCTATGCTATATAGGGTTTTAAAAACCTCCCTAATGATTATATAGGGCTAATGTTTTATTGTGAATCTTCACTTATTGCACAATTAATAAGGGATAGTCACCTAAGGGCTGAATACAATAATGAGTAGTTGTAGTGTAATAGAGGAGACAGAGAAATAAGTATGGTTACTGCGCTAAGAAGACACGTTAACTACTAGTTCAAAATGATAGAACTGAATCTCAGGGGGAGGGTGATTAAATTAAGTAGATAAGAGTTGAGATAACATAAGAAGTCAGTTCTGCCTGAATTTGTGTATGCAAACCATTTAGTACACCGTCATAGAATCGCTCCAGGTGAATATGAGTGCAGTCAAGTTTGTGGGAAACCGGCAGTGGATTAGAAACATGTATGAATAGTGAATTTTGGTTAAAGGGTTTTTCTGGAGAATCATATCATTTTCTGTAGTGAATTTTAATGAATGGGGGTGAGTGTATCTATAAATAATGCATTTCAGTAGTAGGTAGTTTGGTCGAGTAGTAGAGCAAGGCTGGAAACTTCTCTCCTGGAGCCTGTGCTTTAACTGTGTTGTTGCTTCTAAACACAAACTGCTAGAATGGGTAGGAAGAAGGCTTACATACCTGGGGATTGGTGCTTCCAAGATTGATGCAGGTTTCTCCCATCTGCCTCAAATGCCTTACCTTAGCTGCCTCCCTGTTGAAACAATTTTGTCTGTTTTGTTTTTCCGTATCTCAAAGAGTGCCTCCTGCTAGACTGAGGAGTTGGAACCTTTAGGTAGAACCTCCATAACCTCCTTTCAAGACACTTTCGGAGAGGGACAGATTTATCTCATCACACCCATCATTTTCTCATTCTAATCTCAGAATAAGAGCTGATTCATCTAAACCTGTGTTTTAGTCTCGGCCAGTCCATATTCTTGCATCAGTAACCATCCCTTCATCTGTGACCTGAGTTTCTTTCTGCTTCTAACATGTTCAGGTCTCTTCCATGTTCAGAAACAGTCCTCTAAACACCTCCTTTTAAGCTTATAGTTTTCCTTTATAGTCACGATATCTGAAAAGAAGTTTCTGCCTTTTCATTTACCTCAGTATTCAAAAGAATTAACTAATAAAAATCACAAAAAATTATAGGGATGTACCTGTGTGTGTGTGTAAATTTTCACGGTTAAATTGTTACCCCTCATTTAATGTTATGTTCTGTTTTGTTTTGGGGTACTGGGAGTTACACCCAGGACCTTGACAATGAGCTACAAGTCCAGCTTTTATTTGGAGACAGTGTCTCACTAAGTCATAAAGTTTCATAGGGTGGGCCGGAACTTACTGGTTTTCCTGCCTCAGCCTTTCAGGATGCTAGAATTACAGGCATGCACCACTACACCTGTCTCTCATTTTCTTAATAATTTAGCATCTATATGGCATTTTATAATTCGAGGAGTCCTTATCTGTGATACTGATCTTCATTGCACAACTCATGAGTGGGGCAGCCTTCACTCAACAAGATGAAATGAGAGCTCAGACTGAGCAATGGTGGAAGAGTTTAGTGAGAACAAAGAACCAGGAAAAACAAAATGGATTAGCCAATGTCAAGTTATTTCAGATAATTATTTATGTAAGGCTTAAAGCAGAAGGGGCTTACCGCTGACTCAGACTGTCATCTTCTGTTTATAGGAAAAAACTAATCTATTTGGAGATCTTCCTTCTTTAAAGTTTCAGCTTGATTATATGGAATTTTAGCATGAGTGACTCCATTTTGGTTTGGTATAGGAAGGAGTTCAGTCCAATCTGTTTAACAAAGCATTTGCCACTGATAGAGATTAAGTTGCTAATCCAAAGCCTTAATGATTTTTATTTATTAAGCATTTATTTTATGTCTGGCATTTTTTAGTCCTTTGTAAATGTTAACTCATTTAATTTTTTAGCTTTCCAGGATAGTTACTACAGGTGGAGTATCTCTCTTCCAAAATGGCTTAATACCAGAATTGTTTCTGGATTTCAGAGTTTTTAAATTTTAAAATATTTGCATATATATAAGATATCTTGGGGAGTGGACCCAAGTCTAAATTCAGAATTCACTTATGTTTCATGTCCACCTTATGCATATAGCTGGAAGGTAATTATATATGCAGTAATATTTCCAGTGTTCCTGTGTAAACTGCAGCCATAGGTCAGGTGTGGAATTTTCCATTTGTGCCCATGTGTCTTGAGTTTCAGAATTTGAAATATTTTGGATGTTGAATTTTTGGATTGGGATGCCCATAGATATAAAAACATAGGCCCAGTAGGTAAAGGGGCGTGCCAGAATTCGAACATAATAGAAAAGTGGAGCCAGGTTTTGAACCCTGGCGGTCCATCTGAAGAATTTGCTCATAATCACTGTTCTGCTGGTTCTTAAGGAAGTTATGAAATAGTAATTCAAATCCAAATTCAAACTAGACTCTGGTAAATGATAGTTTTGTGTTTTCAGTAGTTTGTCAGTCCTCTCCCTCTTTCCCAACCGTACTAAATATAATTGGACCCACCAGACTTTTAAAGTCTATAATCGAAAGTAATTGTTGACAGAATTTGACTTAGATTTCTTGTAGCTTCCAATACTATTAGTTGTTTAGAGCTCTACCTTAAATTTGTACTAAATGCTTTTTGTTTGTTTATATTTGCTAACCTCCAACTTGGAAAAGAGCAAAACTAACACTTCTGTCAGCTCGGAATAGAAATGTCTTTGATACTTGATCTTGTGGACCAGCCTGTACTTTGGTGTATCATGGTTACTGCTGGCCTAGCTTCTGGTCTTGTGTTAAGTCCATCAATTATTTATTACTTTTTTGGCAAGGTATTTTCACTGCGTATAGAAAAGAAAGCCCTGCAAAATTTGCTGTTGTGAAGTTTATATGAAACACATTTTGTTTGAAAGGGTGGCGATTGTAACTGTCATTAATTGAGGTAAGCACGCTGATAAACAGGTGATAGCCCCTGATTATGGTTTAGTTTTTTACTTTCTTCTTTTTTTTTTTTTTTAATTTTTTGGCAGTACTAGAGATTAAGCCCAGTATCTTCATACTAACCTATATTCCTACCCCACCCCTTTAAAGTTTTATTTTGAGGTGGGGTCTTACTAAGTTGCCCAGGCAAGACTCCACCTCAGGATCCTACTGCCTCAACCTCCTAAACTGCTAGGATCACACAGAGACACATAATTATGTTTTGTGCTCTGTGGGAGCCTTGATATGATGCAGGGATAATGAGAATGCAGGGAAGTAGGTAGAATTTAAAGAACCCAACAATCAAGAATTTAGTTAATTAAAATTAATAGAATGAGAAGAAAATTGAGTTAAGCAGTTTGACTAGCTTTCAGACTTGAATGTCCGTAAAGTGAATTTCATGTAAAGAGCAATGAGGAAATAAATTACAAAAACAGAGTGGACAGCAGTTATAAGGGCATATGCTACAATAATTTGAGGAAACCCACACATAAGGTTAAATTCAGCAAGGCTTTGATTTCCATGGTAAGGGATGTACTATAACAGTGCAAATGTTACTTTAAGGAAGAGAATGAAATTTGTTTTCCTTTTGTAGCTGATAGGTTAAGTAGATTGGTCATGGAATAATTTTGAGAGCAAGGCATTGAATAGTTGTGAAATGGTTACCATTGGCACTAAAAAGGAAATCTAGAGATAGATCAAGATTGAGTGCTCAGAAAATTAAAATTGTGACGTGTGTGGTGCATTTTAATGTAAGAATAGTTTTTGCTTACATTGTGTTACACATGTGAATTAGAAACAAATTTTGAAAAAGAAAAATCAAGAAAAGGTACCCAGATTTATGTTGCTGAAAAGAACAGGTGAAAATTAGGCGAAAACAGAACCAGAAGGCTTGGGAAACAATGTATTAATTTCTCTGGTTGAAAATCTGAGATTGGGTGGAGAATAATAACAGTTAGCATGGACACAGGCTGGGGAGTGAGGATGATGACAGGGTAGGAAGGAACAACAGCACTGAGTGTTAAGGAGCCTGTGCAGGAAGCTGGAAGTGCCATCAGTGTTCAGAGGTCAGCGGTGATGCTGACTCGGAGAGAAGTGTGGAGGGCCAGGAGGGACACTGTGCTGAGAAAGCCTGTTGCTCCAGCCTGTCCCTCTCCCCAGCTTGGTCCCAGGGTGTCATCTTGACACCCTTGAGGTGAGTGGTCCCTTTAAAAATAATTGTTTCTTTCTGAATTTGTAGGTCACACAGAAATAAAAACTAGCAGCATTATGTTTTATTATGATAGGATTTCACCAGAAAAATTTCTTTGAGGTACATAAAAAGCTATCTAGGCAGGTGTAGCCATTCCATTATTTGCTAAGATTCTCAGCCCAGTTTTCCTAGAACTTAGAGGTTTCCCATGATAAGATGACTAAAACTTGGATGGTCCTGGACAAACCAAAATGATTTGGTCATCCTCCTATTTACTGTCCATGTTACCAATTTTTGGAAATGCCGTTTTATACATGATCTCTCTGTATATAGCAATAATATTCCTGTATTGATTAAAATTAAGTTCCATATTCTGTAGTTTACATTTTTATGAAGTACTTCTTTTATACTTTATGGTTGCTAACTCTTTGATTTGTTCAAAAGAGGCAATTGGTTGGTTCAACCACCTTTATCTTTGCTACACTTGAGTTTTAAGTTTTGTGCAGTTGGTGCAGTAGCTTTGCCCAGATTAATATTGCTTAGCAAAAGTTGATCAGCCAGCCACCCATCCTCTTAGCATTTATCCCAAAATACCACCATAATGAACAAGACTGTTATGTCTATTGATTTAACACCATTTGCATAAACTGTGACTCCAAAGCATTTTGTCTTCATAAACCTGTTTCCTCAGCTTCACTGTCTGTGGTAGCTCTGTGTTAACAGATTCCCTTTGAACTGCATGTCCAAAGTGAAACTTTCTAATCTCCTGCAATAAAAACAATAACTAGTCTTAATTAGGTGATTACTTTGTGTCAAAGTAGTATTTTACATGTTTTATGTTATTTAATACTTACTGTGACATGAGATAGATGGCTTTGCTGTTCCTAGTCTGCTGATACCAAATAATGAACCATAGAAAAGATAACTTCATCACACGGCTCTTAAGTGGCAGAACTGGAAGTGAAATCCAAAGTCTCGACTCAGAGTTGGTTCTTGAAAACTTTGTACCAGATCATCTGCCCATATTTGCTCTTCTTCTTCCCCCTTTCCTGGTTATGGCCTCATGATCCACTGAGACACTGAAATGGGAATTTTCAGGTGTTCAGATTCCTTTTCTCTATAGCCCTCTGCAATGCCATAATCATCTGTCAGCGACCTTACGTGTATCTCATGCCTTCCTTCATACTACCGTGGTCTTGTTCAGGTAAGCTTACTCTCATATCTGATCTCATAGCTGCTGAGGCTACTTTTCCCAAATGCATTTTTCCTTATTTAAAACCATACTATGTTTGGTTTGTTTAGAGTATTGTACAAGCTAGTCCATAGGAGTCTGTACAATTCAGATCTGTTTGCCTATTCTCTTATCTCTTTACCTTTTTGTGCCATTGTCCAGCTACACTAGTAATTCTCCAGATGTTCCATGTTTTCTCCCTACTTTATTCTGTTTTGAAGACTAATACTTCAAGATACAGTTTATTCAAAGGTTGTCTTCTTGTCTCTGACCCTTTCTGATCCCAGTGGATTGGGTTGCCTTTTTTCTCTTGTGTGCTCCCATTATACTACTTACATTTTGTATCTGTTTTAGTAACTGTCACACTGAAAACTATTTATTTGTTTACAGGGTTGTCTCCTCACCAGACTATGAGCTCCTTGAAAGAAGGGATCGTGTGTTACTCATCCTTATATCCCCAGTGTCTAGCACAGCTCTTGATACATAGTAAGTGATTAACATTTTTTTAAACTAATAATGTACTCAATTCAGTGTGTATTAATAAGTACCTATAGAGACCTAGTAATATGTCATTATAAAAATTTGGCTGTAGACTTAAGGCTTTTGGGGCTCAGTTTCCTCATTTTTAAGGTGGACATAGTAGCTTCCTACTCACTGTGTTAGGATAATGCTCAGGTTAAGGGATAGTCCATTCTACTTTAAGTACCACACAACTTCGTTATTAAATGGAATATAGGTACTAATTGTACATTGAAACTGATCATTTTATTTGCTGTGTCTTTCTTTTTAAGGTAAGATGGTATCATTTTTGATCAATTTTGTCATATTTTGCTGTTACTGGTTACCAGAGCTATGTGTCCTTAACATGTTTATAATGAGGCCATAATTCATACATCTCAATGCCAGGCAACTCTGAGCCACCTGTGGGAACATGTTAAATCTGAGGATTAGAAGGGTTCATTTAGAACAAAGAGAGAAATAAATGGGGACTGGGAATCAGGGTACAGAGGGAGTGAACAGTGTTTTACCTGTTTGCAATGAGTCTTAGTTTGCATAGTGTTTTTAACTCAAAAAATTCTTCTCAGATAAGTAATCTGACAGCTTTCTCTTTAGTCTCAGAAATTATTCTTCTGTCTTGACTCAGGTGTGAAGGCATATACCTGTAATACCAGCACTTGGAGGCTGAGGCAGGAGGATTGCCAAGAATTCCAAGCCAGCCAGCACTATATAGTGAGTTCAAGGCCAGTCTGAACTACATAGCAAGAAACAAACAAAAAAATTACCTTTCTGTCTAATTCACTAATCAAGCCCTTTTTGTTTTGTTTTGTTTTGGTTTTTTTCCATCTACCTCCAAATGAATGAATGTCTTCACTTATCTTTAGGTCTCTTACTCAGTTTCCAGAGGAAGAAGAGTTATTGCCATTAGTTATTGTGTGGAAAGCTATACTTTTACTTTCTTTTCTATCGTAGACTCCAAAAATCACACTTGATACATTAGTGAATCATACTTTTCTGTATATACTTTCTTGCCTTCCATGTATTTTTTAAGTTATTAAAGATGATTTGAACATGCCAGAGTATATGTAACATTGATGTCAGCAATAAGCACAAACATTTGTGAGCCAACCATTTCAAACCAAAAACTAGGTCACGATCTATGTGGTTGCACTGGGGATTTAGCTCAGTGGTTAGAGTGCTTACCTAGCACGCACAAGGCCCTGAGTTCGAGCCCTGGCACACACACAAAAGAAAGATTGTTGAATATTAGTTAGACTCATGAAACTATCTCTTGTATGTCAGATACATTAAAGCATTTAAAAAAAAAAATCTACATGGTTAACAATATACTCATGAATGCTTCCCCAGCATCATATTCCTGTCTTTCCCCAACCACCAATATAACTGCCATCCTAAATTTGGTTTTTATCTCCTTTTTTTTTTAAATGCCACAAATACAAGTATTTGTTTTGAGTTTTGTAATTTTTTTTGTCTATAGAGTTTTTAAAACTTGCACAAATACTATTTAATTGTAGAGGAAAATCGAATTTACAGATTTTTTTTGAATTTACAGATTTTGAAAAACACATTTCAAGGAAAACCTTCAAACAGAAAAGAATACATAGAAACATTTTAATACGTAAATTCAAATTTATAACTGGAAAATTATTGGAGACTTAACTTTGGACTGTGTAGACATGCCGTCTAATAGAATGCTTCTTATCCAAAGTCCAGAGATGTGGAAGAGTCCTAGAGATGCAGAAGCATTTCTACCCCCTATTTTCTTTGTCATGTGCAGACCTGTTTCCATTAGATTCATAGAATACTCCTAAGAAGATGACAGCTTTATCATTCAGTAGCTTTTTTGGACTGTAGCAGTTCTTCAGTGCGCTTTAGGTAATTGTATATTTATACAACTTTTTGAGGTTCAGAATCCACAGTGTCCTACATTTCTTAATTTCTTTTTCCAGTATGGAATCATGGCATTTTTCAAAGAAAATGTGTAGTAAAGATGAAATCATAGTAACCGCCAAAAGAATTCATTTCTTTATCATAAGGATTAGAAAGTTTTCTTGATGACCTCCATATGAAATGTTTAATCTTGGAGGTAGGACTGATTGAGAGAAAGATGTTAATGCTCAGAAGTCTTCTTTGTCTTTTTTCTTTTCTCCTTTCACAGTTGTTTTGAAGATGTATTCACATTGTTTCCTATAGCAATCATTCATTCCTTCTTACTGCTGTATAATGCTGCATTGTGTGAATTTGCCTTTTACTAATCAGTTTTCTACCAATGGATGTTTCAATAATTTCCAATTTTTTGTTATTATGAAGAATATTTATACTAGAACATAAGAACAAAAATATTTTATAAAGTCAGAATTGCTCCTTGAAGGAGATGCAAATATGCAGCTTTCCATGACAGTATCAGATTGTTTCCCAACAGGATTTCACCAGTTTAAATACCTACCAGCAGTGTATTAGAGCTAGCAACTTTTCCATGATTTTTTGCCATCATTTGATATTTGTGTCAGTCTTCTGTCACTGTGACAAAATGCCTGGGAAAAACAGTTTACAGGAAGAAAGATTGATTTTGGCTTAGTGTCACAGAGGTTTCTGTGCATGGTTGGCTGGCCCCATTGCTTTTAGGCTTGTGGAAAAGTAGACACATCCTCCTAGAAGGGCATGGGGTGGAAAGGAACTGCTTATCCCTTGGCAGCTTTGGAGGGAGGGGGTGTGGTGGCAGCTTCTGCTCGCAGGATTCCTCTTTCTTCCCTTTTGTTCCATCAGCCCTTGCCCCTTCATCTTCCTGTCCCACGTGGTAGTCATCTCTGGAAGCACCTTCACAGACACACCCAGAAGTGTGCTTCACTAATATCCTGGGTGTTTCTCAATCCAGTCAGGATTAGTCATCACACATACTAACAACATTTATAGTTTTTTTGATTCTAATGCATTTTAAAATGACATCTTGTCTTGTAAGCACAAGGGCCTGAGTTCGATCCCCGGCACCACCAAAAAAAAAAAAAAAAAAATGACATCTTGTCATCTAAAGTTGTATTTTTCTGATGAGCAGTGACATCCTGCATTTTTCATGTATTTGTTGGCCTTACAAGTTTCCTTATCTACAAAATTCCAGTTAAGGTTTTTGCCTAGTTTCCTAACATATTATCTTATTATCTGTAGGCATTCTTATGTAGTTAACACTAATCTTTAATTAGCTTTTTGTTTTGCAAACATTTCTCAATTAAGGCTTGTCTTTTGGTTTTGTTTTTTTTAATTTTCTTTATGATATTATGACAAGCAAGTTCTCTATAAGCATGAAGTTAAAATACTCACTTTTCCCCCTCTTAATTAGTAAGCTTTGTCTCTCCAGATACCTGTCTACTGAGTTTAGTGCTATAATTTCTTTCATATTTACATCATAAGGTTGCCTTTAATTTTTACATTTTTAGTCTGTTCTGAATTGGTTTTATATATGATGTTTAGGGATCCAGTTTTTTATCATCTATCTTATTTATCTAAGAACTAGCTTTGGACTTTGTTGTTTTTTTCTGCTATTTTATTTCTACTTTATTAGTTTCTCCTCATTATTTTTGGATTTTTCTTGTTGTTCTCTTTTTAACTTGCCAGACTGGACTATGAACTCATCAGGTTCCAACTTGTCTTTCCTTCCATAAGTTTAACATTTTTTTTTTTTTTTTGGTGCTAAGGATTGAACTCAGGCCCTTGTGCTTGTGAATCAAGCACTGTAACCACTGAGCTAAATCCCCAACCCTTCTGTAAATTTTTAAGGCTAATGATTTACCTCTGAATGTAGAGTTTTTGGTATTCTGTGTGTGTTATTTTTATTACCATTCAGTTCTTTATGCTTTTAAAATTTCCATTATGGTTTGTTCTGACCCTTGAAATATGTGAAGAGTTAAAAATTTTATGTTTTGCTACTGGTTTTTAATTCAATTGTATTGTGGTCAGAGACAAGGAACAACCTTATTTGAAATTCAGTGAGATTTTTATTTTGTTGTGTAGCATGTGTATTTTTTCTGTGTCTCTTTAAGTCACAAAAAGAGAGCTTATTTTCTAAATTGTTTGTGAAGTTCTGTTTATTAAACTTTGTTTTTGCCCACATAATTTATGATTAGTTGTGATGTGTTAATCTCCCATAACAATGATCAGCTTGTTAGTTTTCCTTCTTTAGTTCCTATAGCCCTTCAAGGCTTGTCACCTCCAAGAGATGGTGAGTTTTGTTTTGACTGGCTAAAGATTTGACTTGGTATTATGTATTTTCCAGAGTAGAGAGAGACTAAGAGAAAGCACAGGATATAAATGTTATTTGGTTAATCTTCCCCCTCACCATCAACTGAGAAAGCAGCACATTTCTAGTACTGAACCGGAAGGTTGGATTTTCTTCCGGTTTCTTCGGGTCTAGTGCAGATCTGAAGTCTTAATCTTTTTCGCCATCACTTATGTCAGCTCCCTATGTGGATTAAACTCAGGGCCTTGCACACACTAACCAAACACTCTGCACTGAGCTACATTCCCCAGCCTTTCCATTGGCATTTATGCCCTCCACCTCCTGGAGCACCTGGAAGTTGCCGCTCTCCCCTTTTGGGGCACTCACACCATGTGTTTATTTCCATCTTGGCTGATTTTTCCTGAGATGATTGACCTGGAGCTACTGTTCCCCGCCATTTGAGGGGGATTGCTGTACTGTTTCTGAGTGTAAGATCAAGCAGAAAGATTAGCATTTCACTTCATTGAAACAGTCTTTTTTGTCGGAAAGTCCAGTACATTCCTTCATCAAAGCATTCTCTTTTGGTGGAGAGGCCAGTACCTTTAGCTGTTGATTGGGTTTGGGAGGCTTAGGAGTTAGAGAGTGAGTTTTGTGCCTTACCGAGTTGTTTTTTGTTTTTTTTTTTTTCCACAGACTTCTCACTGGTTGGTCTGATATCTTACAGAAGTGATGGCAGTTACAGTCTGAGATGACTCACTTCCTGTCCTTGGCTATTTTGTGTTGGGGTTTCTTTACTTTGCCAGTTTGGTTCTCTCCCAAGCCATCATTCTGGTTAGGGTTTGGGTTTACCTCACTGATAGTTGCTCTTGTTGCTTCCATAGCTGCTCCTCTTGTTCTGCAGCTGACTCAGCAAGCTCAATCCGTTAAGGAAGAAGCTGTATAACTAGACTGGGAGGCCAGCAGGTCGTCTTCCTTAGGAGTGGTCTGATGCTTCAAACTCAGTTTGGGTCTTTGAGAGGGACCTCTTTCATCACGCCTATAATCATCTTGAAAGTAATTGCCTTCGGAGTTCCAAAACCAATCGTCCCTTCTGTTATATCCATTTTAGTGGTCTGCACTTCCTCTGTTCTGTGGTCGTTGTTTCTACACTACGCCCTACCAAATGCTTTTCTTAGAGTCTCAACCCCTACTGTAATCTTTGCTGCCTCAGTCATTATAGTGATCTGTATGTGGTCTCCATAATGATTATATTTGTCTTTAAAGTTGCCATCACCTCTTCTGTGAGGATGGATAATCATCAAAGCTCTTTGTGACAGAGTGGGCTCTGTAGCCAAAAGGACAATCAACTTACCCTGTTACTTAATCCTCGGGGCACTGGGCATAGAATCCGGTTCCTCAAAACCAGTATAATCAAGGCCTTTCAGTCTCTCCGGGTTGCTGAGTTCCTGTGGTGAGTCCAGTGATACATAATCCTCTGAAGAATTCCTTCTTGGGGTTTTCTGTTGCACCGAAAGTCTGATTCCCTAGAAAAGCAGTATAAGGTGGCAATTAAGATGATGACTCTGGTCATTATTGGGTTCCTGAGCAGCCTGTAGAGCAGTAGATGTGATACAGAAGTCAACTGGAGGTGCCTGTATATGTCATCACTTTATCGAGTGACTGCAACATCTGCTTCCAGGTCATCTGTTTATCACTCCAGCTGACTGGTTAGGACATACCTGCTTCTCCCTCAGTGCTACTGTATGTGTGCGAGGATCTGTTGGGGAGCTGGTCTTTCCCTTCTCATCCTTTTTTGACTGAATCTGCCTGATGGGAAAGAGAGAACACCTAGTTAGGCATTTTTTTAAAGTATGAAAATTTAGAGTATTATATATGCTTACCGAATATTGAGCCTTATGTTTTCTTTGTTCTTTTAAATAATGCTGTTTTGTCTGTCACCGTAAGTGATCTCAGCCACCTTTTTGTTTGTTTGCCTCTGGTATGTCCTTTCCCTGATTTTTGCCTTCATTCTGTCAGTATCTACATTTTGTAGGTGTCTCTGATCTTACTTTTGAACTTGTTTGTGTGCATTTTTAATGATTATTTTTGTATTTGGAGTTTCTCACCTTGTGTTTCCTGACAGCCTAGGTTATCCCACCCACCATTCTTTCTTTTTTTTTTTTCCGCCATTCTTTCTACTCTTTTTTTTTTTTTTGATTGTTTTCTTATTCTGTTCTCTGCTCTATATTTTGGAAATTATCCTCTCTTATTCTTATTCCTTTATGATTAACTTTCAAAATCTACTGAACAGTGATGGTGATCCTTTTAGAGACGAGTGCCCAAACTGCAACCCAGAACCTACTTATTTATCACAAAGTGCCAACACTGCAATTAAACCTGAATACTAAAGTTTTAGTTTAGAAAAAGCAATTCATACATTGACATCTTTTGTCTTAAAAGAGAAACACAATAACTTGTGTGCCGTAGGTTGGCCATCACTGAACTATTCTATACGTACTCAAGTTTAGCCAGAGCATGTCTCTGCTGAGCGATGCAGGAATATACAACTCCGACTCCTGTGCTGTCTCTGTCCTGCGCTTCCACACTGAAACACCATAATAAGATGTTGTTACTGTTACTTTATTCAGATAGTGTTTATTTAGATTTATGCTTAGTAGTGTTCTTGGCTTATTTTTTCTTTCTTGTATTTTAGGTCGTCCTTATGTAGTAATGCATCAAACACCCTTTAGTTTTTCTAGAAGTAAAACTCTGCTGTTGGTAAAGACCCTTGATTTATCTAGGAATGTTGTAATGTGTTCCACATTCCCCAAAGAAAGTTCTGGTGGTTACAGACTTTTAAAAATTCGTAGTGCATAATGTTTACATTCCTTGTGAGGAATTGATACATGTACATAATACATCTTAATTTCTTTTTTAAAATCTTTCTCTTCCCTCCCTCCATCTATGTGTTGATCTCCTTACCCTTTGAGAAAGATCTGTCTCTCTACTGCCTGTCATCTATCTTTTATTTTGCTCTTTATTTGTACTTTGAGTATAAGCTTATGTATCTGGTATATTTCACTTAACATTATGGCTTCAGGGTATATCCATTTTCCTACAAATGAATTGTCTCAGTCCTTGGTAGATGTTTACTCTGTCTTCTACACTTTCAGTGTTGCTGTTGAAAATCCTGTTACTTTGCTCTCTTCTTTTGCATGTAATTTCTTTCTTTTCTCACTACCTTTAACGTGTTTTTTGTTTTACTGTTCTGCAGTTTTATTGCTGTGTCCTGTGCATTTCTTTATGTTTATCTGTGGCTTCTTTATAGATAAGCTGTATTTCTTGCAATTAAGGATAAATATCTCATAAAGTTTGAAAACTAAGTCATTTTCTCTCCTAGTATGACTTTTCTTCTTTATTTTCTGACATGATAGAGATAGGTCAGATCTCATTTTATCTTTCATGTCTCTTAACCTTTTTTTTTGTTATTTTCTGTTTATATTAGCACTGTTTCCAAATTATATTTTAGATTATGTTCAGCTTTGCTGATTCTTTCTTGAGTTCTGTCTAATTGTACATCTTTCAGTTATCATACATTTTATTTTAAAAATTCTATCTGGTGAAATAATTTGTGCAGATACTGTGTCCGCAGGGAAGTGGAATACAACTGTACAACTGTCCCACACCTTTAGTGTAGACTGCTTATAGGGATTTCCTCCTGAGGTGGACAGTGTGGGCAAAAGGGAAAGAGTAATTTTGTAGTAGTAGGGTCTACCTCAGCCAGATGATCAAGATCATCTTTAATGGTTATAAATCATATCAATACCATGTGCCCTTGGTATAGTATGATGAGAATGGCACTTTATGTCTGTCATCTTTATCCTTAAAACTAGCAACACCAGGGGCTGGGGATTTAGCTCAGTGGTTAGAGTGTTCTCCTGGCAAGCACAAGACCGTGAGTTCGATCCCCAACAGCAAACAAAACAAAACAAACAAACAAAAAATAACAACACCAGTTTTGACAATGAAAAGAACATCAGACAGATTGCAGCTGAGGGACCTTTTACAAAATGTCTAAATACCAGCAGCCTTTGCGTTTCCAACATGGCGGAGCTGACGGTGGAGGTTTGCAGCTCCAGAGGGGCTTTCTACAAGGGATGTATTAACGATGTTCACAAAGACTCCCTCACAGTTGTTTTTGAAAATCATTGGCAGCCAGAACGCCAGGTTCCATTTAACGGAGTTAGATTACCACCAGTACTGGATATTAAAAAGAAATTAGTGAAGGAGATGAAGTAGAGGTATGTTCAAGAGCAAATGACAGGAACCATGTGGATGGTGGTTGGCTAAAGTTCGGATGATGAAAGGACAATTTTATGTCATTGAATATGCTGCTTGTGATGCCACTTACAATGAAATAGTCACATCTGAACGATTTCAACCTGTCAATCAAAATACAACTGTCAAAAAAAAAACCCCTTCTTTGAATGCACAGTGGATCTTCCTGAGGATTTGAGAGAGGCGTGTGCTAATGAAAATGCACATAAAGGTTTTAAGAAAGCAGTAGGAGCATGCATAATATTTTACCATCAAGAAACCACACAGCTAATGATACTGCTAGTGAACCAACTGTGAAGAGAGTAAATATTTTAAGTGACATGCATTTGCGAAGTATTCGTACAAAGTTGATGCTTATGTCCAGAAATGAAGAGGCCACTAAACATTTAGAATGCCCAAAGCAACTTGCAGCACCTTTTCATGAGGAATTTGTTGTGAGAGAAGATTTAATGGGCCTGGCAATAGGAACACATGGTAGTAATATACAGCAAGCTAGAAAGGTTCCTGGAGTTACAAAATGTCTGAATATTACTCCTCAGAGCCATCCAGAATTTAAAAAACAAACAAACAAAAAGGAAAGCAGGCCAGGGGTGTAGCTCAGTGGTACAGCAGTTCCCTACTATGTGTGAGACTCTGAGTTCTATCCCCAACACTATAAAAACAAACAAGGGAAGTCTCAAGGAACTATCACAGCTGAGAGAGACCTAAGGAAATGTTACATAGTGTTCTTGTTGAGATCCCGGAATAGAAAAAGAGCATAAGGTAAAAACTGAGAAAATTTGAATAAGCTATGACTTTAGTTGGTAATATGTTGATATTAGTTCATTTATCGTGACAAATGTATCATACTTAGGTAAGATGTTTAAATAGAGGAGCCAGAGGGAGGAAGGGGAAAAGGTTAACTTAGTGGATACTAAATTATAATTAGAAGTAAGTTCTGGTGTTTTATTCCACTGTAGGGTGACTTTAGATATCCATAATGCATAGTGCATAGTTCGGGAAAGTTAGAAGAAAAGATTGAATATTGTCACTACAAAAAAAGGATAAACATTTGAGGATGTAGATATGCTTACCCAGAGTTGAATATTACACATTGTGTACATATATTGAAGCATCATATGGTAACCCACAAATAAGTACAATTTTTGTTATTAAATACACAGAAAAACAGTAGAATTTGGGTATGAGTAAATGAGAACTCTCTGAAACTATTTCAAAATTTTAAAAATATTTTTTAAAAATCATTCTGGTGATTTTTCATAATTGTCTTCTTGCTTGGCCATTTTTTATTTCATCTTTTCTTGTTAAAACTAGTTTTTAAAAGTTTATGTTTCATAATTAATAAAGTCCCTGGAGATCAGAAACTACTTTGTTTCTGCCAACTTTTATAGTTACATTGTTTTCTTATAAATTTGATGTTTTATATAATAGGCTCAGGTTTGGTTGCTCTTCATCTTGGGCAATCTCAGTGGCTTAAGTTGGGGAACTTTTCTAGAGTATATGCAAATATGCTTCTTTTCTGTGGTTAGAGGTCTCTCCTCACTTGCACTCACACTTAAATGAGGGTGTCAGCTCGTTGGTTGGCCCAGTGCTTTGTTTCCTGATCTCAGTGCTACCAACATGCAACATGTATCCAAGGCAATGCTGTGATTTATATTTACTTACTTATTTTTGTTTGCTGCTCACCATTTCTTGCTGTTATTTCAACTCCTTTCAAATCTTTTTTTGTTTGTTTGTTTGGTTTTCAGCTACTCTTTCATGAGGTGGTACAGCCTTGACAATTTTCCGTACTTTTGAGAATATAATAGAAGTTGAAAAGCAGTCCATTTGTTTCAATTTGTCCGGGACCCGTTTGCATTAAAGGATGGTCTTTTAAAATACCTACTAGACTAGACTGCTAGAAATTGAAAACCTTCCATTTTCATTGATTTTTCTCATATTAATATCACAGCTGATTACCTTCAGGGAGATGTAATCTGCAGAATGAGAGCGTTGACCTGAACAAGGTTACAGACCTGTGGGGATGTGTTACCTATATAGTCAGTCACTCAGTTGACTTTCCTTTTTTGCACACAAACACAAACATATTCAGACATATAATGTATACAACTACAAATAAGTGAAAAAAGCATGAGTATGGGTTCCTTAGTTTGGGGAAAGGATCTAAACAGAGCATAGAAAAAGACTACAAATAGGAGAGAAACAATAAATATTAGTATTTGTTGATAATTCTTCATTTTTCCCAGAACATTCTGCTTTAGTAGGATAAGGACAGGTCCAAGTTGAGCCTCGAGATATTCATAATAAGGAAGAAAGGTGAAGTAGCTCTGCTCTGTATTTTATTTGAAAAATAAAAATTGGCACAGAGGAGTATGGAGCAGAACTTGAAAAAAAGTACCTGTGAAAAGAAACATTCAAGATTTACTAGGCACATAAGTAATATAATATATAATCTTAGACCAGATATTATATTGGAAAAGTTTTGATAAAGGACATTGTTGAGACAGCTAATGAAATTAGGATATGGACTAGATTAGATGAGATTAGTATGCTATTTGAATTCCTGAATTTGATCATTGTACTGTGATTATTTAAGAGAAATTTTTTATTCTTAGTAAATACACACTGAAGTTTTAAAGAACAAAGGGCAACATACTGTACTCAGGTGACTCAGATAATATATGATAAATACATTAATTTATTAATTTATATATTTATAAATCAACATATAACCCTGGATTCCTAGTATTATCATTTATTTTGTTCAAATTTACTCAGATATGATTTAGTGGCCTTATTCTTCAATAATATTTCTCACTCTGAATCTTCATTTTAAGTGGAGGCCTGTGAACTTGTTGACATGTGATGGGTTGGCAGTAAATGTGGATTTTAGTTGATCTGAGTGAACAGTTCTAATCATTTTGAAAATTATAATCTGTTTTCTAACACATGGAAAATTTGTCTCTTTTATAGATTTAAGCTGAATTTTGGGACATGGCCACTGCTTCACCAAGGTCTGATACTAGTAATAACCACAGTGGAAGGTTACAGTTACAGGTGACTGGTAAGTGATTTTCACAGTTTAATATGTCGATTCTCTTGAAACTTTTTAAAATCTCTAATTCCCCAAACTTATTTCATGAGTGACACTCTTGGGCGGTACTGACCTTGAACATGTTTTAAATGCACCAGATTTTAGTGCCTTTCTTTTCTCCTTGCCTTTACCTTCCTCTCATTTTATTAATCAAAGTTTTTAAAATAAAAAAAACTTATAAAATGTGCTGTCTTATTTCACAATACCTTGTGTAGTAAATATTACTATTCCTATTTGTCAGTGAATTAACTGAGAATCAGAGAGAGTATTGGGAAACTAACTGAAATCTTAGAACTTAAAGTCGTTACTGCTTTGATTAGCTAGCAATGATCTGTAGATTGATTTTTCTTTTATTTTTAAGAATGATCAGATAGTGCAGTTATTAAGGCCTGTTATTGCAGTTAGGCAGAGTACTGTCCGTAAACTGAAGTACTCTGCCCTAAAATCAATTATTTTTTTTAAATCAATTATTTTTAAAGTCCTAATTTATAATTCACATATGCATTCTTATTTTTATATCTGTTCTTATCCCGTATCTGATTGGAAGCAACAAATAAGAATCAGGACAAGTGGGCTGCAGGTGTAGTTTATTAGTAAATAGAGTGCTTGCCTGGCATTTCTGAGGCCCTGAATTTGAATCCCCAGCACTTCAAAAGGACAAAACAAAACAAATGAGTAAGAATAGTGATGGTGGAAAGCAGGAAAACTATATAATGGGAAAAAGTCAAACAGAAGTTTACCTACTGTAAGGTGCTAATATATTGTAGTTTATCGTGTACATAAGCTGAATAGCATGCATAAGTGCATTATCTTTAATATTTTAGATTTCAGATTTTTCAACAAGAAAGATCAGAAAGTTTGCAAGATATATAAAAAGGATCCTTGAGGTTGAAAACTAATGGACTGTTCACAGTTGTAATTTTTTAGCTGCTGTGTTTTCTGCTACCTTAATTTCGCTTTGTAAAAGAAAACAATTTAAGTCGTGTGTCATATTTTTGTACTAGTGATGGGAACGATCTATTCCTGTTGATTTGAATGTCACTATTATGTAATAATACCTTATGTGTTCTATTCTCTTCACATCTTACATCGTTGTCAGATTTTCATTTTAAAGTACTTAAAGATTTTGAGAAACTACATTTTCATTTTATGCACATTTATGCCTTCACTATTCACTATGCTGTAATTTCTTTTGAATTTCAGTGTCCTTTCTTTTTTCTTTGCCCCCATCAAATGCACTCAAAACCCAAAGTTCATGTTTTTATTTTAAAATAATACATTAAGTTAAAGATAATTGAAATTTTTTAGGGTTAAAGTTGACAGATACAAGAATTTATCAAGGCATTCTCTTTAAGTCTTTTATATCCAACATTATGGTTATCTTCATGCAGGTTTTATACATTTCTAAGTCTTACTACTAGATTTTTTTAGAGAGGTTATCGCAAGTGAGGTGTTTTGTTCTGTTTTGCTAAACAGTGTCTCACTATGTAGTTCAGGCTGACCTTGAACTCACCACGTAGCCCAAGCTGGCCTGGAATTTGCAGTGATCCTTCTTCCTCAGCCTCCTGAGTGCTGGGATTACAGGTGTGCACCACCACGCCTGGCTGCAAGTGAGGTTTTAAAAATAATAACCCCCCTTTTGATTTTTTTTTTTTGATATTTACTTGTGTATAACTCTGAAATAGAGGACTTTGTGTATAACATCAAAGGAAACTCATTGAAGATACGTTGATCCATAAATGTTGAAACATTTGAAAAAGAATAAAGTTATATCTGTAATTCATAACATTTCAGTAAAATAAGACACACATTAAATTTTTTCCTTCAAAACATGAAATTATTAATTTGCTAAATACAATACCAAAAATTAATAAATAAGAATATGTTAGTTTTCTTTCTTTTTTTTTTTTTTTTTTGTGGTACCGGGGATCAAACTCAGGCCCTTGTGCTTGTAAGGCAAGCACTCTAATCACTGAGCTAAATCCCCAGCCCGAATATGTTAGTTTTTTAGCCTAAAGTATTCTCCTTTTTATGCATCTTGCAAACTTTAGGTTTCTGATCCTTTGCCATTAAAAACTGAAATCTAAAATATTGAAAATAAAATGTATACTATGTATTTCTACTAATAAGCGCTTCCATTTGAACTAATCTTTTGGTTATTTAAAATCATAGCATATTGTTATTTATATGCACTTTTTTTTGTCAGGACATTATAAACTCTTTCTGAGATTAAAAATTGTCCTTTGAGAAGTCTCTTCCTGGGGTTGGGGATTTAGCTCAGTGGTTAGAGTGCTTGCCTAGCAAGTGCAAGGCCCTGAGTTTGATCCCCAGCACCAAAACAAAAAGAGAGAGACGTCTTCCCTTACTTACCTTGTCAGCTTCTAGTATTACTGAGCACTTAGCCAGTTAATGGTATGTGATGGTCTGCAATTAGCTCTGAAGGTAATCGTACTCAGGTACTATTGATTTCTTATATTTCAGTTTTCAAGATTGAGAGACATACAGGTTAGTTGATGCCCTTAAGGTCAGACTTCTAGTATTTGACAGTTAAAATATGAATCCAGATCTTCTGCATTCCTGCACTTTTAGCGCTAGCCTGTACTGCCTTCCTTTTCTGTTTTCTTGTAGTATATGGCTAAAACTTGTGTATACCAAGGAAATGACACTTTTACTTGGGACAAAAAATGTTGTTTGGGGAATTGTTTTAGAAAGAACAAGTCTAGGCCTATTAGATCAGTCCATTGGTATTGGACTTGGAGCAACTTGAAACAGTAAAGGATGGGAGTGAGTTTTGCTAAGATACACTGATGGTAAAACTTCAGATGTAACACTGAATCCTCTTTAGTTGTGCTGTGTTGCCAGTACTTAAATATAGTATTTGTTTTGAATCTGTTGTTACTCTTCAAATAATGAGGACTACTATGTTTCAAACTGTCTCTGCTGATTTATCACATTGCATTTCATTGACACATTTGTGACTGTTTTCTCACAATAGAGTGGAAGCACCTTGTTTTTCTTCACATACTCAACATACTATGTGTATGACATGAGACTTTACCCTTCTTCATCTCAAGACCCAGAATGTTCATAATTGATTTTATTAATTGTAAACATTGAAGTCACATGTTTAGCAAAAAGTTTTGAGTAATAAATTTAAAATTCACTTTCTTTAAAGGGTGATGATTAATCTCTGTAATGACATTTTGGTTTTAGAGTTTTTATATGAAAAAGCAGATTTTTTTTAAAACCAGCTTTCCAGGTAATACATTTATTTTTTTAAAATGCCATTTATATGATGACTACTACCTCACAGGGATGTAATAGACATGTCGAATCTGAAGCTTTTTCTTTTTCTTTTGACCATTGATTCAAATTACAATTAAATTCAAATGGTGGGTAAAGATACAGAGAAATCAGAATCTCACACACTTTGATAGGAATATAAAATGGTGCAGCTATTCTGGAAATAATCAGACATTTACTCACCAGAGACTTACCATGTTAGCAAGCAATTCCGGTTCTAGTATGTCCAAGGGAAATGAAAACATGTTCACACACACAAAAAAAAAACTTATACACAAATATTTATAGAGGCATTAGATAAAATATAGATAAAATAGATAAAATATGGCACAGCCATATTGTGTGGTATTTGGCAAGGAAAGAATAAAGTGCTGACCCACGCTACAATATGGATGAAACTTGAAAACACAATGCTAAGTGAAAGAGGGCAGTCACAGAAGATAACATGTGTGATGCTGCTTATATAAAATGTCCAGAATAGGCAAATTCATAGAGCCAGAGAAGAGAAGAGTTTCCTGGCATGGAGTGGTACAATTAAGGAAGATTGGAAGAAAGTAGGAGGGTTACTAATTAATGAGTTTCTTTTTGGGCTAACAAAAATGTTTTAAAATGGGGGTGTGTTTGCACAACTCTGTGATCTATTAAAACCATGAACTGTACAGTTTAAATGGATGATTGGTACGTAAATTATATCTCAGTAAAACTATTGCAGAAACATTCAAATGGCTCTTGGGCATTATCAGTAGCCCTTTTGTACTGTCTTTGTTTTGCCAGTGAGAAGAGTTTCTACTTGCAAGCAGGCAATATTACTTTTTGGCTATACATATTCACTAGTGATTATCATTTTTCTGTTAGTTTCTAGTGCCAAACTAAAAAGAAAAAAGAACTGGTTTGGAACAGCAATATACACAGAAGTAGTTGTAGATGGAGAAATTAAAAAGACAGCAAAATCCAATAGTTCTTCTAATCCAAAATGGGATGAACAGTTAACTGTGTAAGTATCTTGAATAAAGGATGCAACATATTAAAAAGAAAGTGCTTCTTATGTTTCATATTTTATAGGATGACTCCCAAGTAAGGAATTTTTTCCAGGGTGAATGGATGATTTAAAGTATGAAACACTTTTAGTTAATTTCATTTTTTAAAAGAGGTAACATAATTTTTGCTTTTATTTTATAAACTAAATTACCTCCATATAATCGTATTTTCTCTGAATGTCTTGCCATAGAAATAAATAGAACTAGTGATCCTTAATTTTGGCATTTCTAAAATATAATAGTATGGATTTGTGTATAATAATAAATTTCTTATATCCAATGCCATCATTTTTCCTTTTTTCTTTTTTTTTTTTTTTAAGACAGGGTAGCCCAGCCTGGCTTTGAAATCACTATGTAGCACAGGCTGGCCTGAGACTTGCGGTAATCCTCCTGCCTCAGCCTCTCAAGTGCTGGGATTACAAGTGTGTACCACCACGCCTGACCATCGGTTTTCTTCAGTCTTTAGAAATTTGATCAAATAGACTATTGGGAAGTCTCAGTAAGACTCTCAATGTATTGCTGGTACTTTAGCTTTCCAGCTAAACATTCTTACATAGTTATTAAAGTCCTAATGTATTTGAAAGTAAATACTGGTGTTTATTCATAGTTCAGGTAATTTGCTAATTTGTATAGTATAACTGAATTTCTGGTGTTAAAACTTACAGATATAAGTGCTTTAAAGGAATTTTTGCTCACAGTATTGATACGTCCTTGTGCATTTTTGTTATAATTTTGCCCTTACAGAAGTGTGACCCCACAGACTACATTGGAATTTCGAGTTTGGAGTCATCACACTTTAAAAGCAGATGCTTTATTAGGAAGAGCAACTATAGATTTGAAACAAGCTCTCTTAATGCACAATAGAAAATGTAAGTTTTTGTTCTAACTTTTGTTTCTTTTAGATATTTTGAACATACCCTGAAATCTAAAAGTAAAATAATAATAATTTTGTGTTCATAAGGGAGAACTTCACTTCTTGCTTACAATTGCTTTTAAGTTTGTGGAATTATATAATATAAGTGATTCTTACTGGCCTTTCCATATTCTGTAGACTGACAAAATAATGTCATTCACAAGTACCCTGTTACCAATTGTCATCAGTTGTTTATTATTTACTCACCATATACTTTAAAACTTGAAGATTTATCATTTTCTGAGCCTCCTCTTCTTTGTTACTAGACTACTAACAATTTTAGTTGGATAAGAATAATTTTAACTTTAAAATTTCCTTTTTCTCTTGGATGTAATGAATTCTTCATGAAAATAATGAATAATCTATTCACAACCCATTTTATTTTTTTCTAAATTTAGTAATTCTGACATTAAAAAATAAATTATACCATGATGTTTGAGAAATTTTTGTGAAATAAATGAAGAAAACGCTTATTTGTAAAGTTTTTAAAATTTTTTCTATTTTCAGTGTATAACCATTCATTACAGCAAATAGGGAGAATATGGGAAGTTATAGAGTAGTATAGAAATTATCTATATTGGGGTTGGGAATTTAACTCAGTGGTAGAGTGCTTGCCTTGTAAGCACAAGGCCCTGAGTTCAGTCCCCACCACTTCCCCCCCAAAAAAGAAATTATCTGTATCTGTTCCTCTGTTCAAGGACAGTCACTCTTGAAAATCTATTAATTAATTAATTTGGTCTCTCTTTCTTGTTCATAGCCAAACATTTTTTTCTTCTTTACATCTATTCATTTATCCTCTAAAATATTAACAACATATTATAAATATCATGTTTCCACAATGTTAAATTTTTCTAGCTTGGAGATTCTTAAGGTATTTTAGGCTAAAATTTATTTGTATATCTTTTATCACTAAATGCAAAAAATTGGCTGTATATTCATGAATTTGTAATTCTGAGGACAAGGTTCAGAATTCTTATCAAATTCTCAAAAAGTGATTCATGAAGATTAAAAAGCAGAGTTCTAGTTTATGAATTTTAAGAACTACATGTTTCTTCACACCATTATTTAATCTTGTATTATCTGACATTAGGCACTTTCTAATAGTTTATTGAAACTAATGCCTTTGTCCAAGTGTAAATCTTTGTTTACTTAAGTATTTTCATCTTGTTTACTTTGCTTACACCTTGTTAGATACTTAAGTATTTTGTTTACTTAAGTATTTTCTCCTTAATTCTGAAAAACAGGTTTGCTTTGTTAAGTGCTAAAAATGCTAGTGCTTAAAATGAGCTCATTTTTAAAGCTCTTTCTGAAAATCCACATATAACTTGAAAATCTATTTTTGGTACAGAATTTGAACATTAATATGTTAATTATTACTGTTTATACCCATTAGTGTGAGCCATACTCAGTTCGATGTAAGTTCAGGTTTTTAAAAACATGTTCTCTTGAACCATTGTGAGTTTATTTGCTGTGGCATGCTTATTTTTTTGGTCATGCAATTTATCTTAATACTTAATATCTTAATATCTTAATATTCTTAATTTATCTTAAGAAATAAGATATTTTACAAGGGTACAGTACCTTGTCAAGATTATTATTATTTAACCATGCCCCTATCGTTGGAGGCTGATTGTTTCTAATTCTGTTACATTAGACTGCACTGAACTTTGGTGTTAAGATTATAATTACTCTGCATATAAAGGTTTTGCTGTGATGATCATCTAGGAATGCTGTAAAAGTTAGTACACTTTGAAGGAAATCTTCATTAATTGTGTAAACTTACAGTTATCTCTTAAGATTTAATGAGCAGAATATGCTTGGAAGAAAAATAATATTTTATAGACATTTGTACAGTGAGGAGGACTTCAGGAGTTATAGTACTAGCATCTTCCAAACCCTGGATAATCCGTAATTTTTTTTTAATAACGGAATGGTGTATTAATTTGCTGGGGCTGCCATAACAAAATACTCTGGGCTGGATGCCTTAAACAGCTGAAGGTTATTTTCTCTTCTGGAGGCTAGAAGTCTGTGACCAAGGTGTTGGTGGGATTCAGTTTTTTCTGAAGTCTCTTGCCTTGCCTTGTCAGTAGCCATCTCTTCCCTTTGCTCTCACATGGTCTTTCCTCTGTGCATGAGTCTGTGTCTAAATTTCCTTTTTGTGTGGACTCCGGTCATTTTTATGAGGGCCTACCCTAATGATATTATTTTAATTTAATTACCTCTTTAAAGATCCTGTCTCCAAATAGTTATAGTTTAAGGTACTGGGGGTTAAGAGTTCAACGTGTGAATTTGGAGGTAAGGTGCGATTCGGCCCACAATCATAGGTAAATTGTTTTTAAGAATTAAACCTTGTGGTAAAACTATAATGCTTTAAAAGTAGAAGAAACCTACATATTAGTTCCAGTCATTTATTTTACTGATGAAATAACTTCATCTAAGCAGCTTGCTGAAGAGTATATAAGTAAACGCAAGATTATGATTAGAACACAACTTTCCTGATTCTTAGCTATTGACTTTCGATTAAAATTAATATAAAATTACTGTAGTTTTTAAATGACTTAGAGGCAATTTAAAAATATATTTTCGAATGGTGATTAAAAATTATTGATGGCTTTTGATTTAACTTACTGATTTAGTACCTAGGCTCTGAGTTTTAGGCTTCAGTAGAATGAGCTGTAAATTTGAGGTGTTTGTTACTTTTCAAAAACCACTTATACTAAAATAGATAATTGAAGAAAAATATGACAGCCTGTGTTGAGTATTCAGAATTCACTCACTGGTCTAGAGGGGAAAGATTATTAATAAAAATGGTATTATATGTTTGAGATTTGCTGTATCCACATGTTTGATGATCAGTACTTTGAATTAATGAAATCTATACATTTGCATAGAAGGTTCCAGGGAGGAGATGTTCTGGAGTATGTCTGTGGTCCTCACCTATTTGCAGAGAATAGCTTTTTAAGTGAGAGAGGACTCTCCTGAGAGGAAAGAATGACTGTGCAGGTCTTGCGACTATAAAAGAAGAGAAAAACAGTGAAAGCCAATCTACCTGCTAAGGAGAAGCACTGGATCTAGTATACTTGAAAAGTTCCTGTGTGGTTTTTGACAAGACACTTAGAGTTAGAATGATAGACAGGATGAAGTCTTTGAACGCTGATTACAATATAGATGAGAAGAACCAGAAGATATTTTTGTGGGGGCCAAGGACATGGTTTGGTCACAGTGGGAAAGTTAATGTAGGAAGTTGAAGTGACTATTTATTTATTTATGTGCTTGGTTGGGTTTTTTGAGACAGGGTCTCACTATGTAGTTCAGGCTATCCTCGAGTTAAGTAGACTGTCTAGTACCAAATAAGGCATGGGCTGAAAAATTCCAAAATGTACACCTAAGTACTATTTGATGCTGAATAACATTAATATCTGATAAAAGAGAGTAAGATAATGGCTGCAAGTTTCTGAACACTAATGAAAAACATGACTCTATAGATCCATATTACTCCAAATAAAATACCAAAGAAATGCCTGGACATACCATTAGTGAAATATGTAACAGGAAAGACAAACATTTTAAAAGCAGCAATGGAGAGAAACAGGCACTTGCAAACATTTATAAATTAAAATTGCAGAATTAGCAGTGATAGAAGATAGTGAAAAAATGTCTTCAAAGACTTGGGAGAAGATCATTATCAATGTGAAATTGTATGTTTATCAAATCTGTTTTTCGGGGGAGAGAATGAACACAAATGATATGGAAAGTAGAATTTACTAAGAGATCCACCCTGAGAGACTTTAAAAGGACATTCTTTAGAAGTCTATTCAAATAGCTAAGTATTTTAGGAAAGAAAGCCAGATCTCCAAATTGTAGACACTTTAAATGGAAAAAAAAAGGCAAGAATGAAGTAGGATGTTGGTCAGTATAGTTTCTTCAGATGCAGCTCATTAGAGAAAGTTGAAATTCATCTTCTTGTAGTTTGGTTTTGTGCGTGTGGGTGTGTGGGTGTGTACTTTTGTATTTTCCTTAGTTTCTCTCATTGTTTATTGTTCTTCACATGGGAAAGAAGTGAGGTTTATGGTGCTATAAATAGTTGGAGTGTGGAGTAAGAGTTCTATGAGGTCTTTTATTATATGATCCTGTCCAGTGATTAGTGGTTCCAGATTTTTGTCTTGTGCTTTTTCATACTTGGATAATCAGTTGACGTGTTTATGCTGGACATTTGGTTAAGTGGAGGGAGGGGCAGTTTAAGTTGTTACTTCCAGGAAGCATCAAAGTGTGAGGGACTTTATGATGTGAAATATTCCGTGATTTCAGAAGCTACAGAGAGCCACTGAAGATCAGCTTGAACTGACTGGCCCCATATTAGATAATAAAGTAATCACTGATAAGTTTTAAATTTTTGAATTATATAAAATTATAAATTGACATAGTGTAGTTGTATATATTCATAAAGTGATATTATACTTTATAATAAAGTATAGAATAACTAAATCAAGTGAATTAGCATCTGTCACCTCAAAATGAGTTTTTGTTTTGAGAACATTTGAAATGTATGCTCTCAGTGATTTTAAAATGTACGGTATATTGTTATTTACTATGTCCACCTTGCAATGCAGTGTATTTCTGAGGGAAAACTTAGTTTTCCTGTCTAATTGAGTCCTTGTACCTTTCAGCTGTCATCTTCCCATTCTTCTCACTCCCTGTTAATAATTTAGTATGTATTCTGTGGTATAGAAGTGGGAGAAAAATGACTTTGAAAAGGAACTAGATTTCCCAGCAATGGGGAAGTATTTTATTTTGTATAATAACAAAGAAATAACAAACTCTTGTCACAGTACTTAGCGTTTATTGAGCACCATGTGTCAGATGTGGCGCTAGAGCTGTCTGCCTGATTTTCATTAGATCCTTAGGACCCTCCCTTTAGTTTGAAGCCCTTGATCTCCATTGCAATGGAACAACCGAGGCTTAAAGAAATTTGAATAACTTATTGAAAGTACCGTTAGTAACACTGCTGGAGTGTGTAACCACACTGCCTGACTCTCATGCAGAACTTGTGCTTCAACCATGAGGCTCCTCTATGGGACTTTGGGCTGAAGAGCATGTTTAGTTAATTGTTGCAGTTATTATTTAGACATATACTCTCTGAAGTTTATACTGTGCAAAGAAGCAGTTAAAGATACAGAAAGCAGAGAATGGAGAAGAAGAGTTGCTTAAGTAGGCGTGAAAGGGCTCAATCTTAGTGTAATATATGGAACCCTACCGATACAAATTCAAAGAATTTCTTACAAGTATAGCTGTCAAGTTCTGAATTAGAGTAACTCTTGAAATGTAGCTTTGATTCACAAAGCATCTTCTGTGTGGCAAAAGCCGTTAAATTAGGATATTCCCTTTTCTAGTGGAAAGAGTAAAAGAACAATTAAAACTTTGCTTGGAAAACAAGAATGGCATAGTGCAAACTGGTGAATTGACAGTTGTGCTTGATGGATTGGTGATTGAGCAAGAAAATCTGCCAAACTGCACTTCATCTCCAACCAGTAAGCGAAGTTTATGTGTCTTTAAGATTTAAAGGAAAAGTCTATAGGAAGTATATAAAAATGTAGCTCATTTCTTTCTTGTTGTTCAGTAGAAATACAACAAAATGGTGATGCCTTACATGAAAATGAAGAGCCTTCAGCAAGGACAACTACCAGGTAGAATATTTTATTTTAGTATTTGTGGCAACATGACATAGCATTTCCTGTGTATGAAGTTTCAAAGATTAACTGTAGTTTAGCATTTGCCACAGAATTAAAAAGTTTCAGTGTAAACATGTTATTTGTTGAGTTCTTGTGAAAGTAGTCTTAAGATAGTGGGGTTTTTTTTGAGTTATACCATAAAAGTCATTTATTTTAAAGTGTACATTTTTACTAGATTTTAGTGTATTTGTATGTTATCACTACTTTTTGATTTCAGAACATTCTTATCTCCCCTGAAATGAAGCTATATCCAGGAGCAGTCACCCCCCACTCCCCTCCTTCCTTCTCTCCACCTCTGACATCTACTTTCTGTCTCTACGGATTTGGCTTTTCTGGATATTTCGTATAAACAGACTCATACAATACGTTAACTTTGTGACTGTCTCTTTCACCTAGCATGATGTTTTAGAGTTTATTTGTGATATAGCGAGTATGAATACTTCATTCTTTTTTTATTGAATATCTTTTTTAAAATCTGCGTTTAGGCATATCTTATCAGTAAATAGAGTCAGATATTGTGGAATAAGATTTGTTGCTGTCAGAAATGGCATTCTACTTTAGGTCATGAGGAGATAAATATTGTACAGATTATGGTTTTATACAAAAATCATCTACCATTTTGGGCTTGGGGATTTAGCTCAGTGGTAGAGCGCTTCCCTAGCAAGCAGAAGGTCCTGAGTTCAATCCCCAGCACCTGAAAACAAAAATCATCTACCATTTTAAAAACTCCCTGACATTCACATTTCTTGACAATTAATAGAGGCTGTATATTTCAAATATGGTGGAATTAAAACCTGAAAATATAAAAATATTTTGCTGTAAAATTGATTTGGCGTAATTGAAAAAGCATAAGCTATATAACCTTTATTACTCTACAGAGTTACTAATAGTGTCACTGTTAAATTGCCATTAATTTGCATGAAAGCTCTTGAAAAGGAAGTATACTTTCATAATGTATACTTGGCTTTAAATGTATTTAGTGTCCATATTATAATTTATATTGAGAAAATTAATGACTGAAAGGACACAAAAGTTAGGCTGATGGGGGCTGGGGATTTAGCTCAGTGGTTAAAGTGCTTGTCTTGCAAGCACAAGGGCCCGAGTTTGATCCCTGGCACCAAAAAAAAAAAAAAAGTTAGGCTGATGAAAATGCAATAGTGTGTGAAATATGTGTCTGTTTTTATATTGCAAGATTAGCAAGAAGGAGCTTGAAGAGAAATAGATCAGAGACACAGTGTGGGGATGTGGTTGACTTTCCTGGGTGTGGTAAAAAAAATCTAGGGCTTTTTTTCCTCCCTAAATATAGTAGATTTTAAGCAGGGAAGGGATATGATATGATTTATATTTAAAAATTTTATTTAAAAAATAGGGTACTTTGTAGATATAGGGTATCTTCTGTATTTGGAAAAGCTTTCCTGGTCACTTCCATATTGTCCAGCATCTATTCACTGCTCATAGGATTTAAAATGTCTGATTTTGTGGTTTGTTTTTGTTTATATGCAGTTAAATTATATACTTTAAATTCTTACACTTGGGAGGTATAACAGCTTTCTTAATCATCATATACTCAATTTTAGTGACTAATACATAATTTGTAATCAGTATTTGCAGGTGTTTCCAGCTTTTTACAGTACCAACAAAATGATAAGTTTAGAATTTGTTTTTGTAAGTTTCATAAAATTTCATGAACTTTTTGTAGTTGCTTTTAGGGTATTTAAAATGGATTAATACTCTTAGACTTAAATAAACTGTAAACTTGAATATTACTTTGAAGGCCCGAATTGATTGGAACTCAATATATATGTATATCAGTATTTTTTTTTTTTGTCTGCCAGTATGGATACACTTAGAACTGAGTACTTTAAACATTAGTGTAATGGAAGCAGGCATATCTTTGCTGATATTACTCTTTGTATCTATCTCTTCGCCTGAATGGTAAGTCAGTAAATGTTTATGAAAATGTAGCTGAAGAGTTGTTTAATTGTACTTAACTCATTGAAGTACGACACTTTTCTTTTTAAAGGTTGGCTGTTGAAGGTACTAATGGAGTAGATGATCATGTACCTACCAACACTGTAGTCCAAAACTCATGCCATTCATATATAGTTAATGGAGACAGTGCACCTTCATCTCCGTCTCAGGTTGCTGCCAGACCCAAAAATACACCAGCTCCAAAACCACTCTCATCTGAGCCTACCAGTGACACTGGTAAGCATGGCTATTTATGAAACATTGTTTAAATGAAAACTAAATTAAGTTTTGTATCTGTGTCTATACTCTTATATTGCGCAATCTTATATTCTGTGATAAGAATTTTAAAATTACAATGGCTAAATTTTTTCTAAATTTGAAATTTTCTAGATTACATACTTAGATATTCCAGAAATGTATTAGTTTACTGATCACAGTGCATTTCACTAAACAAGTATTTATATGATAGCTAAATTTTTTGGTCTTGTGCCACAATATGCTATTTAATACATGAAAAGAAAAGGATTTCTGAACAAAGTTTAGTGAATTTGTTGGTTTATTAGAGTTGGTAATGAATGATTCTTTTAACCTATCTCTTAGTGTACAAATGTGGTTTTTTTTTAATTCCCTTAGTATCTAATTTGGGAGAAAAATGAATGCTGATTTAATACAGCTAACGGGAAGTTTTATTTCTGAAAAGTAAGAATTACTCTATAATAGAAGGAATGCCTAAGGATGATTTTCTTTATAATCGTGTTTTGATCTATCTGAAAATACACCATAATATGAAAAACATAACATCTTCCATAATTCCAAGAGAGAAAATACAATAGAGTTCCATAGAACTCTGCTTTATGTTACCTATTCTCTAGTGTAGAATGATATAAAACATCATAGTACAAATCAGTTAAAAAATTATTCTACAGATAGCCAAAAACATTTACCCAAATTCCAGTGTTCTTCACAATCAGGCATGAATCCAGTGCTTTTTAGCCTAGTAGATTTTTAAGTTATCAAATAGTAATCCATGCTAAAAAAAAAAGGTGGAGAGAAAAACCTAATTATCTATCCATTTTAAAATGTACATTTTAAATAGTGTAACTTCTTCATGAACTGTTCAGAGAGGTTGTAAACATAAAACAATAAAACACAGGATCAGAACTTGTTTGCCCTCAAATAGGATTTGGTCATATGGGATTTGTTTATTACATGGAATTATTTTTGGATTCAGAATGATTGAGCTCATTCCATTCTTAAACCCATTCCTAATCACGAAAAGAATAAGATGAAAATATTGAATGCTCATTTCAGAAAGTCTTTTACCACCTTTCTCTTTTTTCCTTGTCATCTCCCTCCACTTAAAGTTTATGAATTTGAGGGTTTTTAACTCTTCTTCCTAACACATGTAGCTGTTTGAGTAGATTGGTAAAAGTGTTTATTCACCATTTGTTCATGTTTTACTGTTTGGCTATGTTTGGATGTTGATGTAAAAAGAAGGAATTAACTGAGGCTCTCCTCATTGTAGAATCTCTTATTTACACTGTAGCATGTCACTTTATAGACTCTTTGGGAATAAATTCACTTCGTGTATCCCTTCCTTGGCTATCCTTGCCTGAAATTTCAAAGTAAAAATAAATCACACATATAAGGAACTAGAAATGAAAACTCCATCGTGAAGAATTCTCACAGCATTCACGATATAAGGAAACCTATTATGACAATTTGAACGGTACTGCTGATAGCTAACATTTTTGTTGTACATTTTGTTCTAAATGCTTCAAGGTATATCTGTTAATGGGTTTAATTCTTACAGTGACTTTGAAATAGGTACTGGCATTTTTCCCTTTTCTCTGATGAGGGAACTGAAGCACAGAGAGGACACAGATAGGAATTATAAGAGCTGTAATTGATACTCAGTTTTGTGGCTTTCCACTTTGGACTCTTTTTTTTTTTTGTTCACTTTGATGTATGTGGTTTTTATAATGTTCAAAGGGTTAACGCAAATTTTTTGTACTATTAATTGGCTTCAAATGGTGTTTCACCAACCTTTTCACTTCCTCTGACTATTGTTGGAGTTGTCTGACAAAACAATCCAGTAGTCATCATTCTGTTGACTGGTTTACAAAGGCTTCCGGAACCTGCTCTGTTAGTAGCAACCGCTTAACTGATGTCTTTTTGTGTGATTGCCCATCCCTTACTAGGAGGATGAATTCAGGTATCTTTCTAAGAAATGAGTAGTCCCTATCCATTCAAGATCATGGTACAAAATGATACTCTTTTTTTTTTTTTTTTTTAAAGTAAGAACTTTAAGTCAGTTTTTGTTGTTGAAGCTCTGGGGATGAGGCTAGGGGAGTACATATTCTGTGTATAACATGTAATTTCTTTAATGTCCTGTGTGCTGCTGGGGTTAAATGTGATTTGTCCTTCAAAGGTTCATACTTTGGAAGCTTAGTCTTCAATGTGGCAGTGAGAGATGGTAGGACCTTTAAGAAATGGGACCTAATGAAAGGTTCTTAGCTCACTGGGAGCACAACTTTGGGAGAAATAAGGTAGTTCTTGGAGGGCCCTGTGGTTTCAGGAGAGTGAGCTGTCCTTAAGTGTGAGCCTGACCTGTAAGCTGCTCCTTGGCTTCCCGTCTCAAAATCTAGTCTCAGCCAGGCGTGGTGGCACATGCCTGTAATCCAGCACTCGGAAGGCTGTGGCAGGAGGATCGTTGCAGGTTCAAGGCCAGCCTGAACCTTATTGAGACCCTGTCTCAAAAAACAAAACAAACACACAACCAATCCCCCCTACAAAAAAAAAGGGAAAAAAAGAAATCTGATCTCTTGTTCTCACACGTGTTCTCCCATTTACCATGAGATCCTTACCAGAGCTACCTGATGCTGGTGGCACGCCCCCAAATCTTGCAGACTGAGCTAAATTAATGTCTTTTTTTAAATAAAGTTACTTAACATTTTGTTATAGTAATGAAATTATTACCTTTTTTGTAAACTCATTTGATGGCAAAATGACTAAAAATGACATGAAGCTATATATATAGTTTTCATTTATTATGTTTATCAAGGATATTCCTACATTTTTATGCAGAAACATTGATGTATATAATTATAATGTAGAGCCCCCAACCTGCTCTGGTATTAGTGTAATATATATGTGCCATATGACCTTCTAAATTTAAAAACGTAAGTTCCAGAACATGACTGGCCCATGGGTTTCAGATAAGGGATTATGTCCCACTACTAAGGAATTTAAGCAAATGACATCTTTTCATCAGTGATAGCATTATGTGTGAGCGCTTCTTCTCTCCTACTGTTCTTTGAAGTCTTGATAGGATCTGTTTCGCAAGTTTAGCTGCTGTGATTAGTAGTAATTATTTTAGGCTGAAATGGAAGCCAGTAGTGATGTAGTGACAAGATTGGATTTGATTTCAGGCAGGACTGAGCTTGGCCATTTAACCTGTTAACTGTGTGATCTTGGACAAATTTAACACCTTCATAATTAGCTCCTTCATTTCAAAAAAGAGATAATACTCTTAACTAACTTGTAGGACTGTTTTAAAGGTTGAGTGAGATAATAAATCAAAACATCTACCCATGGTCCTTGGACAGTAGTAGATATTTAAGAAAAATACTTCATTCTTTTCCATTTCATTCCCCCTACCCCTAACCTCTAGTGTGACTTCACCTTCTAATATATACTTGTTCTTTTATTAATAAACTGGATGAGAACTCAGTATGTTTTTCAAGTTTACTAGACTTTTTTCTTTGGGTTTTTTTTTTGTTTGTTTGTTTGCTTTGTTTCATTTCATTTCTTTTTTGTTCTTTTGAGAAGGGTTTGCTGTGGAGCCCTGTCTGGCTTTGGTATATGCGCAAGACTCACCTCAAACTCCCAGTCCTCTAACCTCAGTGCTAGGACTGTAGGTTTATGCTACCACACCTGGCTTTTTTTCTTAATTTTGATTCTGAAGAATTATAAATATAAGTTGTGCTGCTATAAAAATGGATATGCATATATCAATGTAATACGATGTTTTTAACTTATTCAGAAAGATACTTAGACGAGGAATAGCTGCATCAAATGGGATTTCTTTTTTTCTTTTTTTTTTTTATAAATTTTTTTTTTTTTTTTTTTTTGGTGTTGGGGATCAAACTCAGGGCGTTGCGCTTGCAAGGCAAGCACTCTAACCACCGAGCTAAATCCCCAGCCTCTTTTTTTTTTTGAAGATCCTCCATACTGATTTCCATAGTGGTTGTACTAGTTTGCACCTCCCCCAGCAGTGTTGAAGGATTCCTTTTTCTCTGTAGCCTCATGGGCATTTATTATTTGATTTCTTAATGACAGCCATTCTTGCTTGGGTAGGGTGGAATATCAGTGTTGTTTTAGTTTGCATTTCTGTAATTGCCAGACGTGTTGAACATTTTTTCATGTAGATATTAGATATTTGTACTTCTTCTTGGGAGACATACGTTTTCATTTCAGTTGCCCATTCTTATTCTACTTTATTTGAAAGACCTGTTAGAATGACAACAGCTGCTTCGTGCTATGAGCTGGGTATATCATAAAGTCCACAAGAAACTGAATGTGGTGATGCACTCATATAATCTCAACTCTTGGGAGGTGGGGGCAGGAGGATCATAGTTCAATACTGGCCTGGCCTACATAGAGAGACCTTGTTAGCCCACCCCTTACTGCTGAGAAAATCTATGGGAAACTTCTCAGAATTCAACATGAAATTAGGGAGATGTATCTTATAATCCAAAAATCGTAATAGTCGAAAGTGAGGTTTGGGATATGTTTTATTAAGGAACTAAGTCAAGCCAGATCTGGTGAGCATACATCTGTAGTCCCAAGCTATTCAGAGGCTGAGGCATGAGGCTTGCTTAAGTTTGGGACCAGCCCGAGCAACATATCAAGACCCTGTTCCTTTAAGGAGGAAAAAAAAGTCAAAGGATAGGTGTGGTCTTAAGGCTATAGGATGTGGTCTTATATTTGTGGAGCAAGAGATGAGATACTTTGCATAAGCCTTACTATCATACTTACCATCTAATATTTTAATTATTTGCTTATATATGATTCTCCATAATCCTTCATGATCTCCGTGCTTATCTTTTTCCTTTCTATTCTCGTTCTTTCTCTTTCTCTACTGTGTGTGTGTATGTTCAATCATTCTTATATCCATTGGTCAACAGATACTTATTTTGTGTAAATATTACAGGGCGGACACTGCCAGGTGTCTTGGTATATACATTTTCAGTTTCTTTACCTCAGCACTATTGACATTTTGGGTCATTCTTTGTCATAGGTAGCTGTTCTTTGCATTGTAGGATGTTCAGGAATATTCTAGACCAGGAGGTGCCAGGAACATCTCTCTTCCTCTTGCTTATGGAAAGCACATCTCTAGACATTACTAATCCTAGCACTGTACTCTCTGGGCATTACTAAATGCCTCTTGTGGGGCAGAGTCTCTCCTACTTGAGAACCGCTGATATGTATGAACAATAAACCCTCTAATCAAAGGTAAGTGTTGTGGCATCTTGACAGTGTTCTGGCAATATTGGATAACAAAGTTGTTGAAGGAAAGTAACTGGTCTCTAAGATAGTTTTTTGTAATTAAAAGACTTTATATTTTAGAATAGATTCAGATTTGCTGAAAAGTCAGGCAGATATAGTAAGAGGCTGGTAGTTTCACTAGTCCAGAATTCCCATGCTTTATCTGTTCGTTGCTTCCCTTGAGGCCTTAGAAATCACTGGTCTTTTTATTGTCTCCATAGTTTTGCCATTTCCAAAATGTCATGTAGTTGGAATTATGAGACAGTGGGTAGTCTTTTCAGATTGACTCTTTTCACTTAGCAGTGTGCCTTTAACATTCCTCCCTGTCTCTCGTGGGTTGATATTTCTTTTTATCACTAAATAAAATACCAATGTATGCATGTACCATACAATTTGTTTATCCATTTACTTGTTGAAGCATTTTGGTTGCTTCAGTTTGGGGCATTTGAGAATAAAGCTGCTGTACACATTTTTGTGCAGGCTTTTGTGTGGGCATGAGTTTTCATGTCATTTGGATTGAGAAGTGAGATTGGTGGGTTGTATAAGAGTGTGCTTAGTTTTGTACAAACACTGCCAAACAGTCTTCCAAGGTGGCGCTATTGATTCCACATTCCCACTAGTAAGGAATGGAAGTTTCTGTTGCTCTGCACTCTCACCAACATTTATGTTTTAAAGAAAGTTAAATTATTTTTATTTTCTAATATTAAGTCTTTCATATATCGATGTTTTATATCTTTTTCTATTCATTATCTCTTAGAAATTGTTTTAGTTTTCTTCAGCTAGATTTTGAATGTAATCTTGATGTTAAACTTGGATCCAGTCATTTTGCCAAAATGTTTCTGTTCTAATTTAATTAATTGGGCCCAGTGGTTTTACAGTTGACTTTTTTGTGTTCTAAATAATCTCCTTTACAAATGAGTTTTCTTCACAGTATCTGCCCCCACCCAAGTAGAATTCTAGGATCATTTATTACTGTTCTTTATGTCTTTGATTACTTTTTGGGCAGGTCCACTTGCATTTAATATATGTCTTCATTATCATTAATTCCCCTGAAGTTTGTAATTTTATTTTGAGTTCCTCTTCAGATCAGTAATTTTATTTATTTATTTTTTTTTTGTTCTCTAAGCTGGGCAAATCACCGCCTTTTTTTTTTTTTTTGTAATCCTGGGGATTGAGCCCAGGGTCTTTGTATGCCCTTTTTCATTTGTAGTTTTTTTTTTAAGACAGAGTCTCAGTAAGTTGCTAAATTTAGGCTGGGCTCAAGCTTTCCATTCTCCTGCCTCAACCTCCCAGAGTGCTAGGACCACAGGCAAGTTATTTTATATGAGAACCAGTTTTCTGACCTGTAAATGTGAATGATGCTGGTATCTGCATCAGAACATTGTATTGTGAGGATTAAATAAGATAATCTTAAAAGTACAGAGTAGGTTGTCAGACATTTAACAAATATTTCAATAATTTATATTTCATTTTATTTTTAGTTTTATTGAATTATAGTCAGAACGTACCCACATGATTGTACAACTGGAAATCTTACTTTTGTTTCTTTATACATGTCAGCTTCTCTAAAAATGTAGTATGTTCAGGTGTGAGCAGGAATACAAAGGTGAAGAAGTTTGACCAAGCTTTTACACTCTAGCCTTAACAAAAAGTGAACAAAACAAGTAAATGATTTCAGAACAAAAGAAAAAAATGTAATATTGAGTGAGTGGGTAGGACATGTGCAACATTATGTAAAATACCGAGGGACTGCCTTTCTGAACATGTGATGTGTGTGGACTGGAAACAGTGAAAAGGGGCAAGTCATGAAATATTCTGAGCTGTAGGAACAGTAAGTACACATTCCTGAAGTGGAAAGAGTTTGTTCCATTCAAGGAACAAAAAGACAACCCTCGTGAGAAGTCAGATGTAGCTCTGTACTGGCCTGTGTAGCATCTCTGTCATAGTCTGTGTTAAAGACATTAGTGTTTGTTCCCTTTGCAATGGGACACCATTGGTGTGTTTAATCAGGGGAGTGAAAAGATTGTTACATGTTTTAAAAAATTTTGTCAGCTGCTGTTGGAAGAATAGATTATAGTTGAACAAGAGAGGAGGTAGGGAGACCAATTAAGAAGCAATAGCAGTAGTGTAGGCAAGAAATAGTGGAGTAAAGAAAGGTAGTAAAGATGTACAAGAGAACTGCTGAGAGCATTTGCTGTTCAATTGCACATTACATTTGGAAGGTTTGCCTTGACTGATTGGTAAATTTTATATATAATTTTCTTCCTCTGTTTCTAACAGTTTGTGTTTCATGTGCTATGTTTTAGTATGCACAAAGGTTTATGACTGTTTCCTCTTGGACTGGATTATATCTTTCCTAAAGTACTACTGTTTAGTGTGTTATTGTTGTTGGTTGTTGTGTTACTGTTTTGTCTTGGAACTACTATTGATAGTCCTTTCATGAGAATCAATTTCACATCGTGAAGGAATGAAAATTAAAAATGACACAGTGTTTGTAACTGAATATCATAAAGAAGAAATGAGAATTGAGCCTCTGCATAGTCTCTTTATTTCTCTATGATATCTAGCAGTATTAGTTATAGATAGGGTAGTTCTGTAAATATTTTATCGTTGATTTTTTTAACCCCCCAGCCGTTCTGACCTCCATGTTTGGTACAGTGCTTGATGTGTTCTCCTGCTTTTTCACATACCATTTGATTCTTTTGATAGTATACCCTTCTCTCCTTTCTACCCCTTAAATCTTGTTCTTTCTTTTAAAAAATTACCTGAAAATTCCCTTAGTCTAATTCTGTCTCCCTCCTTTATTTCTATTACTTTGTTGTGTAATCTTCTATAGGTTTTGTTTAGTATTCTCCTTGCACTTATAATTTGACTAATTTTTATAGTGATACATAGTTGAAATGCATCCATTACAATTAAAATGAAAACGTAAAAAACTGTCACTGAGTTTCAGTAATGGATTATTTCTTTAGAAAAACCCATTTGTAATGCACTACATCCCCAGCCTTTTTTTGTTTCTCCCCCCATTCCCCCGGGCTCCTAGATCTTTTTGTGGTTCCCCTGTAGTACTATTTTAAGGATTAATACCATTGTGTTTTTCCTATTAGACAAAAATTTTTTAGAAATTTTATGAGCTACCATTTATATATAAAAAGGAACATCAAAAGGGATCGTTTTAAAGCTTAATAAAACCCTTGTAGACTTTCTCTTAAGAATTGAAGGAAAGCATTCATTATCCAAATGCTGGCTTCTCTCTCAAGAAGTTAAGGTAATTAATATATGTGTGTATATGTATATATATGTATATATATATAAATAAAAGTATATCTAAATATAAGTTTATCATGTATTATGAACATATAATTGTTATATAAATAAAATTTCATATAATAGTAACAAAATCTTATATAATTTTTGCCGTCTATATATTCATCCCTAAAATATGAGCTATGAGGAATATAATTTCTGTTCTATTTTATGTTCATCAGTACTTACACATTGTTTAGTCTGAATTAGGCTCTGAAGAAATACAGTTCATTGATTGGGCAATGGGTCACTCTGTTACTTCATGGATCATCTTATTAATTTTCCCTTCTCAGTTAATGGAGAATCATCCTCATCTGCACCAACCAATAATACTTCCGCCATGGATATTCCTGTAGCATCTGAAGAAACCACTTTAACTTCAAATTGCACTAGCGCTACCATAGAAGAGCCTCCCATTCAGGAAATACTGGCTTCCTCAGAACACAGTGAATGTATTCCTTCCTCCAGTGCAGAACTGGAATCAGAAGCTAGGAGCACATTAGACCCTGACTCCTGTAATTCTGGAAGTAGCTCTGCTTTTGACAAATTAAGGCAGCCAGATGGGTGTGTGGAACCTGTACGACAGCAGTCTGGAAATACCAACACAGAATCTTTGCCATCAGGGTACGTTAAAAATTCTTTTTAAATGTTTGACTTCTATTTAAGTAGCAACTTTTTGATGATACATGACTGTGGAATATATATACAAAATATTTGTGTTGTTCAGAAATTTGAAATCTAAATTGGAATACAATTCATGCTATTTTTGTTTCAACACAAATAGTTTTTGGAACTAAGAGCAATTGCTCATCTAGTTAAGTATATGTAATATAAAGGGAAAAGAAAAAGCTGATCTGTTAATTTATAAACCCTCTTGATTTAATTTTTACCTTTTGGCAAAAGTGACCATGATGTTGTGTAATAACGACAGTTCTCCAGCTTTCTGTGTGGTCTGCTTCACAGACCTGACCCTTGAGCACAGCTAGCCGTTCTTTCCTGAGTTAATAGTGAGTGCTGGGGATAGTAACATGAGCCTGCAGCTGGCTATAGTACAAATTTAGGTTTTTATTTCTGCTTCGATTTTCTTAACCTCTTTTAAGCTTCCCTCTGAAATGATTTAGCTCTCATAATTTTCTTTATAGAATATTCTGTGTCTGAATCCCATTTGGTCATCTCCTCCATAGTTACATTTTTCTGGCACTGCTTGGCACCAGTACTAATTGTTCATTGTTTCTACCGTCAATAAACTTTATATAGGTTTAGACTTGAAAACATCTATATTCAATATATTTTGAAAGTGCTGTCATAAGAGTGTAGACAAAGTACTTTTTCAGTGTGGCTTGCGGTAGGCAGAATGTCCACTTGTAGCCGTTGAAACTGCCTAGAGATCTCTAATTAACCTCTAATTGCCTTCATTTTCTCCTCACAGTAACTGTGCTCATACTTCATTCTTATTTTTGGAACTTTTTTCTCAGTGCCCTTTCTTGGCTTATCTGATTTTACCCACCACTTTGTTGTGGTTTCAGCCTTTGGCTTCCCTCCTGTGTGTGCTTACCTGGTAGTTCTTGTATTCTGTGTCACTTTAGCAGTTAAAACTGTGTGTCTAGGCCAGACCTTTCTCTGAGCTTATTTTCAGCTTTTTGTGGAGTCTCTCTTCTGTTTCCCCAGATATTTCAGACCCCGTGTTATCTTCCACTTCCCCCTCGGAAATCTCTTGTCCTGTGTGGCCTGTGTTTGGCAGTTTAGTCCTTTATCCCTGGTCTGTCTTGTGCCACTTACTGTGACGCAAACATGAAAGAAGCTGTTTTTCCTGTCAGGAACCTCACTGTCTAATGAGGGGTAAACAGTTTTGGCTACAGTTCAGTTTAAGTTGTGCCCGAGGTGCATTTAGTGTGCTGGGGGGAAGGAACATGCAGAGGGTAGAGGAGGAGACTAACTTACGCCGTTGAGGTCAACGAATGACTCCTAAGTGGGTTTCTGAAAGAAGAGTGGGAGTTAGCAAAACAAGTAATGGAAGTTCAATGAGTGTAATGAACTCAGGAATTAGTATTTTAGTATAGTTTTAAATTCAGCATTTTCAGAAGGAAGGAATGTAATGCTGAAGAATAAACAGTCCTAAGAAGAATTTTGTATGTCTGCCAAAGGTTTAGTTTTTCCCAAAAAACATGAAGAAATACTATGAAGAATTTTAAAGCCAGCTGTGGTGGCACATGCCTGTAATCACAGTACTCTGGGAGGCTGAGGCTGGAGGATTGCAAGCTGAAGGCTAGCTTGGGCAACTGTAGTGAGACCCAGTCACAGACATAAAAGAGTTGGGGGAGAAATTCACTTTCAGATTCTCTCTACTTGTTCCAAGTAGCTGTCTGTCATCTCTCTTTTCCTCCTTTCCCATCTTCAAATAAATTGTCTTCTGAAAGAAAGAAAGATAGTTCTAGAAAGGAAGGAAGGGAGGAAGGAAGAAAGAAAGAAAGGGAGGAAGGAAGGAAAGTAGGAAGGAAGGAAGGAAGAAAGGGCAGGCTGCAGTTGTGGCTCAGTGTGACGACCCTGGGTTTAATATCCTGTATTGCAAAAAAAAAAAAAAAAAAAAAAGCAAAGGAGTGGCATAATCATATTCTTAGTTTATGAAGGTCATACATACAGTGATAATGGACAGATTAGGAATTAAGGACAAAAATAGGTGTAGAAGGATCTTACCTCAAACTGATGAAGCCATTTATGACAGACCCACTGCTCCTATCATACTAAATGGGGGAAAACCAAAAACATTTCCTCTAAAATCAGGAACAAGACAGGGTATTATTCCCTCTGACCACTTCTGCTCAATGAAATACTGGAAAATTTAGCCAGAATAAGAGAAAAAAAAATAAACAGAATATGTATAGAAAAGGAAAAAACCAAATTGTCTTGACTCACAAATGACATACATGATCCTTTACATAGAAGACCCTCAAATCTCCTAGAATTAATAAACAAATTCAGCAAAGTAGCAGGATACAAAATCAGCAGGTAAAAATCAATAGCATTCCTGTATACCAACAAGGAACCCACTGAAAAAGAAATCAGGAGGATATTCCCATTTATGCTAATTTCCCCCCAAAATTTACACACATAGGAATTAACCTAACCAAGGAAGTGAAAGACTTCTATAACAAAAACTAGTATTCCAAAAAAAAGAGATTGAAGAAGACATCAGAAAATGGAAAGTCATCCACTGTTATGGATAGGCACAGCCAGTTTCATCACAACAGCCGTGTTACCAAAAATGATACATACATTTAATGCAATCCCAATCAAAATACAAACAGCATTCTTCATAGAACTAGAAAAAACAATCCTGAAATTTATATGGGACCAGAAGAGTCCTGGGCAACAAATTGAGAGCATCGCAATGCTTGATTTCAAGTTATATTACAAAGCCACAGTAATAAAAATAGTGTGGTACTGGCACAAAACAGACATGCACAACAATGGAGCAGAATAGAGGATACAGAAACAGCCCTAGGCACCTTCAACCATCTGATCTTTGACAAAAGAGCCCAAACTAAACATTAAAGAAGAGATGTCCTCTTTAACAAATGTGCTGAGAAAACTGGTTATCCACATGCAGAATGAAGCTAGACCCATATCCCTTAACCTGTACTAAAGTCAAATGGATCAAAGACCTAGATATTAAAATAGAAACAATCTCCTGGAAGATAAAGTAGGTTTAATTCTTGAAGGCATAGGTAATACAAGAACTTTATGAACAGAACCCTGTTTGCTCAAGAAATAACTCCAACAGTCAATAAATGGAACTATATCAAATTTTAAAACTTCTGCGCAGCAAAGGAAATAACAGTGAAGAGATAAACTCACTATGGGAAAAATTTTTTTGCCAGCTACTCCTCAGACAGAGGACTAATACCTAGAGTATGTAAGGAACTCAAAAAATTATCCCACTAATAGAAGATTCAGTCAAAAACAGGGCAATTGAAATGAAGAGACACTTCAAATGAAGTATAAATGGCCAGTGGGTACATAAAAAAGTGGTCATCATCTTTGGCTATTGGAGAAATGTTAGTGAGGTTGTAGGGAAAAAGAAATTCTTTATTGTTGGCAGTAATGTAAACCAGTACAGTCACTATGGAAAATTAGTACGGAGAGTTCTTAGAAAATTAAAAATAGATTCCATTTGACCCAGCTATATCTCTTTTGGTTATCACCCCCAGAGTTAAAGTCATCATATTACAGTGGTACATGCATACTCGTGTTTGTAGCTGTGCAACTCATAAAAGCTAAACCTTAGAAGCAGCCTACCTGCCCACCAACAGATAAATGGATACAGAAAATGTGATGTGTATATACACAATGGAGTAGTACTCAGCCTAAAGAAGGATAAATTTGAGTCATTTTTAGGAAAATGGGTGCACCCTGAGACTGTAATACTAAGGAAAATACAGAAAGTTAAATATCACATAGATTCTCTTACATGAGAAACCCAAAATATAAATAATTGAAAGAGCAAAATAAAAGAGATATAGAAAATAGGGAAGATAGACTTTGGGAGATGCAAAGGGGGTTCTGGTCATGAGCTATAGTTCAGAGAAGTTGTTTTAAAGTATGCTGCAAATAAATCACAGATGGTGAACAGCTATTAACATGAAATTTTGCCAATTTCATCGAAGTTACTACTGTGCAGCTTCAGATTCCAGCTTTTTAAGAAATGTCATCACATGAGGTGAAGCTTGAGTCTGTGATCGCTATCCAGAGATCAGATTCAGAGATCTTCATGGAAATCACCCAATTCTCATGCAAAAACAAGCACATCAGTCAAGACTCAACATCAAGGC
>PVJO010000960.1:0-96592 GCA_004026905.1 Hystrix cristata | reverse complement strand
GCGTGGTGGAAGTTCCTGGTGGAGGAAAGCTGTTCGTGTCATGGCAGAGCGAAAGGAGGAGGCAGGGAGGGAGATACTCCATTCCAGGTTGTGCCCCCAGTGACCTGCCTCTTCCAGCTGTAGCCCGTACAATCCAGTCACCTTCCCAAAGCACCATCTGTGAGAGCACAAGGCTCTTGGGGGCCATGTAGGTATAAATCGTAACGCCTCATCTGTCTTATTCACTGGATCTGACACTGTGACTTCCAGCTGCTCCCCAAAGTCAAATGATCGTGAAAGGTAAATGTTTCGAATTGGTTCAGGACATTAAAGCAGCCATGACAGCTCAACTAAGGACTCAGAAGACTTCCAGAACTGCTTCAGAAAGCGGCAAGAGGCCCGGCATGGTGGCACACTCCTGTAATCCAAGCACCTGGGAGGCAGAAGCAGGAGGATAGCCTCGAGTTCGAGACCAGCCTGGGCTACGTAATGAGTTCAAGGCTAGAACTACATAGCCAGACCCTGCCTCAAAAAATAAAAAATAAAAAGGCAAGAACATTCGGATAAGTGTATTTGAAGCAAGAGGGCCAATATTGAAGGAGCTAGTGGCGCTGTGTCTTTCACTGTAATAAATCTTTAAAAAATTAAATACCCTATTTTTTTAAATCACACCATATAGATGTTGAGGGAAATTATATGCAAGGTAGAATTCCATATCCAGCCACACTGTTGAGTGTATGTATAAAATAAATGCATTATCACACACTCTAGATGTCTAAAAGTTTACTTCCCATGTCTTTTTTTTGGAAACTAAGACTCAGTGTTTCTTTAAAACTAGGTAATGAAAGAGAAAGACCTAGGTCTCAGGAAGTGGGGGGTCTACAAGGACAGGAGCAAAAGGAATGCCTGGACCAGCAGGGAGGGAAGGCCCCCATTGGCCTGGCAGTGGGCCTTGTACTCCCTCTAGACAAAGCTAATCAGAAGGCAGGTGTATCAATAATGAGACTGAACATTCTGAGAGAGAGTACTTATGCTACTGGAAAAGTATTTCAGGTTTAATTCATAAGTAGATAAAAAATAAGCAAATGAGAGATGAGTGAGTCATTCAGCCAGAAGTACTTTATAAAAAAAGAAATCATGGCCTGTTCCATGGCTCAGCTGTCAGGAGAGTTTAAGTAGATCATGGTTATAATGCAAGGTACTATATATATTTGAAACAGTTGGAAAGAGGGTGGTTGTATGTATGTTCGAGAAAGAGACCTTCAGCTTCGTCTTTCATAGTGAGAAGTCAGTATATTACGTTCGAAAGTAGGTAAGTAGTAGTAAATTAAGCACATTAATAAGAAAAAGGGGTAACTGGGTGTGGTGGTGCACACCTATAATCCCAGAACTCAGGCTGAGTTAGGATTGCTGCAAGTTCGAGGGCAGCCTGAACTACATAACAAGACCCCCTCTCAAAAAAAAAAAAAGAAAAAAGAGGTAAATACCAGAAGAATAGATTAAAACATAAGAAAATATTGCCTTTTGAGAGTGGAAAATGAAAGAAGCAGTGGGCATTGTTTTTCATAAACAACACCGTAGACTATGTGGCAGTTTAAACTATGTGAAGGTGTATATATTTATATAACTATGAGGGTAGGATTAAACTATATGGAGATACATATTATTTTGATAAAAATTAAAGATAAATTTAAAATATTAAAATGTATTTGTGTAGAAAGAATTGAAACCAGAGAATATTGCTGTAGAATAGCAGTAAAAATTTAAGAAGTGATTATGGAAATTAAGCAAAAATGCCATTACGTTCTTGAAACTTGATCAGGTAATTAGATATTTATTTGTTTTTCTTACTTAAGCTTCCATACTGATAAATAGCTCATTGATATACAGGTATGTTAGGGATATTTCTGAAATGCCTTTAAAATGAAATTTTATGTTTAAATTCTCCCTATGAGCTTTATTAAAAGAAACAAAGTAAATGAGTGTTTCCAGGTTATTTTTAGTGAAATGCTTTCAAAGGAATATCTACATTTTTTTTTTCTTTTCAGTGCAGAATAGCGTGAAAGTTCATGTAGAGTTTTATACCACGGTGGTTTTTTTAATAGATAAGTGTTATAATTTCTGTGATTCCAAATAATTGTGAACGTTAGGGATCTTTATTGTTCATAGTTACTACATAAGCCTTTTGTGACTTAGTTTGTTAGATGTAGCTTAGACAAATTACTATTTTGTGCCTATGTGTCATTAAGTGTGTATGTAGGTAGGTGTAACCTAATTTAGTAAATAGCTTTAATATCAGTAGCTTGTATATGACCTTAGTATATGAAGATAATCTAAGGAAAACAATTTAATAAACTAAGGCCTCTGAGAATCAATTAAATCTAACTGGACTTCTGTGTTTAAGTGAAAACTTTACAGTTTTACTAAAATAAAAAACAAGAGGGTTAAACTAAAAATATACCAGGTCTTTGTGTTTTTTTCTTCTGTATATTAAGTTAGTAGACAAGAAAACCAGGGATCCTAGAGAAGAAAATTGGAACAGAAAATAAAAGATGAGAGTCTTCGAGACAGAACAAGAAAAAGATAAAATTGCGATGTTCATAAGTGTAGAGGCCTGCTAGAACCAAGAGCAGGAGATGTGCACAATGAGAAACTGTATGCACAAAGGTCCAAGGGTAGTCATGGAGCAGTTGTCATGTTAAAAAAAAAAGCTTTTACGTGTGATTTTTGAAATCATAGGTGAAATGGATATTAATGACTTTTGTGCTTTGGACTTGACATTAGTCCAGAGGTTCCTTTACTCTTAATTGTATTTCCTGTTTTCTGATAATTTGGACATTTTTAAATCAGTAATTTTAAAATTTTTAGATACTCATCCCCTCTCTACTAACTATAGTTACTATTTGAATTCCCGGTACTGTTATGAAGAGGGGCATAATTGCAAGGTTAAAAACCACAAATAATTGATAAAACAAATATCTTTATACCTTAATCGTGTGTGTGTGTGTGTGTGTGTGTGTGTGTGTGTGTGTATGTGTGTAGCTATGTGAAATAAAACATTTTTAATTTTCCTAATTCAGATTGTCCTAATGTATTGTCTTTTACTTTTGTGTTTTTATTAAAGGTGGGAACAGAGAAAAGATCCTCATGGTAGAACCTATTATGTAGATCATAACACTCGAACTACCACGTGGGAGAGACCACAACCTTTACCTCCAGGGTAATGTAGTATCTTTAGGTATCTTAAGTTATATTTTTATCACACATGTGATTGTGTTCGTGAAATCACACATGTGAATAAAAATTTTGTTTATTTAATACAGCACACATAATAGGCACACGTAATTTTATCTTGAGGTAAAATTTAAGATAGGCTCTGCCAAATTTCTAGACAGTAGTTTTAATGAAATAAACCCCCTATAATGGTTATAAGTGGATGGTAAAATGAATGACCATAACATGTGATCCTGTCCATAATTAAAATGAACCTTATGGTTTGCTTATTGCAATATCAGGTTCATATTTTCTAGTAAGTTCTCATTTAATACTGTAGGATCAAGGCCTGAATACTTACTTCCATAAAAGGGAAGTATCTCACAAAAATATGGAAGGACAGATACTCTGAGTTTCAAAGACAACAAAAAATACATTGTAGGTATAGGCAGAATGTTTGTAGGAGGAATGCAAATGGTGTAATTCAATGAGCTATCAATGGGATAGGTAGAGTTATGAAAGAATAGAAAGGTAAAGGAAGATCATTTTGTAAATAACCTTGAAAGATAACCTATTAGTGTGAACTTTATTATGTAATAAAAATTTTTACTAATTTAAAACATACTAATTTTAGGCATAAAATAATGTAATGTGGCTTGTAGTTATCTTTGTAGACAATTTTCTTAACTTTGAGTAATTCTGATGTCTCTTTATGTCATTAAATCTTATGAAATAAAATAGGTTAGACTACTGTGCAAAACTATACATATGAGTTATTTGACCCCATTGTATTTTTAATAATAACTTTACAGACAGAATTTAAAATTGGTTGCGCAAAGGATTCTAAGGTAGTAGTTGTAGTATAAATTGAGGCCAAAAATTTGTTTCATAGATCTCAGGTATGTGGGAAAAGTGAGAGATGAACTCAGCCCTAAAACCTGTGCAGTGTTGTGGCTGATAGAGAAATAGGGATGGACATTGTGTCCTGCTGGAGCATTGAAAGAAAGACCTGATAGAGTGAAGCACATGACACACTTGAAACAGGAGGTAGTTGTTTGCTCTTCATATGGGGCCCTTGATGGATTTCAGATGATGCTGAAAAGGTAGATGGGTTCATTTTTATGCCACCTCAGAGAGCTGTGGTGGGTGGAATGATGTGATTCCATCTGCACTTCAGAAAGGTAACTGGCAGCAGTATAACTGCAGGGAGATAAGTTTAAAAGCAACAGAAAGAGTTGAGGTAATGTTTTGAAAATGGGAAGTGGTCCAGGGGCAGATTGCTTGGAATGTAAGTAAGCACTCTCAGTAAATCTTTATCGAAAGAAGAGGGAGGAAAGGTAGTAGAGTTGAAATCAAAATTGTTGAATCAGTGGTCTCTTTGTAAGGTGGTCTTTAGAAGTCATGTTAGTGATAGAATGGTAATTGAGCTAAAATACACGTTTCATAGTTTTATAGGTTTTTCGAACGATAAGAAATATATTTTAAGGGTTGGGTATTTAGCTCAAATGGTAGAGTGCTTGCCTCACAAGGGCAAAGCCCTCAGTTTGATCTCCAGGAAAAAAAATACACACACACACACACACGCACACACAAATTTATTTTATCGTGTCTTGGACTGATTTTTAAACTATTATTTGGTTAACTACCTTTCAGTTTCTTATATTGGAAGAATATTGCTTATTTCATTTTTATTATTGCTTATTTTATCTGTGGTAGTTGGGAAAGAAGAGTTGATGATCGTGGAAGGGTTTATTATGTGGATCATAACACCAGAACAACAACCTGGCAGCGCCCCACCATGGAGTCCGTGCGGAATTTTGAGCAGTGGCAGTCTCAGCGGAGCCAGCTGCAGGGAGCTATGCAGCAGTTCAACCAGCGATACCTCTACTCGGTAATTACTAAAGTATAAGATGTTAGTAGACCTTGTTCCCTCAGGCGTTTGCCCTTCGCTACTTTGGTGATTTTTCTAAAATGAATTTCAAGATATTTTTAGTTAATCTTTAATAAGTAATTGTTTCTGATATATATAAGCATTCTCAAAAATTTTCAGGTTTTGGAGAATTTCAGATTAGGAATGATCAATGTGTATATAGCATACAAGAAATTATGTACTACGTAGGTTTTTGTTTCTGTATGACTTACCTGTGTGTGAGACGATCTTTGGGAAGCAGGAAGTAGGCATTAGGTATGTTTCAGAAGTAACATTCTTCTGTAGTAAAGACTCCCCTTAAGAGGATTGAGTTTTAGTTATCTCAGTAGAACAGCAAATCTGGAGTCTAGGACAAATACTGCTTGGCGCAGCAGTGCCGTCAGGCACCCAGGTTCTTCCTGCCTCTGAACTCACCCATCTGTATCGTGCCTCATGCCTGTTACTTTGAGCATGTAGAGCTGCTGCTCTCTGGGGCTCCCGTCCAGGACCGAGAGCATAAAGAAACATAAAGGGCAATTGCGAAGGAGGAGAGCTTTGGTCTAACTGTCTTATTATAATGTATATACATTCATAAAAATTGTTTTTATGTATGGATATACAAAAAAGTACTAAGTAAAAGATAATTTATTTTTGTAAAGATGATTCTGAGGTTTATTGGTTTTATTAATGGACATTTGTTTTAAAGAGCACTATGACAATTGTTTTATGTCAAGTAAATATTCCCTCATTTAAACACTATAATTTTTTTTTAATTTTAAACCAAGAACATGTATTGGTATGTTTTACATATAATGGTCACATTCATCACATTTATTTTATACCTGTACATGATGCATCTTGGTTCTCCCCCCTCTTTCCACCCTTCCCCTGTGTTCCCTCCCTCACTATTTACAGCAGGTATATTCATAATTTTCCATATTTTCCCTTTCCCTTTTCTTTCCTTTGTTCCCTTTCTGCTTTTCCCCTTCTTTCTTTCTAGTACTCCTCTCCTTTGTAGATTATCTTCCTTTTATATAATATCTATTACACCTCTTTGTCCTTATTTACAGTTATGGTTTCTCATATCAGAGAAACAATTCGATGTGTACGCACGAGTGTCTGATTTATTTCACTTAAAAGTATATTCTGAAGGAACATCCATTTACATACAAGTGACTCTAGTTTATCCTTTTTATGGCAGTGTAGTACTCCATTATGTAGAAAAACCACATTTTCTTTAGCTATTCATTGGTTGTTGGGCATTTAGGTTGTTTCCAAGACTTAGCTATTACAAATTGTGTTGCTATGAACATGGTTGTGCATACATCCCTGTGGTATGATGATTAAACGCTATAATTTTCTATGTACTATTCATCCATCTCATCTCACTCCTATAGATTATTATGGAAGGATTTGGAGATTAGAAATACTGGTAAAAATATATTCTAAATTATTTTAGATTTGGAGATTTTGCTCAGTGGTAGAGCACTTGCCTACCAAGTGCAAGGCCCTGAGCTCAATCCCCAACACCCCCCACAAATCTGTCCAAATTATTATAGAAAAATAACTAATTCGATCAATTGGCTGAATGCTCTTACCTCATGACATTTGTAGAACTTGGTGTCTTAGAATTACTGTTTATATTTTTAAAACATTTTAAGGTATGACTCTGCCAAGTGCTTAGCTTCTGTTTTTATATTAAAACAGTGTTATTTTATTTTTCTCTCCCATGCCTTCACCAATCAGGCTTCAATGTTAGCTGCAGAAAATGACCCATATGGACCTTTACCACCCGGCTGGGGTAAGCTGATACTGTGTTGGTAAAATATCTGTAAAATGTATACTTACAATTAGGTATTAAATGTTATACTCATTTTATTTTTTAGAAAAAAGAGTGGATTCAACTGACAGAGTGTACTTTGTGAATCATAACACAAAAACAACTCAATGGGAAGACCCAAGAACTCAAGGGTATGTGTGCATATGACTGCAGCCTCACTTAGGTCATCTGCATACACCTGCAGATAGAATCAGTGAACACTGAGTGCCTGGACAGTATCCGCCTGTGGTTGTAACTCTTACTTTTTAGTTTGCAGAACGAAGAACCCTTGCCAGAAGGCTGGGAAATTAGGTACACTCGGGAAGGTGTTAGGTATTTTGTTGATCATAACACAAGAACAACAACATTCAAGGATCCTCGCAATGGGAAGTCATCAGTGTAAGTGAAAACCTGAAGTTCTCCTTAAATGCCGCTTTTTGGTTCACAAAGTACTGTCATAGTACACCTATCTTTGCTTTTATTCTGGAATGGATTTGTGGTGTGTAATTCCTTAATTATATATAACATATAATAAAGTGGCAAACATGTACATAGTAATTACTACATGCCAAAGGTTGCAGTAAATACTCTATATGTATTAGCTCATTTTTATCTTCAAATAATGCCTTGAGATAGATTTTACTCTGTACCAAATAAGGAAACAGGTGTAGTGAACATACCTGAAATGCTGAGTCATAAGGCAAATAATAGAGCCGATTCCAGGCCAAGGCAGTCTGTCTCAAGTTGGTGCTCTTGGCTACACTTCATACTGCTGCAACAAGAAGAAATGAAAAATACTGAGCAAAACTCAATTTCCAGGTACATTTCTTAGATAAGCAGTTGACAAATTTCTCTTCATCTTTACCCTTAGGTGTGATGTCTTTATATCACTAAGAAAATAGAAGCAGTCACACAAAGTTTTCTGCACATTCATTCTCATCATCCTATCTACAGTACCCTCTAAGCAGTATTTGTCCTCCGTTCTTATTGTTAGCTCGAGAACATACCCAAAGTCCAGCAACAGCTAATGACTTCCACTATCTCTACTCTGGTCCAAGCTATTACTGTGTCTCACCTGGAGTGGTACCAGAGTCTGCTGTCTGTTTGCTTTCTGCCGACACTTTATATAATGTTATGTGATTCTATATATAGCACAGAGATTGGTTTTATTAAAAAATCTAAATGTCACTGCTGAGCATAAACCTTTCAGTGGTTTCTATCTCAGTTGTAGTAGAAAGCAGTCTTTACAGTGGCCTGAAAAGTCAGATATGACCAGACCCTGTCTTCCGCTTTGTCTCATTTTCCCCTTTTCATTCACCCTGCACTAACTTCGTTAGTCACCTAGCTGTACCTCGAACACCTGAAGCTTCCACATCCTAGTCTTAGCCCTTTTTCCCTCTGCTTGGTATGTTCTTTCTCTAAATATCTACATATATGACATATGCCCTCTTTGTCCTTATGTCTGTGCCCAAATGTTAAGTCTTCTGTGAACCCTAATCTGTTCACCTTTTTCACAATTGTAGAATATTCTCCCCATACCACTTTTTATCCTTTGTCCTTTTAGCAAGGGATTTCTTTTAAAGGGAGTGGTTACACATCCTCTTCTGACACACACCATATACAATTAGACATTTACACTTATTGATTGTGTTTCACATCTGTCTTTCACTAGTAAGTCCCACAAACTAGACATTTTTATCTATTAACAAGTAATGCTTTCACTGGCTAAAAGAACTGCAGGTACATGCTGTATGTTCAGTAAATATTTGTTGGTTGAATGAATTCATTTGAATATAGCACCACAAGGAAACATTTTTCATCTATTCTAAAACGTTCCCTGTGATCGTAGAAGTTCTTTGTGCCCATATGTTAGGCTGTCACTCAGGAGGTAAGACACTCGCCCTCTTGCTTTGAGTTGAACCATAACCTAAAGTCTGCGTTCCTGAATGGTACCCACTCTGTCTTTTCTCTCCTTAGCCAGCTGAGCTGTGTGATTTGGGTGTTACTTGTTCCTGGGAATTTGATTGTGCTTTGCTTATTATTTCAAGCAGTGCGTGTTTTGTTCAAAGTACTTTCAGGATATGATACAATTTCCTTCCATGTCTCTTTTATTTGGAGTCTCTGTCCTTGGGTTTTTAGGATTATCAAAGGCTTTGAAATAGGCTGCAGTAGCCTTTACTATTTCAGTTAACTGGGCTGGGGATTTAGCTCAGTGATTAGAGTGCTTGCCTTGCAAGCACAAGGCCCTGAGTTCGATCCCTGGCACCACAAAAAAAAAAAAAAAAAATTTAGTTTACTACTTAACAAAGACCTAGCAAATCAAAGACCTGTGTGTGTGTTTGTTGCTCTAAGGTCTCCCTCCTGGCTCAAGTCTCTGTTGACCACGGAGTAAACCTTTATCCCTCTCCCAGCATATAACTTAACTTTCCCTGGCCATGTGTAGTACTCTAGTACACTCTTGTTTCATAGTGAATATTAAATTCGGTTTATTATAAATTAACAGTTTGTTTCTGTTTTTCTTTAGAACTAAGGGTGGTCCACAAATTGCTTATGAGCGCAGCTTTAGGTGGAAACTTGCTCACTTCCGTTATTTGTGCCAGGTACTACAGTGGTAAATAAATCTTATCTTTGTATTCATTTAGTCATATCTTTATACTGTGTATATACTATGGTTTATGTATGATGTATTTTTGCTTTTAGTCTAATGCACTGCCCAGTCATGTAAAGATCAATGTGTCCCGGCAGACATTATTTGAAGATTCCTTCCAGCAGGTAAGGAAGATTTTATCCGAATAAATAATGCTGTGCACCTCATTTTATTCTACACATCTAAACATAATTAGGGTTTTAGAAATTTTAAGAATAATAATGACCACTATATCTTGAGTGACCATTCTAATAATTGTTATATTAAACCTCACTATGTGTTCAGTGATTGCCATCTGCTTGGCACCAGCATCTTAGAGTTACTTCATCTTCACATCATGCCTTTGACATACAGCTTCTGCAGTTATCTCTATTTAGGTAGCGGTACTGAGATTGAGAGAATCATTCTATCACAAATTTAGATGTATATTTATTAAAATAAATCTTAAAAAGTTTCTGGAACAAGTTGCTCTGTTTTAACACTTAGGACTTCTAACAAAAATGATTTCTTTCTCCCCTCCAAAGTAGGAAAATGATGAACCAAATTACTCTGTATACTCAGGTACATAGAGGGAGTTTACACTGTTCTTGTACAGGCCAAAATGGAATAATAACATTGAAATCCTTAATTTTACTTGCTGTTATACTTTGGAGAAGGTAGTTAATATAGCTATTATCAGAACTTTTGTAGGGGGTACGCTAGTAAATTCTTAGCAAAGCAAGTGTTTCAGGCTTCCAAGCAACTTGTTTCAAGCTGTGTTTGAGTTGACTTCAGTAAGTATGCATCCAAATCATGGCAGACTTTATTTTGCTTTTTACTGTCTTGGGGAGAATTATGATCTGGTATTGAACACATGCAATTGAGCCCACAACTGGCCCTGAAGGAGCCATGTTGGTGAGTTGTGCTCTGACCTAGACCTGCCAATCTTGGCTGTAATTCTGATATGTGTGTGATGGAAATAATTCATTTTTATTGAAAATAAAGCCTCCTCACTAGTAACCTTGATGTAAGCAGTTAAGGATTAGTGTAGGTTTTGAGATACATTCTCCTATATACAAATGCATCATGACAAAGGTAATTATAGATGAATTCTTTCCTACTAAGAAATAGAATGTGTGGTATAAGTTCTTCTGCCTCTTAAGTGTTGCTACCCAGAAAATCTCCAAATTACCTGTTAAAAAGATCTTGGAAAAAAAATTAAAAAAAAAAATAAGACCTTGGTATGAGAGGAAAGAGACTATTTTCTGACCTTAAAAGGTTTCTGCATCGAACTCTTCCTCTCACCATGACCCAAAGTAGAGCTACCATTTAATACTGAAAGGAGAAAGAGAGTGTATGAAAGCCAGTCAGAGAAGGTGTGGTACATTGGTATATGTCTTTATCTAGTCTGTGGAACAAAGAAATGAATTTCTTGAGTTGAAGGCACTACATGAAATTAGAAAATGTGCAATTTTGAAAATATAGATTAAATTTAAATTTAATTGTTTTGGAAATAACTTGTGCTGTGTGAATGTTTAAATATTCATGTTTTTGTTTTAATCAGATTATGGCATTAAAACCCTATGACTTGAGGAGGCGATTATATGTAATATTTAGAGGGGAAGAAGGACTTGATTATGGTGGCCTAGCAAGGTAAAATTATACACATATCTACTTTGAAATAAATATATCTCAGAGTATGCAGTGGATATAGTCATGAGAAAATACTGGATTAATTTTTTTTCGGTAGTAATTCAGAAGTATTTTTAAAAACAAAAATTAAAATATTTGCACAGTTGTCAAAGTAACTTTGTTACTTAGCTTTGTTATCCTTCTATAGATTTTCTTTTCATTTATGTAGAGTTATACTTATGGACTTTTTAACAACAATTATATAATGTACAAAATAGAACTTGATTTGGGGGTTAGGTTTATAGATTATTGTTACAGTATATGCTTAGTATGCATGAAGTCCTAGATTTGATCCTGAGGGGGGAGAAGGAATTGATTTTGTTTTCGATATCATGGAAAGAGAAAAAAAGAGAGAGAATGCTCTTCATTTTTTTTTTCCAAATTGCTACACAGTATTCTCTACACAGATACCGTAATTAATGGATGGGAATAATGTTATTTGTTAGTGTTTGCTATTGTAATATTGTATGTACATTTTATGTTTGTTTTTAATCTGGTCTGAATTTCTTCTGAGAATAAAGTTTTCCATATTCACTGAATGTACTGTTAAACAGTAGACACTTGTGAAGCAATGAATGGAAAAATCCTTGTAACTTAATTTTTTTCCCTTAATTGCTTTGCACAAACCAAAATTGGCAATGAATTTTCTTTTCTTTCTTTTTTTTTTTGTTTTTGGCTATGAATTCAGCTTTTTTTTGTTTATTTGTTTTTGAGGCAGATCCCTATATTGTTCAGGCTGGCCTTGAGCTCACTATGTGGCCCAGGCTATTCTTGAATTTGTAGTCCTCTTGCTTCTGCCTCCCCAGGGCTGGGATTACAGGAATGCACCACCTCACCCAGCTTCAGCTTTTAAACTCATGTTTTATAGATGTACAGAATTATAATATCTATTGTAATGGACAAAGAAAGATACTGGAGCAGGCACAATTGGTGGGATTATCAAGATTTTGTATATAAGCATATTTCTTCATCTAAAACATTACTAAGCTTTTTCAGTAAATTAATACTACTTAATGAACAGCAAGGGTTCCTATCACATCTAATACATATTTTTCCTAGTTCAGAATGTTCAGCCTTCAAAAGGAAGTGAGGAATTATGTTATTATTTATCCATTATCTGACTTTATAGCATTCACATTCTTGTCCGAACCCTTATTTGCCTAAACTGGGTCTGGTTTTGTATTTTGATAGTTTCAGTGTATGTAGCAAGTTCCTGTGTACCGTGAGTTTCTTATTCCTGAATCCTTTATTTGATTCATGTGTTGGTGGGCTAGACTTATCATCAAGTGGTTTATTCTAAAGTGCATAAGGAGTGATACATTCCTATAATGTCTTTGCAAGTTTAAAAATGTCTTCTGTTACATTTGTATAAAAACAACATCCTCTACTAAATGTCGGTTTCTCGCAAAGCACTTGTTTCTCCAATACTCTGAGACATTGCTTCACTGTTTTCTATCACTGAATGTTGGTACTGTCAGCTCCTTGTAGGAAACTTTTCTCTAGGTGCCCACACAGTTCTTTTCCTTGAAGTTCATTAATTCCATTATTGATTGTTTTAATATCTTTAAAGGAACATGTGAAGATCTTTCTTAATTTCAGGGAAGTTTTTTATTGTATCTTTGAATATTTTTTTCTGTTCCATTTGTTCCATTTTTTCTTCAGGAACATCAATCATGGGTATGTGGAATCTCCTCTGTCAGTCTTACATGTCTGTCACCTTTAGTCATTTTTATCTTTCTGCTTTTCATTTTGTTTGAATTTTTCTCTAGCCTGTCCTCATGTCATTGTTTGCACTACTGCCCTACGTTTTGCTGCTTCCAGTGTGATTTTTCTTCATTAGTGGTCTTACTGTTTTCTTCATTTCTTCTCTAGGCTTTGCTAGTTCATCTGTTGTGTCAGTTTTTTCAACCTCTTGTGTGTTCTCATTTTATTTGAAAGTATGGAGAAGAATATGTTGAAAGTTAACTCTCCTGTCTCTTGCCAGTTTGGAATTTTTCCTTCTTTTCTGCTAGCCTTAGGGCAAAGACTAGGTGACATGACCATCCTTTTGAATGGATTCAGTTTCTCTGGGCTGCTGTTTGCTAAACATAGTGTGAAGCAGCAGGAAATTTTATTCTTAGTTTTTGTGTGTGTATCTAAACACCTTCTGACTATACCTACTCAGTCCTCTTCCCAGGTGGGCATGTCTTCAGCCTCATTACGAGGGAAGTCACTTGCTTCAGCTGTGTTGGGACTTCTGCGAATTGGTGTTTATCATTGCTTCCTTCGTTCTGCCTAGGGACTTCCTGCTATACCATTCAGGCAGTTTCAGGGATTGTGTTTCAAAAGCCCTAGCAGAGAGCTGTACAGGCCAGGTGAACATGCATAAAGGTGGCCCATTGTGGAAATCTTAGAATTACTTGATAATAATAATAAAACAAATCACAAGATTCTGAATAAGAATCAAGATTTCCAGCCTGGAGTCTGTAATTCCAAATCTCAGGAGGCTAAGGAAAATTTTGGACTTAAAAAAAAAAACCTACACCCATGTTTCCACCTTCTTACTTGTATCAGTTGGCTGAATCTCAGTAACTGTTTCCTTTTTGGGGTCACATACACTCTATTTCATTACAGTACCCACCACTACCCAGTTGCTTAAGAGTTAGGATAGTGTACCTAGAAATTCCTCCCTTAACACCAGTGATTTTAGGAGAGCAACAAGGAGGAACTGGGGGATCGTGCCTAAGGAGAGAATGTTAAGTCCCATGCACTCATTGACCACTGTGAACATTTGAGTTTGAATTATGCTTATCTAGTTGGATTTCATCTGTTAGCCTTTTTAAACTGAGACACAAAGTTGGAATTTGCTTATCCCATTTAAAGATTTCCCCTAATTCTAGTTTTGTTTTTAAAATACATTCACAATAAAATTAAATATATTCCATAGCAGCAGTGTTGTCTATCTCGGAATCACCAGAAAATAGGTATTAAAGTCTGTTTTGGAAGCTGGGCTTACAGCTTGTCAGTGGTAGACTGCTTGCCTAGCTTGCGTGAGGCTCTGGGTTCCATCCCTAGCATCACCACAAACAAAACCAAACACAACAGAATTATTTTGTATAGATCCTAGAATTCCCGTAAGAGTTAAGGGTACCAAAACAGACAAACAAAAAAACCCATTAAAGATATGGCTTTTGTTATTGAGGAGCTTACAGTCTGGTGGATGGGACCAGGTCATCTGCATAAAAGTGAATATTTCGGGTTGTTGCACAAATAGTACACTAAAAGAGCCTCCAAAATCGCTTGAAGTGGACCTAAGCTGGACTGAGAAAAAAATGGAATCTAGTTAGATCAAAGAGCCAAATTTATTTGTGTAGTGTAGAATTAAGCACGTCCAGGTGAGGAACGGTGAATTTGTAGTTTGGTAATGCAGGAGTTAACAGGTAACTCTGAATGGAAGCCAGACCGTAGAGCTTCAGGGGAAGGCTGAGGAACTGGGCAGGGAAACTGTAAAGGTTACCGAGCACAGGTATATAAAAAGGTGTATTTAAGACTTACTTTTGAATATACTTATATATGAGTGCTGAAAAATAATCTTGACTTGTTTTCTTATAGAGAATGGTTTTTCTTGCTTTCACATGAAGTTTTGAACCCAATGTACTGCTTATTTGAGTATGCAGGCAAAAACAACTATTGTCTACAGATCAATCCAGCATCAACCATTAATCCAGACCATCTTTCATACTTCTGTTTTATTGGTCGCTTCATTGCAATGGTGAGTTCCAAACTGTCAGTTATTTTATTTAAACTTTGTGTATTTCAAAAGTATTTTATGAGAAGTTTAAGGAAAAAAAGATAAACGTTCTATTTGTTATTCACAAATTTTTTTACCAAAGACATTTACCTAGAAATTAAAGAGTATTATATATATAATTAATTTTTTGAGAACTTCTATGAAATCAAGAAAGATTATTTTATAATTACTTAGTCTTTACAAGTCTGTTTATAAAAGTAAAGCTGTGTTATAGTATGATAGCACTTTTATTTATAAGGTGAAAATCAGTGTTACCTAATCAAGTATACTTACACTTGATGATTTTGGAATTTCAGAACTTTGCAGAAGCCCTTGTAGAATTATTTTCCTTAGAGAACTGTTTGTATTTATTTGCACTGTATTATCATTCATTCAGCAAGTAAAACCGAGCACCTGCCGTAAGGCGCAGCACTGTTCTAGGCTCTGGAGATTAAAAAGGTGTTGTCACTGTTCTTAGGACTCTAATTTCTCTAAGAGAGAGAGATAGTAAGTATGTGCTGAGAGAACAGGTATGGTGTTCTTTAATATAGTAAGAGGAGTGCTCGCTTTCAGCAGCACATACAGTAAAACAACATAGTTAGAGGAGACTTGTGGTGTTTGACACCTGAGTGGAAATTTGAAGGAAGCTAGAAACTGAACCGTGCAGATACCTTTGAGAACATTTTAGGCACAGGGGATAGCAAGACCAGGTTTCCTAGGGTGTAGTGCATTCTTGTTTGAGAAAGAGACCACTGTGGCAGGAGCAGGGTATATGAGAAAGACTGTAGTAGGAGATGAGGTTGAAAAAAACTTGTGGGACTTTAGGAAATTCACATATGGGTTTTGATAAGGGCACTGAGTGACTTGAAGTAAGTAATGTGATCTAACTTAAATTTTATTAAAACTGCTACGTGGCTGTGTAGAAGAGATACTGTAAGTAGGGGCAGAAAAAAGGATAAAAACAGGAATATCATTCATTAGCAATCCAGGTAAAAGATGATACAGCTTGCATTTGTGTGGTGCAGCAAACACTAGAACTAAATGGATTATCTGCTGATTATTTGCAAACTGTAAGAGAACGTAAGTGTGGCACCAGAACTTATGGTCTGTGTGTCTGGCTGCAATTGCTATTTATTGAAGTGGTCAAGATCATGGCAAGAACAAATTTGGGGAGTGGGGAAAATCAAGAATTTGGCTTTAAGTTGCTATGTTTGGGATCCCTGTATAGATCCATATAGTGGAGTAGAATAAAGAGGAAACTGGATATTTAAGTTTGTCATTGAGGAGATGTCTAGGTTAGCAGAAGGCCTTCAAGAGTTCTGGGCATGTAGAGAACATTAAACGGCTATGTGATTGTTCAAAGAGTTCAGTGTAGACGAGAAAGAGGTTCAAGGACATTTATTTATAAGTTGAGGACGTGAGAAGGAAGCAGCAAAAGCTGAAGTAGGAAAATCAAGTAAGACTGGTTTCCAGAAGACAAAGGGAGACGGGAGAGTGTTTCAAAAGGAAGACATGACTAACCCTGTCGTATCCCACTGGCAGGTGAAGCATGGTAATTACTTGACTCCCAAGAGGAAGTCTGGGAATTACTTGAGTTGAAAAGGTGAAAGATACTCATGACTGTTGGAATGGGAAGATTAACAGGATGGAAATCAAGAAAGAACAAAAGGAGACAGCAAATATGAACAAATATTTTAGAGAAGTTTATCATAAAGGACTAAAGAGAATTAGGTAGTAAGTAGAGGTGGCATGCACTTGTAATCCCAGTTGCTCAGAAGGCTGAGGCAGGAGGATTCAGGTTCAAGGCCAATTTAATGAGACCCTGTCTAAAAATCAAAAGGCTAGTGATGTAATGTAGTTCAGTGGTAGAGCATGTATACAGGTTTAGTCACCACCACCACCAAACAAAGGTGGGTGAGAGGGGAATAAAAATGTTAGTATTGCTGATAGTGATGATCAAGTAAGAGGGTAAAGAAAAAATACATTTTTTGGTGGTATTAAGGATTGAACCTAGGTGGGGTCTTTGAGCTACATCCTAGCATTTTTTTTTTTTTTTTTTTTTTTTTGGTGCTGGGGATCGACCTCGGGGCATTATGCCTAGCACTTTCTAAATTTCTTTCTTTCTTCATTGATTTTGAGAGGTTGTTTGAAGGTTCTAGCAGGGAAGCACAGCTGCTCATCTACCTTTGACCAGGGAAACTGTCCTCCTCTTCTGTCGTATTTTAAGACAGCCTTCCTAAGTTGCCTGGCCCGGGCTGGAACTTGCCTGCCTCCTGCTTTAGCCTGCAGTTGTGTTGAGATTATAGGCGCGTGCCACCATGCCACACTTGAGGGTAAAGAATTTGGTGAGGAATAAAAAAAAAAGAATTGGATGAGGTCAGTAATATAAGGAATATGGGAACCGTGACCCTGAGAGGGGGGAGAGGAAGAGATAACGTACATAGAAGTGACACAAAGTTTGTTCTTAATAAGTCTCTGTAGACTCAGTACTAGTAGTGAGCAAGTTGGTAGAACACGTGAAAGTTCTCTTCTGATCGCTATTTCCTCTGTGAAACAGGATGTAAGATCATCAGTTCAGAGTGAGGGTGGGGAAGAGGAGGTATTTGAGGAGTGGAGAATAGGCAAGATTACTAGGCAACACTAGGTTTGGGGTTTTGGTCATGAAACACTTAACCAGTGTATGCATTTCTAGTTTGTTCTACCACCTAGGTGCAGGCATTGAGTAAACTGAGAGTCGAATTTAGCTAGACTTGAGATTTAGCCAGACATACAGTGGGGGAGGCGGGGTTTGAAGGTATTAAGGAGAGTAACTTTGATGAGTGGTGATGGAACCTAAACTGAGTGAAAAAGAGAATAACTTTGTGAGGGAGCTGTGAGATGCTGGAGATGCTGGGAGCCTGGGGCTGATCGCTTGTCGGCTCTTGTAAGTAGGAGAAATGGCATAGTCATCTTGAAAATCTTGTAGCCATCTATGAAAATAAAGGAATGGGAGAGAGGTCTTTGCAGGTGCATAGGGGCCTTCATGTCTGCATCCAGTTAGGTTAATTTATAAAACATTAGAAAGAGGGGTGAGACTGGTAATAAAGTCCTGCACCTTCCAATTTGTAGTTTTTGGTAGTACAAGTTTGATCTGTGAAATAGATTTTGTTTGAACTCTAATCTGTTTTCATACGTAGCATTTTACATTTTTTAATTTTCATGATTTATTCCGTTCACTTACTAATTTTGTCTATAAAGGCCGAGTATTTCTCTGTTATCATTTTACTCTAAATAAGAAATTATTATTTTGTAAATTTTAAATAAATTTTTTTTTGTTTTTCCTGGCAGGCACTATTTCATGGAAAGTTTATTGATACTGGTTTCTCTTTACCATTCTACAAGCGCATGCTAAGTAAAAAACTTACTATTAAGGATTTGGAATCCATTGATACTGAATTTTATAACTCCCTTATCTGGATAAGGTTTGAAGATTTATTTTTTCAATGAGGCATTTTCTTGAAAGGCATTTATATGTTTTGTTATATATTTCTGCATATATATGTGTTGTTGTTTTTTTAACCCAGAGATAACAACATTGAAGAATGTGGCTTAGAAATGTATTTCTCTGTTGACATGGAGATTTTGGGTAAGGTTACTTCACATGACCTGAAGTTGGGAGGTTCTAATATCCTGGTGACGGAGGAGAATAAAGATGAATATATTGGGTAAGGTTATGCACTTATTACACATTGCAGCCGCATCCTCTGTACCCTTGATTTTGTCCTTTTCAGTAGTACCAGTGTTCTTGAAATAAGAGCGTATACAACAGCTTTGACTTTCCTTCTGCCATTCAAGCATTCTGCCTTTGCCCAGACCACAGGCAACAGAAGACTGATGCTGAAAAAGGTCTCGCTGAAACTACATAGCCCCTTCATTTTTAGATGACGCTGACTTGGGAGCTCAAGTTTTCACTGTCAATCTAAGGGTCATTCCTATTTGATGTCACTTTCCCACTTTTAACTTATGATTTTAACAGTTCTCATGTCACCTTCTGTTTTGAAACCCTCCTCAATGTCTTGAATTCCATGATCCCATAACATCCTGATTTTCTTCATTTAACCCATTTTCTCTTTTAATAGTAGTTCTTTAAATCTGCAGTTCTTCACTGTAGGTGTTTTTCCAAGGCCATAGAAAATGAACATAGCGTAGTAGGTCACGCCGCTGAGAGCGGGTCGGCAGAGGCTCCCCAGTCCCAGGGCAGGCTGGCCAGGTGCCAGATCAGGCAGGGCACCCAGGGAACCCTCCCTGGCCATTCTCAGGTACCCACTGCTGGCTGAGGCTTTCTTACTGATGAGCGAAGAGTCTCTTACATTTATTTTTCAAAATTCTTGTTAATAGCTACTCATGTGCTAGGACCGATTTCCTTATGAAGAAGCATGCTAACTCCAAAATTACAAATGTATATACATACATACATATCTATACATAATCCCTAGCACGTTTAGAAAAAGAGAAGGAAATTTAGAACTTCTTAGTGCTTTTAGTTCTTTAACTTCACATACAAATGACGTATTTTAAAATACCATTTTTCTTTTCAGTTTAATGACAGAATGGCGTTTTTCTCGAGGAGTACAAGAACAGACCAAAGCTTTCCTTGATGGTTTTAATGAAGTTGTTCCCCTTCAGTGGCTACAATACTTTGATGAAAAAGAATTGGAGGTTAGGCTCTTTCATTTTGCTATTGCAGGAAGTGTTACTGGGAGGGGAGCTGTTTTGTGCTTTTACACAATGGTGTCAACACATTTTAAAATCATGTAGCACAGATGAAAGAAAAATATAGCCGAGCGTGATGGTGCACACCTGTAATCCCAGCACTTGGCAGGCTGAGGCAGGAGGATTGCTGTGAGTTCAGGGAGATCCTGGGGTACATAGTGAGACCCTGTCCCCCCAAAAAAAACAAAAAACATAAAAACAAAACAAAATGCATGTAGCACGAAATTGCCTTCTCTTATTTGCTTAATGTTTAGGTGACATTAATCGTACTGTTAGGGAGAGTGATCATTTCTGAGATTTCTGAAATCTCACTTCAGTAATGAGTTTCTTCAAAGACCACATTTTTTTAAGTAGTGAGTTCTTAGTGGTTTTAATTGTATTTAGGCTTCTTAGAAGTATATCAGAAATTCTTTTTGTTGTGTATAATAAAATCCATATAATTTTTACCATCTTAACTATTTTCGAGTGTGCAGTTCAGTAATATTAAGTAAAGTTACATTATCGTGCATCCAGTCTCTAGAACTTTCTCATCCTGTAAAGCAGAAACTGTATATCCGTTAAACAACAACTCCTGATATCCCCCCGCCTCTGGCAAAACCAGTATTCTACTTTGTATAAATTTGATTATACTTGGAATTTCCTTTAAATGAAATCATGCTGCAGTTATCTTTTTGTTGCTGTTTCTTTTGTCCATACTGTGGCATGTTTCATCATTTCCTTCCTTTCGAAGGCTGAATAATATTCCATTATATTGATATATAATAAATGTAATATATATATATGAACAAATGTAACCAAATATAAAATCTTTATATTAAAAACCTGTTCAGAAAAATTAAAGCCAATCTCAGTAAACGGAGATATACCATGTTATGTATTGGAAGACTCAGTATTGTTAAAATGGCAGTTGTTTCCAAACTCATCAATATATTTAACACAGTTAACACCCCAACAGAATTTTTTTGTAGAAAGTGATAGGCTGGTTCCAAAATGAGGAAATATAGAGGCTCTTAGAATAGGCAAAACAATTTGGAAAAGGACAAATTTGACCACTTTATATAACCTGATTTCAAGATTTAGCTGTAAAGCTGTAGTAATTAAGATAGTGTGGTATTGTGGTATTTGTTTTTTTTTGGTTTTTTGTTTTGTTTTTTTGAGACAGAGTCTTGCTCTCCGTAGTTCAGGCTGACCCTGAACTCACTATGTAGCCCAGGCTGGCCTCAAACTCACAGCAATCCTCCTGCCTCTGCCTCCTGAATGCTGGGATTACAGGCATGCACCACCACACCCAGCAATAGTATGGTGCTTGTTAAAGGAAAAACAGTTCAGTGGAATACCAGAGAATACAGTAATAGACCCACCGATACATAACCAGTCGGTTTTTAACAAAAATGCTAATGTATTTCAGTAAGGTAAGGGAAAATCTTTTCAACAAATGATGTTAGATCAGCTGGATATCCATATGGAATAAAATTAATTTTGACTTGCACTTCAGCCCATAAACAAAGATGCATTTTCAATGAATCATAAGCATAAATGTGAAAGCTAAAAAGAAAACTTAGAAAATCTTGATCTATGCAGAAGTTTTTTGAGGAGAACAAAAAAAGCAATAACCAAAAAGAAAAATTTATAGATAAATTTGGCTTCATGGAAACTAAAATCTTCTGTTCTTCAAGAGATAGCACTGAGAAAATTAAAAGACAACCTATATGCTGGATATTGAGGTAGTGATACTGTATATACAGAATATGTTTTTTAAAACTCATACTTTAATAAAAAGACAGAAAAACTTCTGATGGACAAAGATGCACTTCACAGAATTAGATACATAGGCAGGTGTAGTGGCACATGCTTGTAGTCCCAGCTATGCCAGAAGCTGAGGTAGGAAAATACTTGAGTCTGGGGAGTTCAAGGTCCGGCCTCACAGCAAGACCCAGTCTGAAGAAAAAGAAGCTGTGTGTTCAACGTAAGTGCATATAACAACATAAAAGTGACTTTTGTTTCTAAAATCACTTAAGTATTTCTAGGTTTTCAGCAATATCAGTGACATACTGAACAAGGTCCTAAAGTAGTGTTGGATTGGTTTAAAAAAGAAAGAAAAGCCATACAGATGGCAAGCGAATACATAGAATGATGGTCATTAGTCACTGAAGACGTAAAAACTAAAACTGAATGAAATACCATCTTAGGGTAGTGTTGGCAGGTTTTTAGACTATTAAATATGACTACTTCATGTCCAGCAGTTCCACATGTAGGTGTTTACTCAATTGAAATGAAATATTCATAATATGCTTGTACATCGGTGTTCACGGCAATGTTATTTATCAAAGCCAAGAACTGAAAGCATCTTACGTGTCCATCAGCAAGTGAATAAACGAATTGTATATATTCATATCAGTGGAGTACTGCTCAGTGATATGAGAGAATGAATGATTGGTACCCACAATAACATAGATGAATCTCAGAAACGTTATCTAAGTGAGGAGGAGGGGAACCAGACAAAGGTATGTGTGTATGTGTATGCTGTACACAAAATCATGCGTATGTGCACATACGTGCTATTCTCACAAAGACAAATGTAAATGTTGAAATCTTTGATCACCTAAAGGCATCGATGATTTTGCCTACAAAAAAGGGCATAAAAGTATTACATACTTTATTATGCTTAAAATAATTTTTATCCCATATATGACAAGATGGGGCTGTTTGAAAATTTCACATAAATATCTTATTTCCAAAGAATCAGGATAGATAACAGGAGGTTAGTATATATTTAATTTTATATATATATAAGGTAGCGTAGATTTACCCAAAAAAGCAGTAAAATGTTATGTATAGTTTGTATGCCCAATTCAGGATATATATGTATAATAAAGCAGATATGCTTTTCAGTAGATTTTCTTGAAGAATATTGTTTTCTCTTTGTTTTCAATGAGCATAACAAAATAAAATACCAAAGAATCCTTTATGCTGTATTTCCACAAATTTCATTGGATTTACTTACTGTGGTCAGTATTTGCTGTGCACATAGCTGCCCACATAATCATGCCATGTGACTAACTGTGCTCCAGAGAATTTCAGTTAGATGATAGTTCTGTTCACCGATCTTTAATGTGGCCTGATAACTATGCTTGTCTCCCAGGTTATGCTATGTGGCATGCAGGAGGTTGATTTAGCAGATTGGCAAAGAAATACCGTTTATCGACATTACACAAGAAACAGCAAACAGATAATCTGGTTTTGGCAGGTACTTTATCTTTTCGAAACATAATATTCAGAGAAAATCTTTTCTAATGAAATGTGCTTTTAAAAAGCTTTTTTCTTTTTTTTTCCTTAAGATGCTTTTAGATTTGGTTTTTAGTCTTCCAGTTCTAAATCTGAAGTGAGTAGTATGAACACTTATTAAAAGTATTTTCCTTTGTTTCTTTATCTTTCTAAATGAAGGAATGGATAACAGAGTCTTAGTTAAGCATTAATTTAATGATAATAGTTGTAGGGACAGCTTTTTTCTCTAGCGGTATCAGAAGTATTGCAGTTGGGTGTGGTGGTGCATACCTATAATCCCAGCACTCAAGGAGGCTAAGGCAGGAGGATTGCAAATTTGACCCCAGCCTGGACAGTTTAGTGAGACCCCATCTCAAATAAAAAATAAAATAATAAAAAGGAGGTGGGGTTATATAGTTCAGTATGAAAACTGTAGGCTTAATCCTGAGTACCAGTTAAGAAAAACCCTGTAGTCCTGGAATATTCTTCAGTTGTTCACATAAATATTCTGATTGAGACTCATTTGAACAATTTAACAATTAGATTTTTGGTCTACTTCTGTGTAACTGTTCTTCTTTCAAATGAAAAGCAAGGGTTTTATATCACTATAGTGATACCCCAGCAAAGTTTGAAAAAAATCTGTTTGGCATTCATAAGTTTGCTCCATAGTCAAACTGAATATCTGGCTTGAAAAACCCTGCACGGGCTGAGAGTGAGTCACGAATTGTGTCTTTGCGGACACTCGGGGCGATGCTTCAGTCTAATGCCACACTCTCCTAGACAACATACAGTGCTTGTGTTCTTGAATCCAAACATTCACCAGTGTGCTTTTGTGTGTGTGTGTGCTTTATTTGCGAAAAATATTGTAACCATGGCTCCAAAGAAAGTTAGTGACACAGCAGTAAAGCTAAAAGGAAAACTGAGAACCACGGTAGAGTTAAAGAAAGAAATCATTGCGAAATTTGTTAAAGTCCTGGAAAAATGAACTTATAAGTGTAATTTTGGGGCCTCACAACCAATTATTTGGTTTTGCATTATTTGTTATGGGAAAAAAAATGTTCAGTTCTCAGTCTTTGTGGGGTTCAAACACAAATTTGGAAAGAGTTGAGTTCAACAGCCGAGGTATCACTGTAAATATTTTCCAAAAGCTATATCTTTTCATAAGGATAATGTCATTAGTTTATTGCATAATATTTTAAAGAAATGTGGACACTCTAGAAATCTATCATAAAATATACTGTACTTCAAATCATGTAAATGGCACATGCCAAGAAAATAATATTGTTGGCATACTGAGAGAAACATGAAGCAGTCTAAATGTCCACCAGGACAGAACTGCTATAAAGTTCTTTCCAATGGAAGTGTATACTCACATATGAATATACTGCTTCTGAAAAGCAAGCGGGAGAAAACTTGGCAGCAGTTCTAGCAGAGAGCTGAACAGTTAGAGGCCAAGCTGGGAAAGCTGCTTCTCACATTATATACCCTGTACTCACCACCTTTTGAATTCTAAGACAGATAGACAGGCAGACAGACATGATACCCTGGGAAAAGGTTTAGTGAGAGAAAATAGTACGAACTGTGGAGACTGGTAATAGGGGAATGTTCATTGACTCGGGGAAGCATAAAAATGGTTCAGATGTCAACCAGACTTGAGTTCAGATGTTCTGCTATTTACCAGCAGCTTGAAAAGGACATACTGTATTGTTTAAACTACAGTACAGTGATACTTTGGTCCACCAACACTTGTTTGTGAACAGATTGGTTCTCAAACAAAAACATTTGGCAAAATTTTGTTTTTGTTCGTGAACTGTGCATTGGGTGACAAACATGACCTCGGGTATCTTTTCTGCACAAACACAGTCATGGCCATGTTTTCCACAGTCATGGAACAAATAAAGTTTGTGAACTGAGCTGCCACCGTATATAGGCTTGCATTTTCTTACATGCACAGTGGCAGTGTTAATGATGATATCTATCCTATAGAGTTGTTGTGAGATCTAAATAAAGGAGAAGCATATGGCAAAGTGCTTGTCAGAAGCCCTCAATAGGTGATAGCTATTATAGGTGACTTCTGTCCTGTTTGCCCTTCGTAGTAATATGACCTTAGACACATGACTTAAACTTTATAAGCCTCTCGTTTATTTCCTCTTGATAAGATGGATGTAATAACAACAGTGGCCCCTCTAAGTGTTATTGTGAGAATTGACTGAAGTAAGGTACAGACTGCGCACCTAGCATAGTGCCTGACCTGAGGAAATGATAAATGCAACTTGTTACACATCTTTTGAACCAATTTCAGTGTTAAATATTATTTTCCTTAACTATTTTCATTATAAAAGTATTTAGCATTTATTTTATATTAAAGTACATTTGGTTTTATTACAGTTTGTGAAAGAGACAGACAATGAAGTAAGAATGCGATTATTGCAGTTTGTCACTGGAACCTGCCGCTTACCTCTGGGAGGATTTGCCGAGCTCATGGGTAAATGCAGTCTGATCACACCTTCTCTGTAGATGCTTCTGTGGTGATGACCTTGAGACACATGGTAGACTTGACCCTAATGATTATGATTCTGGGCTGTACTATTTAGCTGTCAAAACCAAAAAGTTGAAAAGACTTGATAAATACTATCTTATTTTCCTGGTTTAGGAAGTAATGGGCCTCAAAAATTTTGTATCGAAAAAGTTGGCAAGGACACCTGGTTACCAAGAAGCCATACATGGTAAGTTTAAAAATTCTTAGTAGGAAAGTAAGAGGTAGAGAGAATCTTTTCTTTTTAAAAAATACTTAAGATTCAGCCTAACTGCTTATTCATTAAGGTAGTCAGAATTTAAATTTTGAGAACAGACCAATTAACATAGTATTCTTCAAACACTGTAGGATGAACTCTTATTGGTTAATAGAAACACTTAAGGCTTGTACCCATGTATTCCGTAAATATTTAGAGACCCACTATGTGTAAAATAAGACCAAATTGCTCCTTGCCTTTTACGAACATTGCATTCCCTGGTAAGGGACCTAGACAAATAAGTAGACAAACAAATAACTGGAAATAGAGTGCTGTAAATAGAGAAACTGGAGGGCTGGGTGGTCAGGGAGATTTCTTGGAACAGGTTATGTTTGAGTTTAGTAGCGTGTTGTGGGAAGAAATGCTAAAATAAGCAAAAACCCGGAAGAAATAATTTTTCAAGGAAATGAAAGATGATCGATATGATTGGAACCTGTGAATCAAGGGAGATGAATTTGGAAATGTAGATAGGAACTAAATTAATATAGAGCCTTATTGCCTATTATAAAGAATTGGCATTTCATTCTGAGGAAAATTAGAAGCCATTGAAGAGTATTATATAGCAAAGAATGGCATCCAAGAAAATCATTCTGGCAACAATGAGAGAGAGAATTGGGTGCAGATTAGTTGTGGAAATACTATATTACTTGGACAGGAGGTGATAGCTTAGAGATAAGTGGTTCTTTCAGAAGGTCAAACTATTTTCATCCCAAGCCATTATTTGGCTTTTTATTATTTCCACATTTGTATTTATGGTGCAAAAGCAACAGTGGGCAAGCCTTGGTACTGCCTTTACAGAAATCAGGGCAGTGACACCAAGCTGCTGCCATCCGTATACTTGCAGCTTAAAGCTGAAAACAAAACAACAACAACAAAGGTTCATTGAAGATTGTTCTTTATGAAGCACTAAAAAGTGTTTATTAAATCTTGATGCTTGAGAATACTTCTAACGTTGACTTGAACAAACTGTATTTATTCACTTGAGTATTTGGCATTGTCTTGAGAAGTAATGAAGTGAGCCTGTCCCTTCAAGGAAAACTGTTGACATTTGTTGACAATGATAAAAGTTAAGGTTTCAAGCAAAAGTGGTCATTTTGGAAAATTTTTATGTGCCACCCTGAGCTTGACTGCTCCATTCCACTATGTTTCAGAAATAGACATTTTTTATATTGTTTATTTCAAAATGAATGTTTTTAAGAGTGAAAGGGATTCCTATAACCAAAAACATACGAGAACTTCTAGCCTAAAGTAGCAGATCCAAAGGAGTGGAAGAGATTATTGAGATGGAAGGAGGGTTAAAGATTGTAGATTTTGTAAATAGAAAATAATTATCAACTGTTGTTTTCTATATTCTCAGAATATAAGGTGAGATCACTGGCTAACAGTGAAGAAAGGAAAAACCTCAAAAAAAAAATTGAGAGACTTTTCAGGGAATAGACAAGTATTTATTAGAGAAAAATGGCTGAATGATGAACACTTTGGATTGCTCACTTGGATTCGTTAGGTCATTTCAAATGACAACAGTTTATCTAATTGCATGACCCCCCCCCAGGAATTTTCAGATGTTAAAGTGCAAAGATAAGAAAACTCGAGTTTTGTTTAGTTAATTCAAAAGAAGAAAGAGACATGGGTTATATATAAAACTATTTGCAAAGTAGTGATTATAATAATAGACTATTATCTTGAAAGTAATTATAATGATGGTCTGTGGATGAAGAGAAAAGTAAGGACAGGAAAAGTCTGAGGGGCCATTTAGAGGCTGGTGAAAGACAAATGGGTTAATTGGCTGGCATTTTCAATGACTTAACCTGGAAGGCAGGTGCTCGGAGAACAAGATTTGTAAATTAGAAATTTCCTTTATTGGTGGTGACCAGGTTCAGGTTATGATCCTGGGGTCAATAACTGAAGAAAGTAGAAAAATTACTAAACTCAAGGCAGGTAAGGAACTAGGTGGCCCCGGCGTTGGATGTCACCCATGTGAATGAAAGGACAGTGAACCAGAGAAGAACAGCATGATCGGAAGTCCGCAGATGGTAGAAAAATGCAGAAAAGTCATGTAACTGGTCAGTGTGTGCCTCGGGAAAGTTTTATTGATTGGCTGTAGAGGAAATGAATTGTTTCAAACTAGCTGGATTTCAGTTATGACAGGAAAAGTCTTTGAGACTATAGGAGACTGCAAATCACAAAACAAATTAACAAGAATAGACTGGAAAAAATGTGAAAAGGAGGAGAATTAATTCACATCAAAGGAAATACATACCGGTATTGGGATGAGCATTTGGGTAAAATGATGATGATCCAGAAGATCCAGAAAGACCTGGATTTTTAACAGTGCCTAAGGTAACAGTGATCTAATCGGTGATGAAATTAGTCTTGATAATTGTCAGGATGAGGGTAGAGTTCTGCTGCATCCACAGTGCTTTACATGGGGAGGCAGCAGCTTTAATCTTCCCTCGAGCTGTGTACACTTGGCAAGCCAAAGGCATACTGTTCCCTTAGACTCCATGTAAAAGGGTCTCTTCCCTCTTTATAGACAAGAAGTACAAGTAACAAGTTTAATTTTATGTATTTAACATAAACACATCAGACTCAAAGCCAGAGGTAAAACTTTAAAAAGTACTTTGATATTCACATAGTAAATACTCAGTAAAAAAAATTAGTGGATTTTGGTATATATTGCTTCCTTTTATGAAATAGAACAAAACATAATGGCTACTCCATTAGAGATCTGTTTTTTGAATTTTCAAGTAATCCACTTATATTTTTCAGCTCAACACTACTAAATACTACACATAGAACATTTCAGTGTTTGTAACACTGGATTAATAAGCTTTTGTGGATTTTAGAGTTTAATAGCTCTTAAGGATTTTAGAATTTGCTGGGAGAAACCAGTTACAAAGTAAATGCTAAAATAGGAATAAGAAGACCTAAAGACCTATGGATAGAACTACTGTCTAGGTACGATGCTCAAGATGAACTTCTTGGAGGAAGTTGTAGCATCTGGGATGATTCTTGAGTACTTAAGACTTTCATAGGCAGAAAGGGATATTTCTGGCATACAGAGCCATTAGAGCATGGCCACTAAAAGAAAAAAGTGTATGTTCTGCTTGGAGAGCATGGACTAAGTGGGCAGAGGCCGTCCTGCAGTACTGAAGAGCACTGGCTTCTGTCTTCCCACTCCCTCTGCAGGCCTAGCAGTTTGAAGCACCAGCAAAGCCTTTTGAAGAGTGGCATAAACTAGTGTGTCTTTTTAGCCAAGTACCTCTGGCAGTGATACAAGACTAGATAGGATGTGGAAAAGCAAAAGTGAATAAATAAGTACGGTGGATGCAAGGTGATAAGACTAGAAATCTTCCAATGGTCTACATACGAAACGATGGGGAAGTAGGCAATACTGTATTTTTAGAAATTAAATATTATCCTCCTTTTGTAAACTGAAAAAACAGTACATTGTTATTTAAGCACTTTCATATTTTTGTTTTTCATTATTTAGTCCCAGAAGGAAATTGAGTCTGGCAGGATTGAAAAAGTGTCATTTTAGAAGAGGTTAGAATCTCATACAGTGAGGTTGAGAAGACAAAGAAAAGTATATATTAGTTCATTGGCTCTCTCTACTCCAAAACTTAAGTTTCATGAGGAAAGTGATTTGGTTTTTTATCACTGTCACCCTGGAACCCTGTCTTAGATATAAAAAGTGAATGCACGAGTGAATGAAAGAAATGGACTCTTTAGAGAAGTTAGTAGGACTCAGGACACATGCATCAGGAATAGTAAAAGAAAATTAATGACTTTTTAAAATTCCATAATCTGTATTCATATTGCTATAATTATTTACATTTCCTCCAGGAAAATTTAGAATATTTTTTCATGTAGGTCTTAAATCTTAGATTTCACTAAGAAATTTGTATATATTTATATACTAATCAAGTAATACTATAATAAATTTTCTGTTAGAATACTTTTGGCAAAATTTTTACACACCCAGCATACATCTATCCATTCACCTTTTTAGTGTGCTTTAAAGAATGCTGTATTAGAAATCTTTTCAATTTATTTTATTGAAAACATCTGATTTTGTTTTTGTTTTTGTTCAGTTTTAACCGCTTGGATCTACCACCATATAAGAGTTATGAACAACTAAAGGAAAAACTTCTTTTTGCAATAGAAGAGACAGAGGGATTTGGACAAGAATGAATGTGGCTTTTTGTCTTGGAGGAGCGCTTGCATTTAAATGCCCCAGCCAAGAAAAATTGCACAGATAGTGTATATAAGCTGTTCATTCTGTACAGTGAATTTTCTGAACCTCTCAAAGCATAAACGTTTTCCGTTCTTCCACAGAAATATGCAAAACAGTTCATCGTTTTCTACTTTATTTATTGTTCCCTTGAAATGACTGACCAGGAAATAGATCATCCTTAAATTTTGAAGCAAGAGACTTTATTAAAAATAAGTATATATCTATATAAGCATATATGATAGTGGCTCTAGTTTTATAGAGCTCCAGGAGTATTAAACCCGACAGCTGTTCATTCACAAAGATCTGAATTTGCTTACCTTGTTTGGGTGACCCAGGGGAAACGTGCAGAATGCTCCTGTCCTTCTCGCTTTTGTAACGGCTCCGAGGGTGTTCAGTTGCGTGGCTGTTCAGAAAGGTATTAAGGGCTTAGGCCAAATCTTGAGTGTATTAAAAATGCTGCTGGCTTTTCTGAAGACAGGTACTTGAACCTGTCAATTTGTTTTAAATAAATACAATAGTGAAAAACTTTCCCTCTTTGCTATATCAGTAATACAGTAATGAGTGAAACTCTAACTTACATGAAAGTCGTATACTAGAGCTTATAAAATTTAGTTTGTTATAGAAGTTGGAAAGAATTCATTGAGCAGTGTAGAGGTTTGTTTATGTGTTACTTTGGGATGATAGTTATTTGTGAAATTAAAAAGAATTGGCTACTTCTGTTTTTAAAATCTGTGATTCTTCAAATTTCATTCATTATTAATTAATGTAGTTTGGTATTTAGGAACATATGAAAGGTAATGCCAAGTTTGCCACTTTTGTTTGTGTTCAGTTTTGGTTTTATAAAACCAAATAGAGTGAATAAAACGACATGGATTGAAAAGAGTTAAACATTGAACACTCAAATAGGAAATGATTTTCTGTTAGTGTTGGAATGTCTTCATTCCATTTAAATTTATGAAAATTCCATGTATCTGACTTAAATAAGTATAAACTCCACCCTTTTACATAGGTCAGTTTATTTTTATCCTACCAATACTTTGTATTTCATTATAAGGGCATTTGTTGGACTACAAAGATGTATGTAACATATCGAAATCTGATGTGAATGATATTAACGCTGCTTTTAGCAAACTGGGCTTCCAAATAGAAAAATCTCAATTTCCAGTTTTAATCATGCTTTCAAATATGCACTGTAAATTTTATTAACTTAAAATTTTTTACAACCATGTAACTGACTTCTTACAGTGTGTTACTCGTAAGTATTTCCACTGCTAAGTGCATATGGGAAATACTGGTACACAATTTAACTTCCATGAACACTAGTATTTTCTTTTGCCGAAATTTTATTTTTCTACATACTGGACTGTGTTCTGAATTTTTACTCAAGATCTGTAGTAAATACAAAATACAGGCAGTGACACACTTCGTTGATTATAGACTCCTTTCCCAAATCCTAACCACGTTCTGCTTAATTTTAAGCCTAGAAGAATTTTAATTATTTTTTTCATGTGCACGTTAGGTTATGCAGTAGAGGCTGACCACTGTTAGGGAGGATTGCTTATTAACAGGACACACCTGCAGTACCACTGTCACATGAATTTTGTTATGACACAAGTCGCCGAATGTCGTTCAGTGGAGGTATGAGAGAATGCAATTTAGCAGATCTGACCGAACAGGGTGGCTTTGAGGTAGGGCTTCAGGGTGCTAGTCCCTCTAGTAAGAAATTACCATGTGCCGAGTGAGGCTTCACAGAGCCCACAAGAGACCAAACCAGCTTACCGAGGAACACTTAATTTGGGGGCCCGTGAGGACTGTCTACATTTCATACCCTACTGTAGATAACTAGAACTACAAAGCCGTCTTGATTTATCTACACATTGGCTGTCAGAACAGCTAAGAAATGTGACCCACTACTCTAACCTTCTTGTTCCCTTCTTATAACTAAACTGAGCTACAACCACTGAAAAGAAATTAGAAGTACAAGGCTCAGTGTGCCTGGGCATAGCTCATGAGCTAACAGGAGACAAGAGAGGAAGGCTCAGACACAGGTTTACTTGCTACTTCATTTTGATGACACTCCCACCACCACCGGTGGGAGAGGGTCATATTTTTCATCAGTCAGGTCATTTAGTTGTCTTCCAGAGCAAGAACCTGCCAGTATTTGGTATTTTTTCTGTACTTCTTAAGTAAAAATGTTAACATTTTCTCTTGCTGACTCCAGTTACTCGACCTATGTCATATCACCCTGAAAATGATACAGGATGCTATGTATCAACTATATTGCCAGCCAACTTCACTCCTGTTAAAAATGACCCCTACTAGTAAGTTGCATCTGGACGGAGAAAACTCCAGATATGTAATAGTAAGCTGTAACTGTGGGCTTCCGTGAGGGTGAAAACCTGACCAGCCTGTCCCTTACAAGGACTTGTCACTTGGGGGAATAATGGTTCGTGGAGAGTTTTCTGGATGCTGTGCTACACAAGACTGCTGCTACAAGGCCATCTTCTGGAGGCTCTGCATTGCTCTGCTGGCCTGGTGTAGTCCTTACCCAACTGCTTTCTGAGTAAACCAGTGCCAAGTGAAAGCCTGTTGTAGGCCTGCTGAGTCCTAATGTTTGAACCTAGAATGACCGGTGGACACTGCAGAAGGAAAACAAATTTTTGTTGAAATATATGTATGAGAAAATAAAAGTTCTGCAACACCCCCTTTTCTTAATCCGTTAAATTTAGGAGCCAAGCTTGAAGTCAAATGGGGATTTGGTCTAAGGCCAAAAGTTGCATCTCCTAAATTGCAGAATTTCCCCCTCCAGTCTCAACCACAAAGAATGCAATCTGTTGATGAGTGTTTTAAAAGTACTAATACTTAGATCTTTTACATAGTCCCTTAATCTTAACAACTCCTTGAGATTGTGCTTTTTTTAGTCATGCTTAATTTACAAATGAGAGGAATCTGAGAAGTCATTTTTAAAATGTCCATAGTCCGTGATTAAATTGCTAATTCTGCCAGCAAGAAGTGAGCCAGGCGTGGGGGCACATGCCTAGAATGCTAGCCCTCAGGAGGCCGAGGCAGGATCACTGAGAGTTTGAGGCCAGCCTGGGCTACATAGTGAGATGGAGCCTGAACTACACAGCCCTGTCACAATTTTCAGGTTCTTAAGGGATTATGACTATGTTCCAAATTGTTTCTTTTCACATCTCAAAATAATATCCATAAGGAGAGGTAATGATCCATCACCTTCGTCTGTAACATGTTTAGAGGATGGAGTACTACAAATTCTTTATACAGGTGGGGAAATGAGCCTCTCAAACCAGCAGTCAGCTCTGGGATGCACGTAAGAAGACTCAGGTAGGGAATCCACAGGAAGGGGCATGTAATGGGCTCCAAGGACCACGTCTTGTGCTAAGTGGGAAACCAGGAACCAATGTGACATGTCAAAAGGAAGGCTCAGAATTAGAGAAGAAACATTTCTCAGTAAGGGGAAAAAAGGAAGACAAGCTCTAAAAAGGACCCAGCAACCACATTTCTAAGCATAATCTATGGCCCACTACCCCATTTTTTAAATTTATAAAAAGTGTAAGAGGGGGCTAGGGATTTAGCTCAGTGGTTAGAGTGCTTGTCTAGCAAGCACAAAGCCCCACAATCGATCCCTGGCACCAAAAAAAAAAAGAAGTGTAAGAGGGTTGGGGATTTAGTCCAGGGATTAGAGTGCTTAGAGTTCAATCCCTGCCACCAAAAAAAAAAAAAAAAAATGGTGTAAGAATAATGAAGTTTTGTTACTTAATAATTATATTAACATTGTATGTGGGGCCTGCGGCAGTTACTCTTTTACTAGTTGTGGCTGAGGCAAGCCAAAAAGACACCCACAGATCCCAGAGGTAATGTTGATGTAAAAATCTATATAATATGGTCACACAGCCTGCCCCCCTCCCAATACTGGGTATTGAATCCAGGACCTGGAACCTGCTAGAGAGAGCTCTACCACTGAGTTACATCCCCTCTTTAAATTTCAGACTTTTTTTTTTTTTAAACCAAGAACTTGTATTGGTACATTGTACACATAACGATCATAATCAACATGGTTATTTTGTACCTGTACATGATGTATCTTGGTTTTCCCCCCTCTTCTCCTCCCCTCCCTTCCATTCACATTTGCAACAACTTTATTTACATTTTTCCATTTTTTTCCCTTTCATTTTACTTTTAACCTTCTTCTTTATCCCCCTTTTCCCTATATAGTTCTCCTCTCTTTTGAATACCATCTTTTTTTTTTTTTACATAATATCTATTATACCCCTTTGTCCTTGTTTACACTTATGGTTTATCATATCAGAGAAACAATCCAATGTGCACTAATAAGTGTCTGATTTATTTCACGTAATAGTATGTTCTCAAGGCATATCCATTTACATACAAATAACTCTAGTTTATCCTTTTTCATGGCAGTGTAGTACTCCATTGTGTAGAAAAACCACATCGTCTTTAGCCATTCATCAGTCGTTGGGCATTTAGGTTGTTTCCAAGACTTAGCTATTACAAACTGTGCTGCTGTGAACATGGTTGTGCATATATCTCTGTGATATGATGATTTTAAATTCTGGGAAGATACCCAGCAGAGGAATAATAGCTGGGTCAAAGGGAACCTCTAGTTGTAGTTTTCTGAGGAATCTCCACACTGATTTCCACAGTGGTCGGACCAGTCTACATTCCTACCAACAGTGGAGGAGGGTTCCTTTTTCCCCCCCGCAGCCCGCCCACACTTGTTATTGGTTGATTTCTTGATAATAGCTATTCTTTCTGGAGTGAGATGGTATCTTAGTGTTGTTTTGATCTGCATCTGACACAAGGTTTTGCTAAATTGCTCAAGCTATACTCTTGCAGTCCTCTTGCCTTAGCCTACTCAGTAGCTGGGATTACAAGGCATGTCTCCACATGCAGCAGCAGCTTTATCTTCAATAGCCCCAAACTGGAGAACTAAATGTCATTCAATGAATGGTTAAACTGATATATCCATAACATGCATATGTGTCAACATTCAAAACTGTTAGGAGAACTTAAGTGGGCATAAAGTGAATTATGCTGAGTGGAAAAAAAAAGACAGTCTCAAACTACAGCATGCCATTTCTCTATACAAGATCAATGGTTGATAGAGGCAGGGATGGTGGGAGGAGCAGGGAGGAGAGGAAGTAAATGGGTGCGACTGAACTAGGGATCTTCGCGGTGATGGGACAGGCCTGTTTTGACTTACACAAACAAGTGAAGTGAGTGGTAAAACTCTAAGATCTGTTACCTCTAACCCTAACTCAGTTACCAGTTTGGTATTATTTTCTAGTATTTAAGATGTTAACCATAGCACTCTTTTTTGCAATTTATTGGGAAGCTATAATTATTTCAGATTTAAGTTCATTGAAGTATCAGAAAACAGACCTTTTTATCCACAAAAGGCTTTATTCCTGAAAGATACTTCATTTCACAGAAATAACTTACCATTCTGTGTGTGGGCACACGTGTGTGTGCATGCTCTGGGTACTGAGCCCAGGGATCTGTACATGCTAAGTACACATTAAACGTTGAGTCCTCGGCCCAGGATTATTCCTGGACTAACCCAAACTCCTAGCCGCTTCTGATTTAATTACCTGCTACTGCTCGTAACAAAACAAAAAATTACACTCTCAGAAAAGTTCAGCCATTCTAAAGAGAAAATTGAAAATAAGAGAAAAGGTGCTAGGGGCATAGCTCTGGTAGAGTGCTTACTTAGCAGAAGCCCTGTGTTTGATTCCCCAGCACTAAGAATAAAAAAGAAAAAAAACCAGTGACATTTTCTCATATGCTAATATAAGTGAATGAATAAGTTACAGACATGTAAAAACCTCCAATTAGAAATTCCAAAACTCAGAACTGGACAAATGTGAAGATGTGAAATGGCTGCTGAAAAATCAAAGAAAAATTGAAGACAAAATATCTCAAGAGAACTTACTACTGTACTTCACACCAAGACCCCTCAACATCCTAATCACCTCTCTTTCACTGCCCCTTCTCTGTGAGATCACAACTTTGTATCAAATCCCAGCTTGAAAACCCACTGTTCTGTGTTTCCTCTTCCACAAAGCTTTTGTTTCTTGGTATCCTCTCATCTTGATGTGGTCAATACTTAGACATTTCACTCCATTTTGTATTGGTGTCCCAGGTGCAAAATAATCTTCCTGTCTGAGCCATGGAAATTTTTATAGGTACCACCCTTAGTGTAATATGGCAGTTATTTCTTTTACCTTCATCTTTGTGAAGAAACCGAGAATTTTGTATAGTCAATCAATTTAATGGTCACAACATTAAAAGAACTGAGAGAAAAGCCATAGAAGAGTCTGGTTAATGTATTATAATTCAATGAAAAGGTAGTTAGTTGGGTATTTCATTTACTTTCTTCTCTGAAAAGTTTTCAGCTCTTCTCACAAACCCGTAAGCAACTGAGCAGCTTCTGTCTGTATCTAAAATGGAAAAACATGTTATTTATGAATAAACATTGTGACTTAGAGATTAATTTGTGAAATGTACATTTATAAAGTGGACTATGGTTTCTAGACATTTCCAAAAATCAAGACAGGAGAATAAAATCATAAGAATAGGATTTTTTGGATGAGACTCAGAGAATTCTTCAGCATTCAGCATTCAGCATTAGTATACAAACCTCGGTTTTTTTAATATTTATTTTTACTTTTTTTTGATGCTGGAGCTGGAACTCAGGGCCTTGCACTTGCTAGGCAAGTACTGTACCACTGAGCTGAATCCCCAACCCCAAGCCTTGACTTTTATGTTTTAGAAATCTTATGTGATCTACTATATATATCAAACAGGAATAATTCTGTCTTGCAACAAGCAACTTAAAATTTATTTGGTGATAATAACTAAACATTTCCTATACAGAAATAAATGTAAATATAGCCACATTTGAAATGAACACTATTGTGTTTCTAGCAATACTTTCATTTAGACAATTATACTTTTAAAAATTATTAATTCACCTTTCTTTAATATTGCCTCAATGAAAACCTGTCTGCCTTACTACTGTATGGAGATGCTTTACCTGTTTATCTTCCTCTGTGTGTGCTGGATAGTCCTTGGCTTTCATTAGCCACAAAGCAGCAAGCTTTTTGTTGTTTAGCTTCAAGTATGTCTTTCCTAAAAGAAGCAAGTTTTTGCTGTAGAAGTTTGGATCCACTGTACATAAAAAGGAAAAACAAATTTAGCTCAGGAGAAATAGTATTACTTACATTTTTAGAAGTTTAAGGAGTAGCAGCATTAGATCTTCACTAAATTTCTTGTAGAATTCAGCAGTGAACCTGCCACGACCTGAGATTTTCTTTGCTGGTAGGTTTTTAATTACCTCTTCAATTTCAGTGGCTGATACTGTATTTTTACAAGTTTAAATATCAAAGTTCTAATAAAAAACTCCATGATTAATAAGTGATTAGGCTTACTAGAATTCTGTTCAACTGTTCCTGTCTCAAATATCTGTAAAATAATTAGCAGTGAATGTCGACTCCATGTTAGGCACTATATTTCACACATTTCTCATTTTCACAGTAATTTATAAAGTAGGTATCTCCATTGAGAAGCTAAAGCTTCTGACTGCATGTAAGCTACATAAGAACAGCAATTTTCTTTTGAAATCTGTTACTGTATCTCAAATCCCTAGAACAGTGGCTGGAACATACCAAATACTCAGTATATTGACTGAGAGAATAAATGAAATCATGATAGTACATAAATCTGATTAGCATTAGCTGAATGATACTAAGAGAATGAAACAAAGTTTCTCTTTTTGGAATTTATAATGAAAAGGAGAGAGAAATATGAAAACAACTAAATGTAATACATGATTGAAGAAAAGATTTACCAGAAGTACAAACTTCAAAGTGCTACAAGAAGCCAAAAGCAAAACAAAACAAAAAACTTGTCAGATTATAACTGGGGCTCAGGTGAAGGATGAATTGGACTCTCTTTTTCCCCCCAGTGGTGGGGATCGAGCCTGGCCCTAATGCATGACAGACAATCCCTCTACCACTGAGCTACATCCCCTGACCTTTTTAAAAATTTTGAGACAGGAGTAGGCATGGTGGTGCACACCTGTAATCCCAGCACTCAAAAGGCTGAGGCAGGAAGACTGGCGTGAGTTTGAGGCCAGCCTGAACTACATAGCAAGACCCTGACAGGTTTTAGCTGTGTTACTGAGGTTAAGTCTCAAACTCACAATCCTGACTCAATCTTCACCTTTACAGTAGCTGGGAGTATGGGCAAGCACACCATGGCTTGCCAGGATGAACAGGATTTTAACAGAATAAAGTGAACATTACTGGCTGAAGGAAAAAACCATGAACAAAAAGCCTATGGATGTGAGAGTGGAGAACAGTGGTCACCAGAGACTAGGAAGGCCAAAAGGCGACAGCAAGATTGGATGGGGGTACTAAAAAGGACAGGAGGAATAAGACCTACAGCACACTATGAGAGTTCAGAGTTTCCCAACACAAATAAAATGGTAATACTGAAGGAGATAGTAATTACCCAGATTTGATTATTATATATTATATACATATACTGAATTACCACACTGTTCTCCATAAACAAAGCAATTAAAAGTTTTTTTCCAAGAGCCTATGAATGAAAGCATGGGAGTATCTTCTTAGTTCTTCACATAGTTACCACCTAAAAAAAAAAAACCTCAAATCCTCTATATTCAAAGCATATTTTCTGGGGCTGGAAGTATGGCTCAGTGGTACAATGCATGCTTACTTACCATGTGCTAGGCCCTAGGTTCAAATCCTTACACCTAAAAGAAAACAAGCTAGGCATGGTGGTGCGTGCCTGGAACCCCAGCACTCTGGGAGGCTGAGGCAAATAGACCACAAGTTCAAGCCCAGCCAAGGCAACTTAGGACATATCCTGTCTCAAAATTTAAAAAAGAAAAAAAGGTTGGGCATGTAACTCAGTGCAAGGGCCTTGAGTTCAATCCCCAGTACCTCAAAAAAAGGATACTTTTTCCTGGATACAACTATGATTAACTTCATGTGCTTGTAACTCAGAACTATTTACTCCTTTGATTTAAATATATTTGTGTGATAACACGTTGATATACTTGGGTCTCCTCAGGGTTAAGTATATTGACTGATTCACTCATCTGTTTACTCAGTCATCCAGCAAATTTTCCAAGCATTATGTTAGGCAATGAGGATACCACTGTGAGCCAGAAACAAAATCCCCATCTTCCCTGAATTTGTAGCCTTAGACACATAAATGTATATTCATAGTTTGGAGTGGTAAGGGCCAATAAGGGGCAAGTAAAAGAGCACAGAAGCTTCTGGACAGATGTGAGCCACAAGGAAGGGTACCTAGAGAAAATGATAGAAGGAGGGTGACTGAAGTCTCAGATCCAACCCTTAGGTCTCTAATGTAATTATACTTCAAAATCCCTGAGAAAATTTCATTCCTAGAGTCATACTAATGATATATAAAATAGTGTGATCATAAAAAGGTATCAAAGGCAGTAATAAATCAGAATTTATGAATCAGAGACAGACTGAACATTCAAACATAAATCTTAAGACTTTTTCTAATATATTTGTTATAAAAACATCTGAGTAAGTGCATATGTGTAAGATCTCTAATAAATTCTAGGTCTCCTTAATTACAAGAAAATTAGATTTTAGAAAAATTATTTGCAGTGGTTTTATGATGTATTTGGTAACAATATTTATATCTCTTACCTTCCTGCTTAGTGTTATTAGTGTTAAAATGGGCAAATTTGTAGGATGGGCTGATGACACTTCTGTGGGGCTATTTTTTTTTCAAAAACAAGAAAAACATAAAACATTTTATCACATCAAGACAATATTGTACAACACACCAAAAACCAGCCTGGTTTAAAATGAGTTTCCATTCAGTTGCCTCTAATTCACTGTGCAATTTCAAGTAAGATCGTCAACCTGTATGAACAACCTCTCAAAAAGGAAGACTGAATTAAATGAAGAACCAATCCAGAATTGCATGTCTAATTTCAGTAGTGGCCTATTTTATATTCAGGTGATCTTTATTAAATAAAAATTTTAAAATTGTTTGGTAATACCTAGTAAAAAATGTACCTAACTTATTTTTTTAAATCCTTTATATTCAGCATTTATACAATTTTAACTCTATTAATATGTGAAATTAAAAAAATTACCTTGTTCTGCTCTGTGAAAGTAGCCCAAAGCCTATTACAAACACAAGGAGCACAAACAATTTAAAAAGAAAGTTGACTCAATATTTTTTTAAAAAGCATCTTCTGCATGATCTATTCTACATTAAATATAAGTTAGGAAATAAATCATCTTCAAATAATCAATTTTCAACAATGCCAAACTGAACAACACTTTTAAATCATCGGAGAATAGAAACAGAATATGTGTACTGCATGTGATAATCTGGTTGCTATTTAGAGCATGTACTCTGATTACACATCCACATATTCTTTTTTTAACCCCCAGTGCTGGTAATTGAACCTCTGCACTGAAATACATCCCTAGCCTTTTTCACTTTTTCTTTTTGAGACAGGCTCTCCCTAAATTGCTAAGGTGCTCAGACTGGCTGAACCTGGATCCTCCCACATCCGCTTCCCAGAATGTTGGGATTACAGGTATGCACCACCACGCCTGGCTATACCTTTAAATATTCTTTACATCACATTCTACCTAGAATTGTTTTTTCCCCAAAGGCAAAACAAAACAAGCTTCTTGTTATGATACAAATATTGGCAGAATTTTTTTTCCGTTGTTTACTTATTTATACTCCAAAAATTCTGTGACTAAGTAAACTCGAGAAGTTTACCCACGGGACTGGGCGTGTATGCACAAGGCCCTGGGTTCAATTCTCAGCATTAAAAAAAAAAAGTTTACCTAAAAAAAATCCTTTAAAATTTTGTTTAACAGAAAAAGCAAAAGGCTTTCACATTCTTTATAAAAAGTTATAGTTTTTATCAATTCAGACATGTACTTCATTTTCCTAAATGACTTTTGTTATGTAAAATACCTAAATCATACTGTATAACAGTTGCTGTTACTTCTTGTTCTACTTTAGGACTTTTATATGGTGTAGATTTCAAATAGAAAATGAAGTTAGATTTTAGCCACTAGCTACTTTAGCTGATAATGTAACAGTTACCAGCCACTCACCTAAAGGAAAAATTAAAAAGCACTCACCAGTCATGGATAATAAGTATTAAGTCTTTGTGATATTGGATCATTAGAAACTTGCTTGCTCAAGTCCCTCACTGAATCAGAGCTCCGTGAGTGTGGACATTGCAGAACAGCGCTGTAGTTAAGAAATCAGTACTAACTTAACAAAGGACATCATACTACCTCCTCATAGGTGGAACTAGGAGGAGTTGCAAACAGCATTTTAGCAATTCTTCTTTGATACCAAGGCATTTCAGCAAAAGTATAGCACCTATAGAGAAATAAAATAGCATACATTCACATTCATTACCACCTTTTTTTTTCACTTAAGGAAACTAAACATCTTAATAGCTATTATAAAAGAAATCTTTTATTATACCTTCAAATAATTTATATTTTATTTGTATGACATCCAGTACTTAATATTCACATTGAATTATCTAGAGCCTGACATGACCCATTAGTTGTGTATTTCATGACTGCTTACTATATGAATAGTAAGCAACAGTACAAGTAGTGATACTATGTCATCCACCACTAAGTGCTGGGCCAAATGATTATGTCTTCTATTCCTTAAAACAACTAAATGAGCCAGATCAGTACTCTTCATTTTTTAAAGAAAACTCAAGTTTAAAAAGTTTTACCCAAGAAAAATGAGAGCTAAACAAGATATACATGAATAACAACCACTAACAATTTGAGTCCACTTCTGAAGGAGTGAAGCAAATGATTTACATCCAGAACTCTTTACAACTTTCTGATATAAGAAGGAAAAAAGTTTGAGATATTTGACTAGGGTCTGATTTCCTTGAGGAATAGACTGTATCTCATGTTTGTTAACTAAATGACTGTCCCTCAATTATCATTAATCCTAAATATGTTCTTTATCCTGAAAAAAATTTACTTCTCCTTCAGAAGCTTGATACAGGACTGGCACACTTTTAGATAATGAATATTTAGCTCTACAGACTATATCCAAAGGAAACAGTAACCAACCTGTCATCTCAAGACTCTTAAACCACCAAATATGTAACACATTGGTATATTCTCATATCAACAAAACAATGATCCATACTGGGTGCAAGATCACACTGAGAATCAAAAGAAGTACTGGGGGTGTAGCTCAATGGTAGAGGGCTTGCCTAGCATGTGAGGCCCTTGGGTGTGAGCCTTAACACAGCAAAAAAGACAAGAAAGATTAGCAAAACAGACAAGAAAGATTATATTGTTCCTCAGATTAAACAAGACAGCATTTAACAAACTTTGAAGATGAAAAGATCTTCTTGGAGTATGCTCCTGTATTACTGTTGTTAGATCAATCCATTTTTATTTGGCATAGTGAATGAAAATATTCTTTCCTGAGAGGAAATTTAAAGGCCTGCAGTATTTAAGATCTTTTTAGTCTAAGTGTATGTTTCTAAATAATTTGAATAACATTACTTAACATGATCACAAATGAATACCTTCTAACAAGACAAATATTAAGTGCTACTTAATGGATTTAACACTCTGAACTCTCTTGAGTACTTTAAAATATTTTATTTTTTTCCAAGACAAACTGTATCCAGCTTTATTAAAGATACTTTTCATAATCATGGTATTTCAGGCAAAACATGGGTATTTAAAATATTTTATATGTTGCTTTCATATATATTACACTATACATCCTATGAAGTAAGGTTGTACTAAATAGCACTGAGATTTTAAAGAAATTTTCTTACCAAATACCCATAAGGTGAATTGAGGTAGCATCTTTAGGGTTCAGTTCAATTGCTTTCTGTAAAGAAATGAAAATCAATCATATTCATTTCCAAACTGTCAGTAAGTACTTTACTATGTTTGCTGAAGAAGCCATGACTTTTTAAATCACAGCAACCTAGCAACCCTGCGTTTTATTTCTTCTATGATAATGAATACCAACTTTCTTCTTCCTGATTGCTTAACTGATTAAACTTGTCTCAATATACTATTAATGACTTGTACTATGGTTATTATTTTGTAAGGTTCGGAAATTGATAGTAGGATCTTTTAAGTTAAAGGAAAAATAAGTCCTTTTTTGGCAAATCCTAAATACTGGATGAACAGCATTCTTTCTGGGATTGGGGATTTAACTCAATAATAGAGTGCTTGCCTAGCAAGTGCAAAGCCCTGAATTCGATCCCCAGCACCCAAAAAAGCATTTTTTCCTAAAAGAACTGGAAGTATTTAATTCTGAAAAATCTCTTCCATATGCAGTCTTTGCTCAATTTCCCCACCTATACTTACAAACAGAAAAATATTATTTATTCACAGCGTAAAGAGAATAATTTTGTACAATATTAACAACAGGTTGATAAATATCCCTAAGTTCTGTATGCTAATGTGAATTAGTGTAAAGCACAAACTACAGAATAATTTTAAAGAAACTACTCCTTGGCCAGCCTGGGCAATTTAGCCTGACCCTGTCTCAAGATAATAAAATGGGATAGGGGATGTAGCTCAATGTTAAGAGTGCTGGTCCAGCATGTGCAAGACCCTGGGTGTAATCCACAGTACTACCAAAAAAAGAAAGAAGAAAAGAGCTGCTTTTATTCACTATTTTATTAAATACCACTAAGGAAATCTCACAGATTAATGTTCATCCTAATGAAAATGAAGGCTTTTTAAAAAAAAAAATTAACATTTCCCAGTTCTGCTTTTCTGTAAACCCCCATTTTCACTTTTAGTCTGGCAATATATGAGATACACAATTTCACATATTCCTATCAGTTAAGAACACGGCTTCTGAAACTAGACTGCCCAGGTTCAAATCACAGCTCAGTGACCTCTAACTTGTTGACTTTAGAAAGTTCTATATTCTTGTTGTGGCTGAGTCTTTAAAAACAAACAGACTGGTGGTGTAGCTCAGTAGTAGAGTGTTTGCCCATCGTGTGCATTTCTTTGTTTTGAGTCACAGAGTAATTGGATAATTTAGCTGTGCCACTAAGGAAATTATTTTACTGAATCTAAGATACCAAAAATGATATGTAATTCCATTATATGTGCCACTAAAAAAAGAAAAAAACACTGCTGTTAATTATACCATAAGGTATTGATTACATAATGTAATCTTGAAAGATCTGAAAATATGAAACGTGTAATGATTACACTGCAAAACACAGATTAACTACACATAATATTATTCATGCCTGAACAAGAAGTCGAATCCACTGTTGCTTTTCACTCGTGTAAACTGGGAACTGAGACTGTGACTGTGAAGTCCTAAGGCCACGATAGCACCTCCGGTGCTGCCCCTGTGTGTGCTTCCTCTACTTATTCTCTTTTGTATTTCTGAGATGAACTACAGTAACTAAAGAGAAATAAATATACTGAAGTTTTGACGTTCATTATTTTAGAAGGACTAGTGTGTGTGTTTTATGAAACATAACAGACTCCTACAGAATTTTTGGCAGCTAAAGAAGAATTTACTGTAAGTGAATTAATTTTACAGGGGAATATTAAAACACACAATACACACAAAACATAATCTTCGCTAGACTTATCAGTACTCTAATGGTATGTCAATTGGGTTAGATGTTTTATTACATCATGTAGGTATTCAGAAACTTTTGTGATTAGTCCCTTTCCACAGACACTGGGCTTGGCTATGTCACTTAATTAGATCAACAGAATCTTACAAAGTGTGATACAAGCAGGTTTGATAAAAGTTTGCACACCGAACTTTCTCCTTGGAATTCTCACTCTTGAAAGCTAGCTATCATGCAATAAAGAAGCTTGGGCTAGACCATGATAATAAAGACAAGTGGGCAGGAACTCTAGTAGATGAGAGGCAATCTTGAACATTGAAATCACAGCTGAAAAAGTTTGGGTGAGTTCAGCCATATATAAGACCTGAGTAAACAAAGCAGAGGAAAAGCACCACAGGACTCAGGAAACCCACAGGATTAAAAGAAGTAACCCACTGCTTTAGCTGGTTTTCCAAAAGATAAGAACTGGCCATGTTTGCCCAGATGATCCAGAAATCCTAGGTTCAAGTGACCCTCATGCCTAAGCCTCCCAAGGAGCTGCAACTACAGGTCCAGGCTACCCTGCCCAGCTTTAGGCCATTAGGTCTCAGGTGATATGGTAACTGAAACCTATTCAGAAAGATAACTAACTTTTTAAATTCATGAACTTGAATAATTATCAGTACCTCAAAATGCTCCTTGATAATGTAGGCATTTGCAATTTTAACCTTGATGCCTTCATAATCTCCAACATCACTAATGCAGATTGCATACCACTGTAAGGAGAAAAAGGTTGTTAGAATAATACTCTTAATAATTGATTTACTACAAAGAAAAATCATATATTTATCTCTCAGTTGTCATTCCCATTTAACGAAAGTTACTGAGCATAAAAACAATGCTAAATGTAGTAGAATATACAAAGAAAAGTGGGCATAGCGTACTAAGAACTCAGAAATAGGACATTTTTGTAGGTAACTACAACACAGGATAGAAAGTAGTGAATTTAAGAAAACTGCCATCACAACGAGGATGTAATGAATCATGTTTATAGTCAGAGTATAACTAGGAAATCTTGTAAATGAATGACTGTCTTTATTTTCTCATCCTCTTTTCTGCAATCTGCCTCTTCTCCAGCACTGTTCTAGCGGGAACAGTATCAACCATGAACTCTAACACTGATCCCATGTAACAGAATACTACTTAGCTGTAAAAGGAATGAAGCACTGTCACATGCTCAACAAGGATAAAACTTGAAAATATTATACAATGTGAAAGAAACCAGACACAAAGGCCACATATTGAACGATCTGTCCCAACCAGGCAAATTCATAAAGACAGAAAGTAGGTTAGTGCTTGCCATAGAACAGGATGAAGGGAGAACTGAGGAACCAATTAGGACCTTCAGAATCTAGCTGAGGTACATAGGAAAATAAACGTGGGTCTCAAATGTCCAGGTGCTATATTCCTACTTTAACATAAAGTAGAAATACAATGTACAAAAAATGAGAAAATACTTGTCAATAGATTGCACTAGAAATAAAGATACAAGTAATTCACGAAACCTCTCTCACTTTTGTTTAAAAATAAGCAGCCACAAAAGTAACTTAACTTGCTGAGTGTTGGAAGTACACACATGTATCACTATGCCTGGCTAAAACTTTTTGAAGAAAATGTTGTAAAAATAAATGTCTTCCCTACTTCTTTAAAATATAGCAATTTCCTTTGCTGGGCAAACTAGGAATAGTTCAGTATAGATCAGTGCTCCCTTCCACACATGATGACAGCTGACTCTCACTTCCTCACCTTGTGGGCAGCAAAGCTTGATGCATCTCTTTCCAGGGCTCTTCTTGCATACTCCAGGGCTTCGTACACAAGAAGCTTCTTCTCCTCTTCCGAAGTCCTGCCAAGCTGAGCTCTATCACGTGATGCCCGTGCCAAACGCCACAGTAACTCTGCATCTTCACTAATTTGAAATAAAACAGAAAGCCACCATTTAAACTCACATTTAAAAACTGTCAAAGGTCACACCACTAATGAATAGTCTTTCAGCCCGGTTAGGACACAGAAAGCAACACAGTATTAAAAGCCATTATTAATGCTAAATTTATTAATTTTTTTCATAAAAACCTTTATTGGCTAAAACTCCCTGAAAATGTCCAATATTTTAAATAAATATTAGCTTTTTTATAATACCTAAAATACCGACTTTCTCAGAAAATATATTTAAATTCTCTGAACACTTGCCCTACAAAACTTACCATGACTCAAGGCCTGTGCCTTTATGGCCCTGTGGCTCACACTACTCACTACCCAGCTGAGACAGAACCGTAACACACATGAACTTTGCAACAGGGTCATCCTCTAAAAACAGAACTACCAAATTCCTGACCTTAAACATAGCACTTGGCACACCACAGGCATATTAGGTATTTGTAATGGATGAATGATTGAATATACACTAACCTCAAAATAAATCCTGTCTGAATGCCATAACATGAAGCATGGCTTATTTCAAGTGAGGGTACTGGACTACTTGAAAAACTACAACTTAATTACATAAAACAAGAAACTGTTAATAAATCAATAACCACAACTGACAAAAAATGTTTTATCAAACTAACCTCAAATTCCACTTTATTAAACATCCAACTTTGCCAAGTATGGTGGTGCATTCCTGTAATCCCAGAACTTGGGAGGCTGAGGCAGAAGGAGCACCACTAGTTCAAGGCCAACCCAGGCTACATAGTGTGTTCAAGGCCAGCCTGAACTACATAGTGAGACCCTGTCTCAAAAAAACAAACAAAAAAAAGTCCATCTTTAAGCCTAGCTTATTTTTAACAATAAGTAGTATTCACATAAAATTTTAAACTAAGCCAGCCATACTGGAACATGCCTGCAATACCAGCACTCAGAAGGCTGAGGGAGGAGGATCATCAGATGGAGGCCAGCCTGGGATACACAGGCTGGTTAAGGCAATCCCTGACTATACAGTGAGACCCTGCCTCAGTCAATCTGTCAATTGAAGCTAAAGGTAGGAATAGTATATTATTCAATAAATATAAATATCTTACAGCTTCCTTTTCAAGTTATCACTAAAATGAAAATCCCCTTCACCTCAAGTTTCCTAAAGGTGGAAAAGAGAAGAAAAGGTTGATCCTGTAGATACTTAGGAGGTAAAGCTGATGGATCTTGGGGAGAAAGCTGGTTTTCAGAATCAAAGAAATAGATGAAAATGACTCAGTATTTTTAATTTAGCATATTACTTATCTGGATTAGTAGATTAGCTATATGGAAATTCTGTTTAGTCTTATTTGACTTCTAAGGTTAAGCCTTCCTCTATATACACCCTCCATAGAAATGAGTACACAATGACATTCTAGACTAAACTACATGTAGTCTAGTATGAAAAATTTAAAAAGGAGGTAGTTTTGGTTTTTTTTGAAAAACTGTGCTTCTAAACAGTTACCTTTCAATGATGACATACAATTATCCCAAATCCTGGTGAATTTATTTACATCATGTGTGTACCAGTAAGGAACTACTTTAACAGAAAAAAAAAAATGAGGAATACACACCATACAAGGTGAACAAAATAAATGGTGAATATTACAGTAAAAGACACTTTCTTATTAACCCCTCTTAAAACACTCCCCCTCACCTATTCCATCATTCCTGCCACTTTATGAAATAGTTCTGCAAGTCTTCTTTCATGATTTATGAAGTATGATCAAAACTACAGTGAAGGCTGCTGCATACTGCCATCCAGAGGAAAGGCAGGCTTGTAAAAACATTACAGTGCATCCTCATCTACTTTATTCACCAGATCTGGCACTGTGTGACTTCTGGCTCTTAGCCAAAATCAAATTGAATATGAAAGATAAATATTTTGAATGGACTCAAGACGTCAGAGCAGTCAAGACATGGAGGCAGCCATGACAGTACAACTAAAGGCTCCAAAGAGGACTTCTAGAAGGTGGCAAGAGTAAGGAATAAGTATGTTCAAAGTCAGGAGGAGTATTTTGAGAGGATTAATAGCAATATGTCTTTTATTGTAATACATTTTTTTCAATTTACATATTCACTGTATTTTTATCACACCTTATAGACAGTGAGATAAATATATATTCAAAAGCAAAATGGAAAATTTTAAGGAAACTCAAGCCCAGGCCTATCACACATTGCCTACCTTTCCTTGTATTGAGTTAGCAACTGATAAAGTTTTTCTGTTTCTCCACTTTCATACAGGTAGTCTGCTTGCTCAAGGATCTCTTCAACTTCCAAATTATAAAAGAAAAAAAGACATAAGTAGGTCTTCCCAGGTCAGATGGCAATAATTTTAGTATATCTAAACCCTTTTATATAAAAGTTAGCAAAATCAGACATAGAAGCTATCTATAAGAAAAGATTAAAAATTCTGAGGAATCTAGATGAAGTATGGTAGAAATAAATAAGAAACTATTAATAATAAATGACTTACTGAAACCATGGAAAATAAAATTTGGAGAACTTAACTGACACTAAGTATGATAGATAAATTTAAGAAAAAAAAGGAGCAATTTCATGTGCAGAACTTACAGCACTTGTACTTCCATAATCTTTTTGTTGATACTGTGTTATCCATTGTAGAAAATGATAAAACTCATCCACTTGTACCACTGAATACCATTAATTTGCATAGACTGAACCATACAATTTTACTAAATTCTCTTATAGCCTAATTTACACATACAGACATTCTTAAGGAAAAAATACTCAAATCTGTTATCCAAAACTTAGAAGTTAACTACATGAAGAATCTGAAACTTAACCACTTTCTCACTGTGTTCCAAACAATTTTTATAACTACTTTATACATGATCATAAAATAAATAAACCTTATTGACGGTGTGACACCCTAAAAGATTGCCTACTTAATGATAAAACAGTAAATTTGAATTTGAGCAGATTCCAACTACTACTGTAACAATTTTGGTCAAGAATATTTCCCCAAAGGCCTCACACTATCATAGTCTGTTCTTTCGGAAGCTGACTGAATCACAGGTGCCACACAGCTGCCTTGCTGCTAGGAGATGGGGTCTGGTTGGAAGGGGTGGGTGACTGGGCGTGTGACCTGGAGAAGTATCTCCCTCCCAAACTCCTCCCTTCTCTGCTTCCTGGCTGCCCTCAGCTTTCCTCCACCAGTCCTTTCTAATATGCCTTCCTGCCTCGGATCCAGCCAACTATGGACTAAAAACATGAACCAAAATAAACCTCTAAGTTGTGGATGTCAGGTATTGTGTCTCAGTGATGAAAATAGTTACCAAGGAACATATACATTTAAGATTGTCTTTTATAAGGATACTATATCATTTACTCCTACTTATAAGTCAATGTTACAATGTGTTTATTTGATATACTTTAATCAGCATATTTGGGGTTAAAATTTTTTTCCTAGTTCTAAGGATGGAACCCAAGGACTATGCACTGAGCTACATCTCCAGCCCCTTAAAAAAATATTTATTTACTTACTTACTAATAATGGGACTGAACCCAGTGCCTTCACATTAAGCTACCTTCCCAGCCTTTTTTTTTTTTTTTTGGTGACACAAGGTCTCACTAAATCCTCAAATTGCCCAGACTGGGCTTGAACTTGTGATTCTTGTGCCTCAGCCTCCCAGAGTGCTGGGATTATTGTGTGTGCCACCATGCCTGGCTAAAGTTTAAATTTTTTAAAATACTGAAGTCTAAACCAGCTGGGCGTGATGGAGCAGGCCTGTAGTCCCAGCACTTGGGAGGCTGAGGCAGGCAGATAGATCCCTGTGAGTTTGAAGCCAGCCTGGGCTACATAGTGAGTTCAAGGCCAGCCTCAACTACATAGTGAAAACCTGAAGAAAAGCAAAGAAAAGAAAGTCTAAACCACTAAAAAAAAAAAAAAGACATGATATTTGACACAACCATGTAAGTGAGGTATATTTTAAATTAACATCATCATGTAATTATACTGGTTAAGAAATTAAATGACAATAACAAAAAAATCTAAAATTATTTTTTCTCAATAATTGTACTCCAGTATAACTTAGTACAATGGAGTTTAATGTAAATAGTCATATGGCTAGTTAATTTTTGAAATTTGCTTTCATTCTATTCTATTTTATATTTTTAAATGATAAGTGGCTGTTTCTCAAAGTTTGGGTTTTAAACATCCAAAGAGTAATCTCAGCATCCTTAGCTGATTATATGTGGTGGGCAGTGTAGGCCCTGAAGATGTCCACATCTTGAATCTGTTAATAGCCCTGATTACATGGCAATCCGGAATTGTAGGCAGAATTAAGGTTACTATTGTATTGAGGGAGTTATTTGGTTTGTTTTTTTTATACTGGGGGTTTAACTCAGGAGCTTTGCACTAAACTATATTGCTAACTCCAGTTTTTTTGTTTTGGGGTTTTTTTGTTTTTTTGGGTTTTTTTTTGAGACAGAGTTTCACTAAGTTGCCCAGTTGAGATTCAAACTCTTAATCCTCTGGCCTCAGTCTCCCAGGGTGCTAGAATTATAGATATATACCACTGAACTTGGCTCAGCTAGTTTTAAAATAGGAAATTACCTTGGATTATCCAGGATGGCCCAATATAATTACAAGGGTCCTTAAAAGTGGAAGAGAGAGGCAGAAGAATCAGAGAGGGAGATTTGATAATGGCAACAAAATGAGAATGAGATTATTGGCTTTGAACATGGAGGAAGGAATGGGTAAAACTTGTAAAAGGTGAAAAAAGAAGGTGATTCTTCCTGAGGGTCTCTAGAAAGTAACACAGCCCTTTCCACACCCTGATTTTAGTCCAGCGAGAACCATTTTGGACTTTTTTTTTTGGACTTTTGAACTACAGAAAGATAGACTAAAAAATCTGTATAAAATAACTGAGTTTGTTATAGCAGTAACGACTAAAAAAATAATTTAACAGTAGAGATTGTCATAAATGAAATCAATCGGCAACTAGTCATTTTTAGATAATGTTCTCAAATTATTCTACAAGAACTTTAAAAGAACATCTTTTCAAAATCAAATGTTTTTCTCCAATTACCTTCTCCTTTATGATTAAAAAATGAAGACCATAAAGGACACAAAGGATTAATACACAAATTAAAATTTCCACTGAAATTTTGGCTCTTTCTATAGACAACTAGTCTAACCAAATTTAATTTTTAAAAATTTGGTAAATCTTAATATGTTTACTTATCATTATTATGCCAAATAAGAAGTATGATGGAATTTTTCTACTTTTTAACCAGCTATCTGATATTTGGTACCAAACTCCATTTTGGCTCTAAGCAAAATACTTCTAGTAGGGCTTTTTCTTAACTGTATCAAGGAAAAATATATCACCTTGGCATTAGAGAAGTATGTAAAAGAATCACTAGAAAGGAGAGGTTGGCAAACTTCTGCTATAAAGGTCCAAATAGTTCATACTTTGTGGGTCACACATTGTCTCCGTGATTTATTCTTTCCCAGCACTCCCCAACATTAAAAATACAAAAAAAATATTAACTCAAGAGTGTAACAAAAAATATCAAGTATTAATACAGCATCACTGAAGGAGCTCTAGTTTCTAGAATATATATAAAATACAGACATAGATACATACACACTGGCAAGTAGAGCAGAAAATAACCTGTACTATAACACTGTCAGTTTCATTATCTATTCAAAAATAACTAAGTTAGTAGCAAAATGTGTAACGAAAATAACTAAGTCTTCCAGATGTTTAGCTTACACTTACCTTTGGCTGTGGCATGAACTACAGCAGCCTGAGAAATGACTTGATAAGTTTCAAAACCCAAATAAGACAAGGTTGAGAATAAAAGGCCTCTTTTGAAAATTCGTGGGTTTCCTATCACCTATGGAAAATAATATGGTCCATTATCAGACTTGGAAAATTTGAAGAGACTACTACTCCAAGCAAAAATTACACCACTTTCTAGAGAAAGTCAGGGACTACTTTCCTTCCCACAAGAAAGGGAGAAATCAAGTTGAAGATGCTGGAAATAAATAAAACAAGCTTGGAAATGTGTACTGTCTCTTTCTATTCCCCCTCCAGTCTTATACAAGACACTTGCACATCTGTACAGGGTTGAGATAGTGATCTGAGGCAAATGAGGCCCCTTCATTTCCTCAAGAAGTAGCATTTAATAAATTCTTTTTCCTTTTCACCAAAATAAATGGCTTTCCTTTGATTTAGCCACTGGTACACAAAGGAACTCTAAGTGACCACTAACACCACCACTTAACTACATTGTTATTCCTAAAACCCCTCAGTTCACTTTTGAAATAACAACTCTCCTGGATTTCCTCCAGCCTCAGCGACTGTTCCTTTTGTTGATTCCTCGTCTCTCATATCTCACGGCCCATACGTGTCTTGAGTTTAGTCCTCCTCTTTTCCCTATTTGTGACCTCATTTCATTCGTGGGATTAAATACTAACAACAAGCCCAAAACACACTTTCTCTAGTCTGGATGTCGCCTCTAAATTTCTGAATCATATAGCCAACATCTATCTTTACATGCTCTCTATCAGGCATCTCAAAACAGGGCGTGGTGGCTCACGCCTCTAATCCTAGCATTCAGGAGGCTGAGGCAGGACTGCCACAAGTTTGAGACCAGCATACCTGGGCTGCAGAGTGAGCTCAAGGCTAACTTCAACTACAAAGCAAGACATCGCAAAAAAAAAAAAAAAAAGACTCATGTATGCTGGATTTATTATACCCCTTCCAAGAAGCAGAATACAACAGAGGTGATGTCACTTCCAAGATTATTTAATAAAACCAAAAAACTCTTGACACTCTCTGGTCTCTTTGATCACTTGCTTGTCCGCGGAGAAGCCAGGTACAGTTTCTTGCTGGCATCAGCACCCAGAGGAGAAAGTCTCCCTACAACCACGAGACGGGTTCTTTGAGCCTTCAAAGACCTCAGCAGCTGACAGCTTGACTTAACCTAAGGGACGTTCCGCTAGAGGAACCAAGCTAAATCATAACTAGATTCCTGACTAATAGAAACCACGAGATAATAAATGTCTGTTTTAAACAGGCACTTAAAAAAGGATTTTAGAGTTTAAAAGAATGAAACAGTTCAAGTGAAACTGCGTATATATCAGTACCATTCCTACCTCCCAATGCCCTTTCAAGAGTAAACAGTGGGCCAAGACCAGTCTAACAAATGTCAAATCTGAGACTACAACCAAACAACCCGACACTGGTCCTGAACACTGTGAGATAAAACAAGCAACTCAGAAATAATTACAAAAGCAAAAACCCTCAGCAGCACAAAATCGCTCTGAGTCACAGAAATTTTCGGTCACACCAATGTAAAAGTCTAGTCGAGTAGGGTAACAGCCTTAGGAGCTGTCCCCGTATCTGGCAAGGCCGAAAGTGAGATTTCGCAGCGGTCAAAGGTCCTTCCTCTTCTCCACACTTTCACACGGAAGGGCAGGCAGGAGGCTTCTCCACGGGGAGGGCGACGAACCGAGCCCACCAGTCCGTCGCAGCCCTGGGAGCGCTCCAGGAAACCCTGACCCTGAGATCCTTGGCGGGTTCACACGCCCATCCGCGGGAGGCGCGGAGCTGCAAAGCCTGGCCACTCGCTGGGGAGGGAGCGGAGCCAGGACAGCGAGGTTACCTCCGGGCGGCGGAACGGCCGGAGGCCGCACTGCCCACGGCCGCCAGGAGTCCTCGTGGGGAATCGTGGCCCCGGAGCCCCGCGTCCCAAGGAAAGAAAGCGCCACAGTCGCGAGGTCAGCGCCATGACCTACACTCGTACGCTTGACTCTACAGGCCGTCAGGCGCTACGCAACGTGGCGGGAGGGGGAAAAAAAAAGCTTCACTCTCCACGAGACGACCGAGTCGTCCCTGCCAGCGCGTCTTCCGCCCCCAGGACTGTCTCCACAACTTCCGGGGGCGGGCAATACCCGGATTGGGTGGGGCTTCGTGGACTTTCTGCGCCTGCGCCCGGCGACTTGGAGCAGTGCTTGAGAGAGATCCTCGTACTGGCTGCTCTCTGGTTTTTTTTTTTTTTTTTTGCTATCTGCTTTCGACCCTAGTTCGCTGGGTATCTTTCATGGGCTAGAGAAGAGATTACTAGAAGAGAACTGAAAATTGTAAAGTAGGCCAAAAAAACATATGTAAGAAAGTGTGATTTGTTATCTGTAATTCTTCTAAAATAGGGTGAATCTTGGTACTGGAGGAAAGTTCCTTCTTGGAAATAAATGCATGGAAAAGTTAAATTGCCTCACATAAGAGAAAGAAAGAGATTGAGAAACTGGAGATTCAAAAAGGAGAGGAAACCAGAGAAGAGGAGCAACGTAGGCTAAGTAGTAGCTGGTCTTAGTTTAAAAACTAGGAGGAGGAAAGGGTCTAGGAAGATTTAGCTCAGTGATTAGAGTGCTTGCATTACAAGCACAAGTCCCTGAGTTCGGTCCCCAGCACCAAAAAAAAAAAAAAAAAGGACCAAGAAAAACTAGGAGGAGGAGGGAACCTAACTAAGGGCTCGTGCCAGGCTGAGGGTACAGCTGAATCCATGGAATTGAGTACTTGCCTGGCATGTGCCAGGCTCTTCCGGGTTCGATCCCCAACTTGGCCAGGAGAAAAACTCTGGTTAGCGTGGTTGTATGACTTGGGGTGTGTAGTTCTTGGAGTGAATGACGAGACTTTTGAATCCTGTTTCAGAGTTTATGTGGGTGAAAACACACGCAGTAAAATAAAGTACTTACTATATGGATTTCCATGAAAAACTTTTATGGGCGATATGGGAAAATAATGATGGTTAAAAAATTATGTTGCATTGTATATGCTATTTTTAATACTAAACGGGATATTAATATGGTTTAATTTCATTTTATCTTTCATTTATCTTCCGAAATGCTTTGTGAAGTAACTGGTGTCCCAAGTTTACCAGTGAAGAAACTAGTCAAAAAATTTGTTAACTAATCCAAGGACAAACAGTAGATTTTTCTTAGAGGATCGATAAGCATAGCTTCTGGCTCCAAGTACAGTGCTCTTTCTACTTGTGATAGCCGCTTCCACCTCATCAGTGAGATTCCTGGTTTTTTCTTTTTTCCTCTTTCTCTCTCTTTCTATTTTTTCTCTCTCTCCCTCCAGTACTGGGGATTAAATCCAGGGTCTTTGCACTAAGCTACATCACTTGTCTTTCTTATTTTATTTTATTTTAATTTTTATTTTGAAACAGAATCTTGTTAAATTGCCCAGGTGGAATTCCAACTTTTTATCCTCTTGCCTCAGCCTCCCAAATGCTGGGATTGCAGAGGTGTGCCACCACATCTGGCTGTTGTGTTTCTGAAGTATATTTTTTAAAATGTATAAATATCCTTCCCAACTTCTTGCGAATCTTAGCCTTTTTCCTTCACTCATTCTAGAGAACTTTCAATTAATATTTTCATTTTTAAAAAATATTTTAAGGGGCTGAGGATTTAGCTCAGTGGTTAGAGTGCTTGCCCTGCAAGCACAAGGCCCTGAGTTCAATCCCCAGCACCACCAAAAAAAAAAAAAAAAAAAATTTAAATCCTTAGAAAGGTATGAGAACTCCCATATAGTTTTCCTTTAGATTCAACCCTAATTTGTTAATTTTCTCAAGTTTGCTTTATCTTTCTTTACATATATTTCATATACTATGCATATAATGTTCCTATTATTTTCTGTTGTTGAGTTTTTTTTTTTTTTTTGCAGGAGGATGGGCAGAGTTCATTGCAAAGCAGATGTAGAGAAATGTACGCCTTCAACAAGAAGGCACGAAGAGCGAAGTAGACATCTGTTTGTTGAACATTTTGGGTGCAGATTACAAGAATCATGACTCTTCACTCTTAGAAACAAAGACATTCTCTTACTCTCAGTATAATTATCAAATTCAGGAATTTGAAGTTAACAGAATTCCATAAACAACAAACTTTATTAATTTACCAATGTCATCCTTTATGCCAATTTTTCCCAATCTGAGATCAAATCTGGATTATATGTTGTATGTAATTGTCATGTTTCTTTAAAGCTGTAACAGTTCCCCAGTCTACGTCTTTTCTCACATCAATATTTTTTTTTTCCGGTGCTAGGACTCGAACTCAGGGCCTTGTGCTTGACAGGCAAGCACTCTAATCCCTGAGCTAAATCCCCAGTCCTCACATCAGTATTCTACAAATGCAGTTTCATCAGTTTACAGCAGAATTTTTCGACTTTGGCAGTACTGACATGTGGAGCTGGATAACTTTTTTTGTTGGAGGATATACTGTGCATTGTAGAATGTTCAGTAACAGCCCGAGTCTCTACGTATTAAATACCAGTTGTGCCTCCACTTAGCACGGTATCAAAAAAATATTTCCAGATATAGCAAAATGCTCCTGGAGGGTAGAGTTACCAGATTTAACAAAAATAAATACAAGACCCCCTGCAAAATTTTAATTTGAGATAATCAAACATTTTGTCTTTGTGTGGTACCAGAGATCGATCCTAGGGCCTTACACATGCTAGGTGAAAATCTACCTTGAGCTACATCGCCAGCCCTCACAAATAAATTGTAGTATATTCCTTTGGGCGAACTTATATTGCAAATTGTTGTTTCTTTGAAATTCAAATGTAGCTGGACATCCTATATTTTGTCTGGCAACCCTTCTGGGTTTGCCATGGTTTTGAGAATAACTGCTTTTCAGCATTACTCAATTGGAGTTTGGTTAGTCATTTCCTTATGATTTTTATGATTCAATTTAGGTCGTGCTTTCTTGGCAGGAACATTAAATAATGTATCTTCTCTACGGCCTCACATAATGAGGCTTTTGATGTGATTTTGCCTCATAATTGGGAAATAAGATTTTGTTTTTTGTTGTCGTTTTTGTTTTGGGGGTTGAACCCAGGGCCTTGCACATGCTAAGCACACATTCTACACTAAAACACAAACCCTGAAATCAGATTTTGTTTGTTTGTTTGTTTTGTGACAGTCTCATTGTATAACCCAAGCTGCTTTCCAACTCAAAATCCTCCTTCCTCGGCCTCCCAAATACTGGGATTACAGGCATTTACTATCTGGCAAAATAGAATCTTTTTATAAGGTAAGTAAAAGACTTGGGTATAATTCAGTAGAGTGTTTGTTTACCTTGTATGTGGGAAGCTCTAGGTTTTTTCTCCAGCACCTCAAGAAATAAGATAGATTAGAGCATATTATTCCCCTGCTTTAACTCCTTTATGGCCTATCATTCTATACTTTGCTTACAAAGTCTACACTGTTACCTTGTCCCTGTCTCTATAGCCTTATATACAGTATATATATATTCATTCTCTCTCTCTCTCTCTCTCTCTCTTTCTCTCCTTCAGTAGGTTTCAGCCACACTATCATTTATTTCCTCCGATGAGCCTCAGCCCTCCCTACATGATATTCTCTTTATCAGGAATCCTTTGAATTCCTCTGATACCTTTGCCCTCCCCACACCATTCTTTACCTGACTAATGTCTGTTTATGTTTTAGCTCTCAGTTCACTTGATTTCGCCAAATATACTTTTATTTCTTTTATGGCCCTAAGAATATTTTATTGTTTCATTTTCATTTTTGTGATTATTTGTTGATCTGTAGTATATTTTGGTGGTATAGTTGATAAAAATTGGTATTGTGCACCTTCATTATACTGTAAAATTAATGACTATGTCTGACTTTTTGCTTATCATAAGACCTTGTGCAATTTCTGCATTCATTCATAAATATGTATTGTGTATCATTCATCTGTAATTTCTGCTAGATGCAGTGAACAAAACAATTCCTACAGGTATATACTTTAGTTGGGGAAATACAGTAAACAAGATAAAAAAAAGTAATATGTTAGACAGTGATAAAGGCTAACGAGGAAGATTGAAATAGGAAAGAATATGAAGTGCATTTCTGTGGAGGCATTATGATTTTCCTTTTCTTTCTTCCTTTTTTTGGGGGGGTGCTAGGGGTCGAACTCAGGGCCTTGCACTTGCTAAGCAAGTGCTCTAACACTTGAGCTAAATCCCCAACCCCTCTTTCTTTTTTGTGTTTACTTGTTTGCCATGCTGGAGATTCAACCCAGGCCCTTTTGCATGTTAGGGAAATGCATTAGCACTCATCTGCACCCCTAGCCCCAGCATTGCAATTTTAAATATGATGATGGCCAGAGAAGATTTCACCAAGGAGAACGTTTGATTAAGGGCCTGATGAAAAAGCGAGCCATGAGCATATTCAGAGGCTGAGCATTTCATGTAGCGGAAAAGGAAAGCTGCTGTGGAAAGATGGTGAACAGAAGGTCAGATGGAACAGAGTAAGCAAGGAAGTGACTACTGAGAGATAAGATCAGGAAGAGCTAAAAGCCAGGCCGTGTACAGATGGAAGCCTGGTAGGCAATCCTAAGAACTTTGATTTTCTCTTTCCGTGACTGTGACATGATCTAATTCACATTTTAATCAGACCCTTCTGACTGTTTTTGAGAATAAATTAAAGGGAAGGAAGTAGGCATGCAGTTGCTTAGATATTACAATAGTCTAGAAAGAAATAGTGATTCTTGGACTAAGCTCGAAGATGCGAGCGGTCAGAATCTGGGTATATTTTGAAGGGAAAACTGACAGGATAGATGAGTGACCGTAGCAGATGAGGACAGCATGGGGCGTGACCGTAAAAGGTCAAAGATGACCACCAAGCATTTCAGTGTCTGCGTTACTTCAGAAAGAGAAGAATGTAGGAGAAATGGTATTGAGGAGCAAGATCAAAAGATTATATATGTATATGTTAGATTTTAAATGCATGTTAGACAATTTCCAACCTCCAAAATGGCCCCCAGTGACCCTTAGCCTGTGGATTTACACCTTTTTGGAATTCCCCCCATATCAAATCAAGGCTCATCTTTTTGAGCTATGGAACACTGCACAAGTGATAGTGTTTGGCCTCTCAGGCTAAGTCTGAAAGTCTTTGCAGCTTCTGCCTAGGTCGTAATTGTTTTCCTTGTGGGGAGCCAGCATTCAGGCCCTGAGTAACTTAAGCAGCCCTGTGGGGAAGCTTTGTGGAGGGGAGCTGAGTTTTTCCAGACAGCACACCTGGCCCCGTGAGAGTCCTGTGGAGCCATTAGATGGCTGTGGATCTGGCTAATACCTGACACCAAGAGAGATGGTGAGTCACATCCACCTGGCTAAGCCACTCCTCAAATTCTCAGCCTCTATGGATAGCTTCTGTAGCCGTTTGAAATAATAAACCATGCTTTCTTGTTTTAAGCCACAAAACTTGTTGTACTTTGTGGTAGAACAATTGTGAACTAATCACTAGCCAAGCGTAGGATAGCCACCGGGAATTTAGAGCTTCAGAAGGAAGATGTAGAAGATTCATAGCCTTAAGAATATAGACGGAATGGACAATCAATATATGAAAAAATGTTCAACACCTCTGGCCATTACAGAAATTTACAAATTAAAACAACACTGAGATTTCATCTCACTCCAGAAAGAATGGCTGTCAACAAGAAATCAACCAATAACAAATGCTAGAGAGGCTGCAGGGGAAAAGAACCCTTCTGCATGGTTGAGGGGAGTGTGAACTGGTACAACCACTATGGAAATGAGTATGTATAGTCCTCAGAAAACTAAAACTAGAAAATCCATTTGACCCTGGCTATTCCCCTTCTAGGTATCTTCCTGAAAGAGTTAAGGACATCATATTACAGTGATATATGCATACCCATGTTTATAGCATCACAATTTGTGAATACTTAAATCTTAGAAATGGCCTATATCTCCATCAATAGATGAATGGATAAAGAAAATGTGGTATTTATACACAAGAAGTTCTACCCTACGATAAAGAAAGATAAATTTGAGTCATTTGTAGGAAAATGGATATAATGTTAAATGAACTTGAGACTATAATGTTAAATGAAATAAATCAGAAACACAAGCTTAAACATCACATGATTTCTCTTACATGAGAAACCTAAAATATAAATAAAGAGTAAAATAAAAAAACAGTAGGAACTGGGAGATGTATCTTTCGCAAATGGGAAGGGGCCCGAAGATGGAGGGAGGGAGAGGGATGGTAGGGGAAGGGGATGAAAAGAAAATTGAAATATGTTATGTACATGTACCAACTCCCTCCAAGGAATGTAATCATTATGTATTACCAACATATACTAATAAAAATAAAAATTAAAAAAGACTATAGATGAGATTCAAAACTGTGAGACTTGATGAGGTAACTAAAGATCTTAGTGATGATAGAGAAGAGAAAAAGTCAGGTCTAAGGACTAAGCCCTGGGACACTCCAGCGTTTAAAAACTGGAAATGTGAGGGACCAAAATCAAAGAGGTGAAGAAAGAACAGCCCATGTGTTAAAACATACAGGTATTTTGTGAGTATCTCGTTCAATTTCGCATGCACTTAACTTTCTACCAGATATTAAATGTCATACTTATTTTTTGTTTGTAGAACCCTGATGTGCTTGATACATGTTGAATTAGTAGGCAAATAGATGAGAGCAAACATAGAATGGAATTTAGGCTGCTTGGGAGAATGAATAAGCGTAATGAATGGCTATGGCTTTATGTATTAAAGTGAGACATTGCTCTTTTGGGTACTAAAAGTGAAAAACCATCCCCTTGTCTCTTTTCCCTGCTTTAGTGGAGACAAAAGTTTTGAAGGTTAGGTGTGGATACTATGTGTTCTGGATGTTTTGAAACTTGCAATTAAGGTAGTAGTGTCTAAGGACCTTCGTTTAAATATAAAACCAGAATTTAAAAGATAAACAGCAGGGTGTGGGGGGTGTGTGTGTGTGTTTGGCGGTACTGGGGACTGAACCCAGTCTTTTTCATTTTTTCATTTGTTTATTTTAAGACAGGATCTCATTAAGTTACCCAGTTGCGATCCTCCTGCCTCAGTTTCCTAGAGTGCTGGGCTTACATATGCGCTCCACTCTGCCTGGTTTAGCTGGGTGTTTTGAGGTTGTAGTTAGTAGAAATTATGCCTTTAGGGAAACAGGGCAATCAGCTTTCAAACTTCACGATAACCAATTGTAGCTTTCTCATTTATAAAATAGGCATAAGGGCAGTAAATACGTCACAAAAATATTATGAGGATTAAATGAAATTAAGACTGTAAAATGACGCTGGGAGTGCACACACTAAAAAGGCTCTAAATCGTCTATAGTGAATAGGTAATGTTTTATTATTTGCATGCTGAAGTTTTTCTCGGTGTAGATGTGGTATAGATTTCCTCAAATATTTTAGTTATTTTAGCCTTCGGAAATTTGTTTTGTTGCAGCAAACAACTTAATTTTAAGGCTAAAGGTCAGTTTTGGGTTTTCGGTCCAGGAGATAGATGCTCCTGTGCACCTGTAAATCGCCAGCCTGCAGCAGAGGAGGGTGGAGGGGCGAATCCGGGCCCCGCCCCACCCGCTCTGCCCCGCCCCTCTCCACAGCCCCGCCCTCCCGTGCAGGCCACGCCCCTCCCGTGCAGCCGCGTCCCCGTGCAGCCGCGTCCCCTTGCAGCGTTCCCGCCCCACCCGTGCAGTCCCGGGTTCCTGTAAACCCCGCCAGCTCGCGGACGCTGTGGGCTTGCTGCCGCCCTCCCGGTCTCCATCCAGAACACAGGCGTGTGAGTGCTCGGGCCTAGTTTGGGCGGCCCAGATCCACTTCTCGGAGAGGAGGGTGGCCCTGCCGGGAGAGTCCGGGCACCAGGCTCCTCGTGCCGGGCCCCTGCGGCCCTGAGGGACGTGCGCCCTGGGCCGGGTTGGTGGGGCGCGCGGGAGCCCCGAGCCGCTGCCTGCGGGGTCGCAGCCCGACGGGGCTGGAGCTGGGCACCGCCTCCCTGGGGAACCGGGGCTCAGCCGGAGCTCAGTCGGGGCTCAGCTCTGGGCCGCAAGCGCGCGCACCTGGCAGGAGGTGCGCTGGACTCGGCGGCCGCCCCGGGGAAGGGCGGGGGGCTGTGCCCCAGGGTAGGTGACAGCCCGGAAATCGCCGCCTAGGGGAGAGGACAGGGATGGGGTCACCGCACCACCCTCTTGGGAAATCGAAAGCCCGGGTGAACGGGATGTGCTGCAGAGGTGGAAGCTACAGGTGACTGCTGATTTCAGAGTAGAGCAAGGAACCCGTGAGGTGCATGCTGTCTAGTGCTTTGGGCTGAATACCCAAGAGGCTTGGAGGAGGTGCAGTTGCATTTGAAACTTGGCAGTGTCTGAAACTTGACCGAGCAGACTGGCCATTAATGTTGCACTTGAGGCACTTCATGGTTGTCTACAACTTTGTTTTTCCTTAGTATATTTTCTTGGCGGCCTCTATAATGGAAAATCAGAGGGAAGGGCGAGATTAAATATAGCCGTTACTGATTACAGTGTCCCACGACTGTGCTAGACGAGTTTTGTATGTATAAGCTCATTTAATAACGCACATCCGGGGCCTGGGGTCGTAGGCTCAGTCCTAGAGTGCTTGCATAGCTTGTGGTAGGTTCTGGCAGTAGGTTTTGGGTTCGAACCTCAGCAAGGGAAAAAAATGCTCACAGTCACAAACCTAAGTGGTATTGATATTCTGTTTCATACTCCGTGCAATTCAGGTTGAATAACTTACCAAATCGTACAAGTTAGTGTGATAAGTGGTAGTATTAGGGTTGAAATTCAGAGCTATAAGATTTTAGACCGCGAGCTTTATGGCTTAAGGTAAGAAAACCTTGTTCTTTGGGATAAGACAGATAGTGTATCTGGATTTCAAGTCTATGCTTTGAGGGATTGGGGATTTAGCTCAGGGGTAGAACACTTGCTTGGCAAGTGCAAGAAGGCCCCGAGTTCGATTCCCAGTACCCCCTCCAAAAAACAAAACAAAACAACAACAGCAAGAAAACCAATCTATTCGTTGAGGTTTATTAGCTGTCTGAGCTTGGGCAGTACTTAACCTTTTAGGGCCTGTTTCTACATTTTTAAAATAGAGATAATACCTACAGAATTGTATTTGAAAAACATTTAGCAAAGTGCCCAGCCATATGTCTTGCTATTGTCGTTAGTTGGGGTTAGCAAACCCTGGCTCTTACTGCTGCCTGCTAAAGCCAAACAAAACTCCTGCAGGTCTAGAGCATAGGTTAGAGGAAAATAGCAAATGATAGGAAACGAAAAGGGAACTGAGAACAAATGACATATGTGATGGCAGTTAATAGTGACATCAGTAGATGTCTTAGGCATTAACCTGTGGTCCTCAGGGCCACTTTTTGCCTTTGTGAAAAAATTTAAAAAGGCAGTTCCTTTTGGCTGATGAATTGGCAAAATGCGTCTCACTCTGGGTTAAAAAATTCCACAGAGGAGAGTCTCCAGGATTGAGGCTTTCTGGATATGAGGTGGAATTGAATTTCAGGTCTTCTTGGATTAGAAGGTGCCTGGCAAAAACCCCTCAGTGAAGTGTTCCGTTCTGTCAAGATTTCCTCCCTCGTGTACAGCCTGGGAAGAAGAGGAAGTTCTAGGATGGGGAAAACAGAAGAATTCTTTGCCTTTGAGGGTATCTTAATGACTGGACACTTCTGATTTTACCTATAACTGAATACTTTAAAGACAATGGTCTTCATTGCCATATACATTTAAGGCCATCTAACAGTTATACATCCTAAAACATGTTATTGAACTGGGGCTGGAGTGCTGTGGTAGAGTACTTGCCTGACATGTGGGAAGCTCCAGCTTCAATCCCCAGCACTGCAAATAAATAAAACAAGATTTTATTAATACTTTTTTACATTACCATTTTTGCTGCCCTGAAATCTTAGACACCCAGTTTATGCTGGGTCCTGATTCCACTTCCTGTCAATTTTTGGTACAGTTTTATACTTTGCTCTCTTTCTTTTTTGTTTCTGTCAATAGGCTTCATGCTATTACTGATAGAGTTTTCCTTCTCTTTTCCTAAACTTTCTTTCATCATTAATTTATTATGTTACCAAGTATGCTTGTCAGCAAAACTAAGAAAAATAATGTTAGATGTTAAGAGCAATTTTACAGCATTTTAACCTTCAGAGATTTATAATGAGCCACCACTGCCCATCACAGCATGCTATTTCGGGCGGATCTTTTAGTAAGAATCAATGCCACTTCCATTAGTGTGCACAGTAGAAAAATTGTTAAAAGATTGGCCAGGAAGTTTTAAATTACCACCTATCACAGATTTATTTACCAACACTATTTAAGTTTCTTGATAGTGATAATCAAAAGCAGTTATTATGTGTATACACCTTGATAAGATTCAGATAACTACTTGTAAGCCAGCTATGCAGGTTTGAATGTATTTGTAGAAAGGTAGGGGGTAGTATTGAGATTCTTTTGGAGAGGCTCTTCATTCTTTTTACAGTTTAATATAATGCAATAATGTTAAAAAAATGAAAAGATGTTAATTGGTCAGTGTAATGGTCAGATTTACCAGTTTGCATTAGGTAGATAGAATTTCCCCATACAAAATAAAAGGAAATATCACACAATCATTTCAGTAAATTATTTTGTAACGTCCTCTTACCAAATGGATATATCATGTCTAGTTCCTGTGAAAATTACCAAATTTTCCTTGTGGTTGCCACACTGTGTCATCAGGCCCAGTATTTTGAAGCTTCTGGTTTACAATTCCTTTAGACTTTCAAGTGATAAATGGTACATGCAAATTAGATATCTCACATATGTAAAGAAAAACTTGTTGGTGTACATTTCCATCTGTTTAGGAATCAGAATTTTTTAGGAAATGTGAAAATCAAAAATACAAGTATTTCCTGATGGTGGCGTCAAAAGTTTATAAAATACCTAAAATTGCACCCTACCTTCTGCTCCCTTTTCTTGCTTTTTTGCCTTAATGCTACCACCTGAGATAGAACCTATTTGTTTTTAATCTTTATTATTGTCTATCTATAGTATTACCTCTTTGGGGCAGGGAGGTTTGTCTGTTTGGTTCACTGTTGGTTCCCTAGCACCTCGGAATAGTGCCTGACACATAGTTGGCAGTGCATAAGTATTTGCTGAATGAGTGTTGAATGAATTAGTACTGTTAAACTGGTCGTGATTAGGAACCATAAAAGGGTTTCGCAGAAACTGTCTACTGCACAGCTGGCCAGCAGCTTCGCTGAGACCTTATAATTTTGAACTTTTCAACTGAAATCCTGGGGTTTTTAGCTATGGGAAGCAACTCTGATTTTTATTGAGGGGAAAAGTTGATTCACTTCGTAGTGATGTTTTTCATAGCCAAATTTGCCACGATGCTTGTTTTATAAAGTGAGACAATAATGAGATGTCACTGCTTCTGACTTTTAATACCTCACTCCGTGAGCCTGTGAGGAACTGTTCCTTTGACAGGTTTGAAAATCAGATCAGTGCTATTTCTAAAATGTATGTATACATTAACCAAGGGATTAGAAAAAGAGTATAATGTGAAGTACATACTAAGTCAACTCTGTAGCCTGCTGTGCATCAGGGAATAGAGTAATGTTTTCAGGATTTTTCGAGAGAAGGAACCTTAGTTGATTGCTCACGTTGCAGCAATAAGGACAAGGTGAAATTGTACATTGTCCTTAGTTTTAAAGTAAGAATGATCCAGGCTCAACGCTTTTGTACTAACTCCTGCTTTCCCCAATTCTATGTGTTCAAATACCAGCAAGAGTGTTACTATTTTGATTTTATTCTCAATAATTGAACAATCTGGAACCCAGGGCCTTGCTCACACCAAACACAAGCGACATCCTAGCTCCTGGAAACTTTTTTTCATGATTTCCAGAATCTGATTTCTTTTGCTGCCATAATGTATACTGAACTTGATAGCATGAGAGTCTATGGGTTCCTTGTAATGCTGCATCTAGCTAGGAGATAGGACCCCACGTGTTGTTTTTTGAAGAGATTTATTTTTTCAAGTAATCTGAGAATTTAATCAATATTTCAAGCAAAGATATCTAACTACTGGGAAAGTATCCAGATTTTTTATTTTTCCATGTAGAGCTTTTTTGATAGTGAGAGGTCGAGTTTGGGAAATTTTCTCCTTTTCCTTCTATACATTCTTTTTGTTCTTAGATATATATCCTGTTATATTTCTATTAATTTTTTGAGTTCTGTTTTATATTTTCTGTAGTAAAATTAGAGTCATAGAACATTAACTGGAAGATAAACTGGCAAATGCCTGTAATCCCAGTACTTGGGACCCTGAGGCAGGTGGTTTGCAAGTTTAAGGACAGTTTGGGCTACACATAGCAAGGCATTATCTCAAAAAAAAAAAAAAAAAAAAGAAAGGGAACTGGAAGATACCTTAGGAGTTACCTAAAGGCATTAACTCAGTGTTTAGATTTGACAGTTGAAGAACTCGAGGTCTAGAGAGGCTACAGTGCCTGCCCTTGTCGTGGGTCTGACAAAGAACTAGAATTTAGCTGTTTCCACTCCTGATCCAGTGATCCTTCTTGTTTGTCATTTTTTAATATTAAAACAAAATATTTTCCAGGAGTGGTGATGGGTGCAAGCCTCTAATCCCAGCTTCTTGGGTGGCTGAGGCAGGAGAATTCCAAGTTTGAGGTGAGAGCCTGGTCAATTTAGCAAGACACTTTCTCCAAATAAAAAAATAAAAATGTATGGCAATGTAACTCAGCATGAAGGCCCTGGGTTTAATTTCCAGTACCACAAAAAAACAAACAAAAAATGCGTATAATACATACATATGAACACACACACACACACAGACAGACACACAGACTTTTTGCTGGGGGACACAGTTCAGTCGTAGAGGGTTTGTCCAGCATGTACAAGGCTGGGTTCATTTCCTAGTACCACACATACGCACAAAAGAAAATATGTCCTTTTCTCTGTTTTTCTGCTTAACCTGATTTTCCATTCCCATTTTTAATATCTTGTAGGGATTAAGAAAAGAAAACAAAAACCTATGGGCAAAAGAAACAAAAACCTATGGGCATACTCTCTTACTAAATACAAGTTCATTTAATGTAAGATTTTTACTGTTAGAGTCTGGTTGCTTATATGTTCGTTCAGGTGTGGTAGATTGGACCCAGGACCTCATGCATGCTGAGTGCAGGCTGCACCACTCAGTCGCACCCCCAGCCAGGGTGTTTAGGGCAGTGTGCTCCTGAGCATCAGCATTGCTGCTCTAAGATGGCCTGGCTGTGCCTGCAGGGTACACCTGTGTGGGTGGAGACGCCCCACAAGGTAAAATGCTTTCTGAGTGGGCTGTGTTGAGGAGTAACTTCTTTTGATAGAAATATAAGCCATCCCAGTTCTTCCATTCCTTTGGCAAACTATTGTTATTCTGCTTACATTTGTTTAAGAAAGATATTAGTAATTATAGCCTAAATATCAACTTTGTAATTTTTAAGATGCTATTTCATTATTCATTTCTGTCTGGTTAAATATTGCATTTGATGTACTGAGAAGTCATAAGAATATCAATTAAAACATATTGCTATTACCCTAAATAAATATTAATTAGAGATTGCAAGTATTTTAGTGTGAGGGGGAAAAAAATCTGGGTTCTTGCCTTAGTGCTGACATCTTTTTAAGAAACTCATTTTTTTCTTGATTCATTATGTTTTGTTTTGAAAATTAATAGTGTGAAATTATTAACGTATTCCAAGGCAATCAATTAAGATATTTGAGCGCTTGATGTTATAGTCATAGCATTGACATATGGATAATAATCTTTTCCTTGCCCAAGGGCTTTTTAAGATTCAGAGGTAATATGTTAGTTGAAAGCACTTTGAAAATTGTAGAAAAAACAAAAACTATCCAGGTTATGGAATTATTAACTACAGTATCTGTCCTTTCTTCCTTTCTTCTTACCCACCCCTTAAATTTGAGTGTTGAAAATTATCCAGTGGCTAGTGACAACGTGAGTATGAGTTCTTTTATAATTTATAAAAGAATATAGTTTATATGTAAAAGAGTATAGTGAATATAGGCCTCAGTATAAGAACTCTCCTCCCGGGATCTTTTCCAGCTTGAGGGTACTTTGATTGCTTGCGCTCGCTCGCTCGCTCGCTCTCTCTCACGCTCGCGCGCTCTCTCTCTCTCTCTCTCTGTACTTCCCATCTTTGTTTCTATGTATACACAGACAACTAGGTATTTATGTTGTGTCCATGTTCTCCCCTCTGTGATTAGAATACCTGGAAGTTACCCAGTAAATCATTGTGGAATGAAGAATCTCGCCAGTACAATTAGCTGTTGCTTTATCATGTCACCGCAGAAATCTTTTAATATATACACTCACCAGTTTGATCTGGACCTCCTGAATATTGTAGCAGCTCTTCTGCATTTTTTTAAGGGGACACCTTTTATTGTCTGATCAATAAAATCTGAGAAACACTGCGGGGGATGTTTGCTGCTGAAGTTGCTGGGCACTTTGTCAGCTGCCGCAAGGTTACCCTGGCTCGCTTTCAGCAGTGGCCATGTTGAGTACACTATGGAACTGCAGTTAGCGAATCATGGTTTTAGAACCATGCTGGAAGTTTTTTTGTTTGTTTTGGTTTGGTTTTTTTCAGTGGTACTGGGACCAGGTTTTGCTACACTGCCATGGAGCCCAGGCTGGCCTCAAACTTGTCATTCTCCCATCAGGGCCTCCCAAGTGCTGGGGTTGTAGGGCTGTGCCACCACAGCTAATTTGAGAATTTTAAAAATGTAAATCAGTTTTAAATAGAAATTCTCCAGACCAAGACATCTCTGAAGTAAAAGGACTTATTGATACACAGTAGACGCTAGCCAGAAAGAAGTGACGGGTCCTCCCTGGGTGATGGCGTGTAGCCCTGTAGTAGAGCCCTTTATGCACTGAGCTCTGGCAGCCCGGCAGCAGCAGCAACAACGGAAAGGACTGGTGCTAGAACAGCGTCCCTGAGCACCAGCAGCAAGGTTGGCAGCAGTGGGGAAAATGATGCTGGATCTAAAATTGTAATGAAAATTCTGAGACAAGGAAACATAAATTGCTTACATTGAACCTACGTTGGCTGTAGATAAAAAGGCTAGAGACTGGAAGTTGGCAGAGATTTGGGGTAGGAGGGCTGTCCATAAGGAGAAGTCCAGGCTGCCACTTGACCGATGCGGGTTGGAAAGCAGTGGTCCAAATGATCACACTCCAGGGGTTCTGAGACAAGGTTTCAGCATACCTGAAGGAGTGTGCAGCAGTTTGTTACTGGTTCGGCCCTAAATTGTTAGCTGAGTAGCATCTCTTATCTCTTACTCCATCCTTGAAATTTGTAAATGTAGGACATCTCAGAATTTTTCCTTTGTCACTGATGTCCACGTTTTGTAGCTGAAGACCGATGGATGTCTCCCGAGGGCGGTGGTAGATGGGCACTGAGTTGTGTCAGTATAGACGACTCACCGACACTGGCCTGGCTCCATTATGCACCAATGTGGAGCAGTAGCCCAGGTAAAACAAACCCTTAGAGAATTTAGGGTAATTTATTCCAGAGAGTCTTTCATTATTATTCCAAGAAGTTCTTCATAAACAAGGATGAGACAGATGAGAAATATTTGAGACGTTAATAAAATAGTTGCTACCGAGCATGATATGTCTAATACATGCTGAGTATGCTACAAACATGCACTCGTCAGGTATTTTTTTAAATTCCCCTTCTATAGATGGGGAAGTTGAGGTTCAGACAGATAATTCGGCAAAGATGATTTTCTCAAGTAGATTGTGGGAAAGAAATTTGAACCATGCATACTGACTTCAAAGTCATTGCTCTTCCTGCTACAAGTAACTGTGCATGTCTCATGGTTTAGGAGGACTTGAGGAAGTAGCGAAGCTTGGTCACTGTCTCAGCTAACAGTAAGTAGAAATGGTGATGAGCCACATGTACAAGTGACAGCACTGGGGGTGGCCAGTGTCGTACAGAATTAGGGGGATATCAGCATCAGCTTTCTGTATGAACTGTCATTTTAAGCAGATGCTGAAGGACTTTGAGAGGCGGATGTCACTGCCCAGGTAGCTAGAGACAGATGTGGGCCAAGCCAAGAATTGCAGGCTTCGCGCATGCATAGGACTATGGTGGGCCTGGGCAATCAGTAACAGAAAATCGGGAGTGATAAAATGATGCAGCACCTGCCAGGGGATTATTACAGTCGGCAGGTGAGAGATGTGGAAGACCTGAAGTAGGATCGTGCCTACGGGTACAGGGAAGGGTCTCTCCCTGCATGTGAGAGTGAGATTTGGGGTTACAGCAGGGCTCTGTGTAGCCTCATTGAGTAAATAGAGTAGGTTTAAGGTGAGCTGAGAACAGAGGAAGCAGATAGGACTTCAGGATATTCAGCCAGGGCACGTAAGTGGCTGTATGCTCTAAGTTTTATGTCTCAGACTCCGCTTTAATGATTGGGTCTTACTTGTTCATTTTTTTTTGATCTGCGTTGTAATGTAATGTTGATTCAGAAAGTTAGTGTGACTAGCAGAATGCTTGATATGGTTAATATTTCTATGGGTTAATTTGTTTTTCAGGAGAGTCCTTTGAACCAAACAGTTTTCCAGGATAGTAGGGTGGCTATTATCTAATCCCAGTGGCTAATTCTGCTTTTCCCTCTGCTATCCTGTCTTTGGGGAGTGCAATACATAGACCATTCTTTAATTGCTCGTATGTTCTTCTTCCTGTTTGTTATCACAGGCAAATCATGCCCAAAGCGATAAAATATTTATTTTCTTTCATCCGAATTTGTAGATGAGTTGTCTTATTGCTCTTTTATTATTGTTATTGTCACTATTATCTGCAGTGCTGGGGATCAAACCCAGGGCCTTGCATGTAGTAGGCAAGTGTTCTTCCACTGGTCTACCCACATTGCTCTTTTAAAACATTGTATTTTATGTATTGGATATTCCTGGAAAGGAAAGAGCGTCTTTGTGAATGTTGCCATTAAGGTTCCAGACCTGACTGTTTATGTAATTTCTTCCATTTGCCATTCAGCCATAATTGGCTTCTGAGTAAAAGGTAGGCTGCAGTCAGAGTCAGCTGCAGGCAGGACGCTGCTAATGGAGAGAATTTGCTTCCTGGCAACCGTGCAGTAACATAGCTGTCAGCAGTTTGCCGAATAATCCGCTGTGCCCGGCATGTTATTTGTGTAGCTTTTGTTTTGAGCATTTTTAGGGAAAGAAATGATGCTCTGCTGATGTGTTGTTACTTTTTAATGTGAGCCTGACTTACACATATATATCTGCTTTCTCTGTTGAGTTCTCCTCATCCTTAGAAATGTAAAGACTTTTCTGGTTGGTTAGAGCAGAATTCTCTCCTTGTGGTTCTTGGGGAGTTTACCGCTTTTTGCTCATTCCGTGTCTCCTACTAACATGTAACCTAGAAGACTCTCTAAACTGCTTTATGCAAAAGAAAAAAATCTACAACTATCATTTATTTCACATACTCTGTATTAGGAAGCAAAAACAAGATGGCTGGCTCATGCTAGATTGAAAGTTTTACTTTTAATATCTCTGTTTTCACTGATGATGAAACCTCAGCGCAGGTAGCTGAGGTCACATAAATGTGGTTTCACAGCTAGAACCACATGCAGGATTCAGCTCACATATGTATTACTCCAAATTTGAATTTGCTCCTGTACTGGAGTACTCTATTAATACTAGTGAGTGCAGCAGGATTTGAAGAAGCAACTTGATGTGGGTCAAGGAAAATCATCATGGAATGTTATAATAAAAATATGAAGCAAGGGATAGATAAGAAAAGATTAAACCCTGGAGGCAGGTAGTACTAAGAGAGTAGTAATAATAATTCCCATGTTTTCCAACACTGTTTAAATACATTACCTCATTCGGTTACCCACAACAACTCTTTGAGATGGGGACAGTCATTTTCCTTTTGTAGGTGAGAAAACTAGGAGGAAACAGATTAAGGGCCTTGCTGAGATTATACATTAAGTGCTACAATCCAGATGAAAACTCAGGCAGTCTCATTCTAGAACCTGTGATAAGAGGAACTGAACAGGAAGGAGCGAATGGGGGGGACGATGCCCCAGGGAGGAATAGGCGTAAAAAAGGGAAGAGGTAGAACTGTATGAGGAGGCAGGGGGAGGGATGCAGATGAGGGGTTACTGTCTGTGTGCAGCAAGATACCTGAAGCCTTGAGAGGAATAAAGCCAAAGAAGGAATAACTGAGGACGAAACCCAGAAATTAACAGCTTTCAGTGACGCTCACAGCTTTAGAATGGGAGGAGGGAGAGAAAGGTACTAGGAAAAGATGGAGAAGAGGAGAATAAGGACGGACAGGTTACAGTTGAGGTCTCAGTATGTCAGGATTTCATGGATGTGGATATCTTTAAACTGTGCTATTTTCTTTGTGTTTGTGGTTTTTCTGCTTTCTTAACAGTTCTTATATTTTTAGCACTTTTGTATTTTAGTTTTTTAATAAATCAAGATGAAAAGGAGTCATTATTATATTAACACTGCTAATACAAATGTTCTCTAATGCTGTATGTACTTCTGAAAAGAAAACTCTAGTCTTCTGAATTATATGAGATTGAAGACATGAGGAGTTTGGTACTGAATTCTTTGTCTTGTCTATGGCTTGATAAAGAGACCCTTCTGGAATCATGCTACAATGCTGTAACATGTAGGACATCGTAGAATTAGAAGAGATTTGGCAAGCAACATTTAAAATGACCCATTTCCTTCCATTATCTCCAGTTTATAGCCTTGCAGTAGCACCTCGTTCCCCACCTGCCTCGTCCTTGAGGCTGGCTCACAGGACACTCTAAACTTGCCCCCTCAGCCTGTCCAGCTTTGTGTTCCTCCACATAACTCACCTTGGTGACATGCAGTGAGGTGTCCTCACTGTGCCTTCTAAGGTCTCCATCTTTTCTGTCTCTGTGCTGTCTCCCATGGCCCTGCTTGAATTGACTCCTTCAGAGCCCAGGCAGTACAGGTCTCGCCCACAGTTAGTTGATTCTCCTCTGACTGCTCCATTGGTTTCTCCTTGCCTTGATAGCTTTCGTACATTTGCCAGTCCTATGTATTTTACTACTTAACCCTATTTCTCCCTTGTGGTGCTGGAGAGCAAATCCACGGCCCCACGCATACTAGGAAAGAACTCTATCTCTGAGCTACCTCCCCAGTCCTCCCCTCCTTTCAAAAAAACATTTATTTTGAGATAAGATCTTACTAAGTTTCCCAGGCTGATCTAGAATTTACAGTCCTTCTGCCTCAGCCTCCTGAATAGCTGGATTTAGAGGCACGAGCCACCATTTCACCTCTAATTTAGGAATCTTAAATGCTAGTACTGCATTGATTTTTGACAGACATTGGGAATTGGTACTCTTTTGAGTCTATTAGAGTAATTGAAGAGTTTTCATTAAGACATGAGTTGTTTTTTGACATTGTCAAAAGATTCTTTTAATGTTAATCTTTTTTTTTTTTTTTTTGCACTTGATCAGGCATTTTATACAGCACAGAACTGCTACTGCCACATTTAAATATAACAAGATGATGAATGGATTTCAGCTAAGTCTCAAAGTAGCGAGCAAAGAGCATTGACTACCCCAATTCTAGGATGTCTATCAGCAGTACTATGGGAGGAGGTACCTTTCTACCTCCAAAATGTGTTCTTCCCCCATGAATCCCCACTTCACTCTGAGTCTAGATAGCTGGCTAAGTGGACATCCTGCTGGGGAATGTGTGCCTGGCTCCCGACACCTGCAGTCTCTTTCATTCCCTGGATTGGGAGGAGGAAAGCAGCTCACCCTAAGTATTGTAACCCTTCTCAAGGGCAGCCTCCCTCATTGCTCTGCCTTATTTTGGGGCCTTTTCCTGTATTGAGTGGAGGTTGGGAAGGGCAGGGGGGTCTGTGAAAGTCTGGCTCACTCTGGTATTTCTTAGCAAGTCATGGGAGAAGGTGGGCCATACCAACTTGTTTGGTGCTGTTTATAGAACATTAGGCTTGTCATCTTCATCTATACTTTGGAATCATCCAAGGAGCTGATGCCCAAATTGCACCCTAAGCCAGCTGAATTAAATTTTGTTGTGTGGGATGAAATAGTAGTTTTGAATCAGTAGTTTTGAAAGCTCCCCCAGATAATTCCTATAAAGTAGCCCAGACTGAGAATCATTTCTGCAAATCAGGGAATGGGGATGGAAGGATGGGGCGGTGGGGGTCATTTCTTCCCCAAGTTTGGGTCTTAGCCAAAATTATTTGAAAACAGAAAATATTCCACCCAGGGGGCTGGGGATTTAGCTCAGTGATTAGAGTGCTTGCCTTGCAAGCGCAAGGCCCCGAGTTCGATCCCCAGCACCACAAAAACAAACAAACAAACAAACAAAAAAATATCCCACCCAGCACCTTGTTAAATAAACAAAAATAAAATTAAGGTGACAGTTTAATCTGTTTCGTTACGGTGTTTAAGTGAAGACTCAAGATTGGATTTTTTTTCTGAACAGTAAAATGTATAGTAAGGTGAAAAGAAGATTAGAATGCATTACTTGACATCTTAAAAGCTATATTTTACTTCTGTGTAGTAAATGAGTTTATCTCAGCAGGATAATAAATCAGTATCACTGGGACGAGCTAATGGACACCCCAATCCTGTCTCATTGTGGCATATTTACTCTGAGCCTTTTCTAACTAGGTCTTAAGAATTCATTCAGCCATTTTCATTAGGAACAAGAGTGCTTTTTAAAGCCACCATTTCATTTGCTTTCCGGTCTCACTGGTTTCCACAGCTCAAGAGATGGCTGCGCAGTGCGTCACGAAGGTGGAGATGCATATTTCCTGTGACAATCTTTTGGATTTTGATGTAACATCGAAGTCGGACCCTCTGTGCGTGTTGTTTTTGAACACAAGTGGTCAGCAGTGGTACGAGGTAATATATACTTCAGGTGAAAAGTAGTCTGATTTTTGACAAAGTATTTATTTAAAATGTTAAAAATAATAATATTGTCTCTTCTATTAATGTAGTTATTTTGGATAAATTTGTCCTTGGCTGTGGAATTCTTCAAACACATACAGAAACTTCCTTTAGTTTTATGCCATATTTAATTATGTTTAGTACATAAAGATGTTAAAATCCAATGTATCTTTGATCTGAAGAAACTTTGTTTTTTAAATTTGTGTTTGGGGATGGATATAGGTCGAACGCACTGAAAGGATTAAGAATTGCTTGAATCCCAAATTTTCCAAGAAATTTATTATTGATTACTACTTTGAAGTGGTTCAAAAATTGAAATTTGGGATTTATGACATTGACAACAAGACTGTTGAACTGAGTGATGATGACTTCTTAGGAGAATGTGAATGTACCCTTGGACAAGTAAGTATATGTAGCCATTATATTCTATTTTATCTAAAGTTAATAAACCATGGAATGGGTGTTTTTAGTTCATTAGTTTAATTTTTTTTTTTTTTTTTTTTTTTTTTTGGTGCTGGGGATCGAACTCAGAGCCTTGTGTTTGTTAGGCAAGCGCTCTACCACTTGAGCTAAATCCCCAACCCTCATTAGTTTAATTTTAAAAGTTGTAAATCATTAATAATTTTAAAGACTGAGTTTATATATTAGTATTGAGCATTATAAAACGTATCTTGTTTTTCTAAGAGCCAGGGGCATGTGTTTCTGGGAAAGCCTGTTTCGAGTTAGAGGTGCTTCATTTGGCATCTCAATACCTCTGTGCTAGTAGAGTTCAGTATAACTTTATTATGTTTAAGTCATCCATCCTGTTGAAGTAACTGGACTCTGATGCTGTAACCACCAGGACTGGTGCCCCAGGCCCCTAACAACACTGTTACCTGGCTTGTTCTTCCTCTACCTTAGCTGTGTCACTTTAAGGTTCACTTTCCCCATGAACCTTCTCTGACCCCCAGGCCACTTTAGAGCCATTTTTGAGCTCACTTTGGCACTGTCTGCTGCTTCTCACCATGCTTTAGTGTAGTTGCCATATTATCTGTCTTCGTAGTAAAGGATGAACTTGGTCAGGGGAAGGTCACATCTGGTGGCTCACCATTTTGCTCCTGACTCAGATGGCCTTATCAGGAGAGGGCATGACCATTTGTATAAATTTAGAAAGGCATCACGAGGGAGGAGCCTTTTTTCCCAACAAGTGGCATTTATCATTTCAATTTGTCTTTCACGAGTTTATTTTTCAGTTTAATTTTAGTGTGTTTGGAGATGATGGTGTTTTCAGCGTCTCAAAGGACAATATGGAATTGATCAGTTTTGTAAAACTTTCACAACTGATATTAAAGAGGAAATTGAAGACTTTTTGGCAAAAAAAAATCATAGTGTAGCTAAAATTCTAATGGATTTGCAAGATACATCAGTTTGAAAGTACTGAGATATACTGTTCCTTTGAAAAAGATGATATCGTGTGGAAGTAAAATATCAAAGTTGTGTGTCATTTGAAAAATTGAATCCTATTTATGGAGTCTTCTGATGCTCATCATTTACCTAAAGGGGTTGTGACTCGGTGATTTTGTGGATGAGAATCTGGCCCTCTTTTTCCATTACAAGAGAGAAGTCAAACTTTGAAGTACAGTAATTAGTAAAGAAACCAGTGGGTAGGAAGATTGCGTCTTCAAGAGTAGGCTTCTTGGAAGTACTTTCCAGTTAGTTTTAAATGAATAGATATATTTTCAGTGTTTTATGGTATCTAAATCTTTAAGAAATGGACTTAATGGTTCTGTTTCTAATGACTTTAAGTGGGCTTTATACTCATTTTTTGGGGAAAGTATTCATTCTACAAACTTACATGTTGAAATGAAATAGTTCTTTGTATTACTTTCCAATTTCAACAGATTGTTTCCAGTAAGAAGCTAACTCGACCACTGGTGCTTAAAAATGGCCACCCTGCTGGGAAAGGGACCATTACGGTAAAAATATTTGTCTTTTGCCTCAAAAGATTTAGCATAATAGGATGCACCGAAACTGTAAATATTAGACAGCTTCTTTATACTATGCTTCATCCTGTGATCTTAAATGTTGCCTTCCATCCACCTTTGCCTTACAATGGTCAAAGTGGAAGATGAGTTGTGCCAAAAAAGGAGAAAAATACAGTGTCGGAGTCTCTTATTTCAGTTTTTTAAGTTGCCCATAGAGGTCAGGTGCACCTTAGTGATAACTTGCTCCATTTCCATGAAAGTATCTATTTGTACTTTATTTATTTATTTATTTATTTATTTTTTTTGTGGTGCTGGGGATCGAACTCAGGCCCTTGTGCTTGCGAGGCAAGCACTCTAATCACTGAGCTAAATCCCCAGCCCCTCTATTTGCACTTTAGAGGGAACCTTTTTAATAATCTGAGTGGATCATTTCAGCTGTCTACAAAGGAAACGGTACTCTCAACATGACAGAAACTTTCAGTAATGGTTTATTTCAAGTGAATTTTATAACACGACCATTGAATCTATAAAGTCTTTAGTGTCATTTTCTATTCTTGTGTTTTGCTCTCTATCCTCCCACCTAGATTTTCCATTGCTGATTACTGGCCCCAAGCAAATGAACATGTACTTTATCATACTTTAGATTTCCAGTTGTGTAGTCACACACTTTGAATACTGTATCTTCAAGAGTTTTTGTTCAGGTAACAAAAACCAGTTGTTAGGGGATTTCTAACTGTAGCTGTCTTTGAGAATGGAATCCTGCCTTCCTGAGAGAGAGCCATGCTTTTAAGGGTTGTTACAATTATCAAAAACATTCATCTGAGCAGCCGTTTGGTTCTAAATTAGATTCCCAAAGGCATAAGAATGTTCCACTTTGGGAGAGTTGACTTTTATGGGCTTGAGAATATTATCAGTAGTTACCTTAATTGCTTTGGGGCACAATAACCTCTAATTTGTTTTTAGGCAGAGTAATTCAGTTACATTGAATGAAAAGCACTGATCTGATATTTCAGTTTGTAGAGTTCTCTGGGTGTGATTTTGTCAAGCTTCCCAGCGTATGGAGAGCTGTAGCTGGTTTGGTTCTGAAAGTGTTTTTCAGTCTTCCAGGGTTTTGAGTTTTCTAGGCAATAGAAAGATCCTGTTTGGGCAGCCATATTTAAAAAGGAAATTGCGTATAAAAATTTAAAACTTTTATTTGGCAAAAGTCATACACAGTGAAAAAAACAAAAGGAAAAAATATTTCTAACAGAAATAATATTTATGAAGCATTATTAAAGTCAGTAAGAATGTTATAAATAATAAAAAGGCTATTAAGAGAAAAATTTGAGAATACAAATAGCCAAAATATCTAGGAAAAGATTTTCTAGCTTTTTAACAACCTAGGAATGTACAATAAAATTCCATTTCTCACCTGCTAGTTTAACAAAGCTGTTTACAATCACAAAAACTAGTGTTCAAGGAATAAAGTTAAATAAGTTGAGCACAAGCATCTGAGAGAGCAGTTTATTACAGAAGATCAAAAAGAGCTAAAATGTTGAGTTTGTGTGCACGCAAACAGCCCAGCAGTTGTTTTACAGAAGTGCTAACCAAGAGGGCAAAAGTACACACACAAGGATACTCACTCACTGAAGTATGTGCACAAGAACAAATTATCCCCAATATTAGCAGTAGAGGGAATAGAATAATTATATTCAAACTGAAAAATCATGCAGCCACTGGAATGAGACAGAATTCAATATATTTACACAGAAAAAGGTTGAGGACACATTGTATTAAATGGAAAAGAAACCATGGTATGTATTATAGAATATTATTATGGCATGATCTCTTTCTCTTTTTTTAACTTTTTAAAAAAATTTTTTTTGTCCTGGGGATCGAACTCAGGGCCTTGAGCTTGGTAGGCGAGCACTCTAACCACTGAACTAAATCCCCAGTCCCAACTAAATCCCCAGTCCCTTTCTAATTTGGTATAAGTATAATGTGTATGTTGCGTGCGTGTGTGCGCATAACATACACATGCACACACACAATCGCTCTCCTTTTCCCTCTCCCCTCTTCATCCTTCTTCTCTCCTCTTACACACACTTAAGTAGTTGGTTGTCTAAATGCACACTCCAGAAAGAGATCCACCGAACTCTGGGTCTTTAGGGAATAGGATCAGTGGAGGGGAGGAGAAGCGAGGAAGGAAATTTTACATTTTTCTTCATTTACATCTGATTGGTTATCTGTTACTAACAAGTTTTTCTTCAGTAATTAAAATAATTATGATAAAGCAGTAAACTAAAATTAAAAGCAATGAAAATTTAAAATATTAGACTAGAAGGTTTTACCTAAGCAATAGCACATTTTTTAAAATCGCAGTTGTGGCTTATGTAAGGTTTCTGATATTCTGAATACTTGTTGATCTTGCTTAGCTTTGTGTAGAACATTTTCACAACCCAAATGAAATGCTTTCCTAACAAAAACTTCCATAACACAGTACTTTACAACACCAGATATTTCTTATTTCAGGATGACTTTCTTTTCTTCTTTTTTTCTTTTCTCCCCCCCAACCCTGCCTTCCTTCCTTTTTTAAAATTAGTACATGCTCGCTGTACATAGTGTTTACATTCCTTATGTGGAGTTGGTGAATGTACCTTGGGACCATAATATTAAGTGAAATGAATCAGACACCCAAGATTAGATATCACATGGTTTCTCTTATATGAGAAACCCAAATTGTAAATAAAGAGCAAAATAAAAGATAGATAATAAAAGGGGGAGAGATAGATATTTCTCAAATGGGAAGGGGATCAAGTGATAAATCTTTCTTAATGGTACGATTTTTTTTATTAAACATTTTAGAATTTATATAAGTATAGAGTTTATATACTATTTGTTTATATATATATGTATAGTATTAGATTAGAAAAGTACTTAGTTTATTAATCTATCAGAATCCCTAAAACATACTTTCTTTTACCTTACCTCCTCATAGATTTCAGCAGAAGAAATAAAGGATAACAGAGTTGTCTTGTTCGAAATGGAAGCTAGAAAACTGGATAATAAGGTAAGTGAATTATGCAGATTTCAACAAGGATGTCACATTTTTGACTCTCATTGGTTCTTTTTGAGGAAATAATAATGAAACTAACATGAACTCCATTGTCTGAGAATCATGCAGGTCTTTATTTGCTTCTAAATTCTGCTTCTCTCCCCACCTCTCTTTAACCAGACACCATTCCCTTCACCTCTTTCGTGCAGATATAGTCAAAGAATTTATATAGATTAAAAGGGAAGTTGAATATAAGCATTATTGTTACTGATTGTTACTGTGAAGGTCAGGAAAGAAGTGAAAGTCCATACTTCACTAATTTCAAATCACAGTACTCTGGTTTCTCTTCGGATCCTATAAATCTTTTGCCTTTTACTAATTGCAAGTCAGTTGTCCTTTTTGCATTCAAAGGTCCATATTGTTTTTGTTTCTGTTTTTATCAAAGGATGAGTACCAGTACACAACACAAAAGTTTAATAAACACCATGGGTCGTAGTAATTCTTTGAGTGAATTTTGTGTTTAATTCTATGATCTAGTCATTATTCCTTATTGTTCATGCTTACCTTACAGTTTTGCTGGAAAACAGACTAATTTGTTCTTTTTTCTTTTTGCTGCTGGGGATCGAAATCAGGGCCTTGTGCTTGCAAGGCAAGTGCTCTACCACTTGAGCTAAATCCCCAGCCCTGGAAAACAGACTAGTTGCTTTTATTTTATTGGAAAAATTTACACATAAATAAAAATAGAATAGTATTTTAAAAACCATTCCATGTCCCCATCACCCACCTTCAAATATTATAACTATGGCCAGTTTTTTTCATTCCTATGCCTGTCTGCTCTCTCTTTTCCCAGATACCATATCATTTCACACATAAATATTTTGGTGCATCTCTAAAGACCTTTTTAAAAAAGTGATTTAAACACTGTCTCTTAAGTCTTTTTAATCTATAAATTCCTTTCTACTTTTTACTTCTTTTTCTTCCTTCCTTTCTTCTTTCTACCCTTCTTCCTTCCTTCCTTCCCTCCCACCCTTCTTCCTTCCTTCCTTCCCGTTCTTCTTTCCTCCTTCACTGTCATCCTTCTTTCCTCCACTTTATCCATCTGTCCATCCGTCCATCCGCCCATCCATCCAGCTTTGGAATTTGTTCAATTAAGAAGCATATTCCTTTGTCCTGTAGAAGTTTCCACATTCTATATACTGCTAATTAAAACCTGGTGGTGTCACTTAGTGTGTTTCTCTTTCTCTACCTTTGTTTCCTAATTTCAGTAAGCTAGTAATTGAATGTGGAGGAATAATCTGATACTGTTTTGAATTGTTAGCAAGATATTTTCTTACGTGGTCATATGTAATTCCAACAAGAGGCTCATACTAGTTGTGTGTTTTGGGGATGTTAGTGACCATGGATTATAACTATCTGAATATATTTTATTAAGGATCCATAAAAGAGTGGTATTTTTACTCTATCATTGCTTCTTCCTTTCTTAGCAAGAATACTTCTATAGAGAGCAATGTCACCACATTAGGTATTTGGGTTATGATGTATACAAGAAAGGCAAATTAAAGTGTTTATCTTTTAAATCCCCATATTTATAATTTTTCAGAATAAGTTGGTTCCCTAGCATCTTTGCAAATATCCCAATGAGGTTTTTGATGGTTTTGTTCTTTTCTTTGAAGTGTTGTGTACTCATGGGTTTGAACTTTAATAACTGTAACAGGCAAATTCTCATCGATGTCCAAATAATCCCAACCTTGGCCTGAAGGTACCTCTTTTTTCTTATTTAACTGGGGCTTGAACCCAGGAGCACTGAGCTATATCCTCAGCCACTCCCCTTTTTAAAAATTTAATTTTGAGACAGGGTCTCAATGAGTTACCCAGGCTGACCTCGAACTTGCTATTTCCTCTTACAAGTCTGCCTCAGACTCTTAAGTGTGCCTCAGACAAGTCTATGCCACCTTTAGGGAATGCTTTTTACAAATCTATTTTGATTTCAGATCACATAAAGATTTACATGGTGCCAAAGCCAAATCTGTGGAACAAGTGATAGGCAAGAAATTTGGCTTCTCTTCCTATCTGTCTTACCCTATTTTCTGTTTCCTTCCAGTAGGTAATGTTTAAAAATTTTGTATTTTATGACTTAGTCTAACAGTTTCATGAAAATCTTAAGGATTTTCTGTAGGTATACACACATATTTGTGTACATATACATACAAATGTATGTGTATATACATATAGATGTATATGTGTTTATGTATTTACATATTTGTGTTTGTATTTATTCCTCACCACTGGCCCTGAGGTAAATGTAGCATACTTTTACCAGAAGTATGTTAAGAAGTATACCGGACACATACTTCTTCCACCTTGTTTTTTCCACTTACCATATCCTGGAAGGTAAAAGTCAGGAACTTTTAGTTCCTGTTTTAGTGCTAATAATGACAATTTAATGAACTTTCTGACAAGAGCTGTTTTCTGACCTTCAAAATGGTAATGAGCATATTCTGCCTTTCCCATAGGATCGTTTTTAAGATAAGTCACACACAACATGTTAATGTGTTTTTGAAAAGTTACCTTATCTGTGTAGAATTTTGTTACTAGTTTTAGAAAATGGGAGGCACAGAGGGGCTTATTTCATTTACTTTAAGATTCTTCCTAGAGATAAGGTTAAGGTTTTTCATAGTCTTCCTGTTTATGTGTTTGACTGTATCACATATGCTGTTTGCTTGACATTAAACTTTGTGCACAGAAGAGAAATAGTTTATCTTAGCTCTTAAATAGAGGTTAATTCAAGACTGAAAAAAGCTTCAGGGATATAGCTGTGTAATTACTGAGGAATTAACAAGTGTTCTTTCATTTTCAAAAATAATATGTGCTAAGAAGTATATGCTTTTCAAAATGAAGATAAACAAAAGTGAGAAAATTAAATTATCCGTTATCTCTCTACTTGTGTTAGACCTATATGAGTGATTTGTACGGAATTCGAGAATGTTATCTGCGTGTGTGTGAATGTTGAGAGTGGAAATAAGGGTACTTTTGTGCACTCACTCTGCCTGAGCATTGACTATGAGTGCTGTGGTGAATTACAGAAGAAATGGAAGATACAGTTTGTGCCTTTGAAATATTTCTGTTTCACACTTTGGCTAATCTACCTCTGCTCCCTTGTGTCCTTGACTCAGACGGTTGTTAGCTTTTGTAAAGTGTTTTCTGAGGATACATGTTTTCTTAGGATAATGAATGCTGTTTGTGTGTTAGGGTTGGGGCTGTAGCTCAGTGGTAGAGCACTTGCCTAGCATGTGGGAGGCTCTGGGTTCAATTCTCGATCCCCCTCAAAAACCTCAAAAAATAAACAGAAAGCACCTACTTGTTTTAAACATAGGATCTGTTTGGAAAATCAGACCCTTATCTGGAGTTTCATAAGCAGACATCTGATGGAAACTGGCTAATGGTTCATCGAACAGAGGTAAATATCTGAATCGAAAAGTATTCTTTGAAGTTATAGTAATGTGAATTTTAAAGAGTTATATATTGATAAAAACATTGATTTGAGTTTAGATTTATAGAGTTTAGATTTTGTATAGAAATACAAAATCATTATGTTTTATGTTTATTTTTTAACCTTTTAATGAAGATGTGCTACAATGCTTATTTTTATTTATGTAATGAACACTAAATGTATTCTCGTATACCCCTCATCTAGGTTTACCAACTGGTCAGACCTCCACACACTTGTGTTCTCCTCTCTCTCTCTCTCTCTCTCTCTCTCTCTCTCTCTCTCACACACACACACACACACACACACACGCATATGCACATATATATTTCCTTTTGCAAAACCATCCTAATGTAGGCGGCAGGCAACTCTTCAACTTTAAATGCTACAGCAGGTAATTTTGAAGAATAAGGGCATTCTGTCCACTGTGTCTGAGAAAGGTAACATTGATTTAGTAATGCCATTCAGTGTACACTCAAACTCTTGATTTCTTCAGATGTTCTATACATGTTTTATTTTTTTTTTTTTTGCTTTGTTTTGTCCAAGATCTAGTGAAGGCTCATGTTTTACATTTGGCTCTTGTGTTCTTAATATAGGACTCTATTATTTACCTCTCTAGACTTTCATGCCATTGAATTTCTTGAATAATTAAAACCAGAATGTCCAACATATGGATTCTTCTGTTTCCTCCCAGATAGATCCAGGTGAAACAGCACTTTGTGTGTTCCTTCCTTTGCATCACTAGAGACTCCTCATGTCAAGCTGCCCAACATTGATGGTGCTGGGCATGGCTACTTGGTTAAGTGGTGACCGTGAGCTCTTGCAAGAATAAAGTCCCATTTTTTGCCTTTCTGATTAAGTTCTTTGTGGTGTGGTATTTTGAGACTGCGTTAATTACCTATACTTTTTATCCAGTGGTTTCCACATTCATTGATCATCCTTATTTGAATCAGTTGTGTCAAGGACTGTAAAAAAGTGATTTTTTTTTCTGAATTTTTATCTCTTTTACTTATATTAGCAGGCATTCCTCTTTTATCTCTTCATTTTCACTTTCTCTCTTTTTTTTTTTTTTTTAATTTTTTGGTGCCGGGGATCGAACTCAGGGCCTCATGTTTGTGAGGCAAGCACTCTAACCACTGAGCTAAATCCCCAGCCCTTCTCTGTTTATTGTTAGTGTCATTGTAAACTTGTGAGTTGTTATAATAGCAAAAATATATAATTTTGTTATTCAAATTAATCCAGATACGACCAGAGAGAGCGCCTTCAAATGACTCCTGAGTTCTGTAACATAACTCCAGGGGTTTTTAAGCATTCTTTTCTTTTATAATAGAGTATGTTCTTAGTTGACCTGGAGCCTTAGAAAGGTGTCACAGTTCAAGACCATGGCATGGCACAAAGGTTAAAGGATTCTTCAGTGTCTAACTCAAACTCGGAGAAAGTCCAGAGAGGGTACCCTTGACCAAGGCCCCTCACCATGAGAGAGTCTCAGAAAGACAACCCTGAACTGAAGCTTCTGTGGCTTTTATTGATAGAACCAGGAAGCAAGGATAGAGGAAGGATGTCTGTGTGTGAATTCATTTAGGGAACAGAGGAAGGCCAGGGTGGTTTGTTATATGACTTACCTTAGGACCAATCTAAGTGATAAATCAGAGTGTGGTCAGTCGAAGTCCAGAGCGTTCATTCCTTGAGATAATACATTTTAATCCTACTTGGACTTGTGGCCCTGCAGGCTACCTTTCAATTTCTAACCATGCATTCTGGGAGGTTTTGGCCATGTGGCTCCAAAAATTCCTTACCTCTGCATATCCATCTCAGGCATACCTCTGGTCACGGCCCCCACAGACAGGTAAGAGAAAGCTGTGAATGAACTGGATGTTGTTCTAATGGATCCTTAAATCTTCATCTTTGTAGGTTATTAAAAACAACCTGAATCCTGTATGGAAGCCTTTTAAAATTTCTCTTAACTCCCTATGCTATGGAGATATGGACAAAACCATTAAGGTAATTTGAAGTTATATGCAAATGCTTCTCCACTGAAAGTAGGGTTACATTGTGATAAACCCATTCTAAGTTGAAAATATTCTAGTTTAGGTTGGGATGTAGCTCATTGTAGAGTGCGTGCTTGCATGTGTGAAGCCTTGAGTTTAATTTCCAGCACCAAGAAAAGAAAATACCGTAAGTTAAAAATGTGTTTAATGTACCTAACCTACCTAAAATCATAGGTTAGCAACACAGTACACTGTATTCTATCAGTTGTTTACCTTGATGTGATTGACTGGGAGCTGCTGTGTGCTACCCTTACCCAGCATTTGGAGAGAATCTTACTGCCTATCTGTAGTCTAGGAAATGATGTAAATTCAAAACTGAAAGTTTGGATTCCACTGAATGCATATGACTTTTGCACCATTCTAAAGTCAAAAAATAATAAGCAAACCATCATAAAACAGGGATTTTCTGTATATAATACGCATAAATAGATACATATTTGTGTGTTATAAAATTAATAAGACAGTATTTTTACGAGTAAGTGATATAACACATACCTATACAATTGAGTATTATGCATGTGACAATACTAAAAGAAATGTTTTCTAACTAGTAAAATGGGCTGTTTGAAGAGGTGGGTGTGTTCAATTGATATACCTAATGTATAATAAAACTTATTTTCTATTTTGTATTGTAAAAATAAATGTACAATTTATTTTTTTCTTTTATAAAATTCCTTTGCTTTGTGAATAGGAACTGGTAATTACATTTTTTGCTTTTAGTGTATCCCTTCCAGATAAAAAAACACATGTAACCCTAAGAGCCTAGAGATTTCTTCCAGCCCTGAGGGTGAGGAGAGAGGAGAAAGTTGTGGCATTGCCAGCTCTTATTTTCAGATCAAGTTATAAAAATTCATTGAAATCTTTAGTTGGCTTTTAGTTTTAGAGTGTCAGGGAAGTAGAGTGGGAACAGAGAAAGCTAGATGTCTCAGGGGCTTTTTTAAAAATGATTTTATGCTTCAGTGTTTAACTAACACACACACACACACACACACACACTCACTGTCTTTCGAGTGACTTTTTATCTGGAGTCATTATTGTTACATGATTCTAGTTAGAAGATTTTCTTATGTTCAGAGGTCAATAGACCAAGACTTGTTGGTTTTTCTTTTCTTTTCTTTTTTTTTTTTTTTTTTAATAATTAGTGAAAACAAGAAAGGTAACATTGTAAAATAGAATAAGACATGGAATCAGAAACAGTTTAAGTTTTGACTTAGCCCTTTAACCAGGTAAGGGATATTGGGCAGGTTACCTAAGTTCTTCACTTACATTGTAGAGTCTATAATTTCTACCTTTCAAGAAAGTTAAGGTAAAATGAAGAAAGTGAAAATTTTGTAAACTATAAAACATAGCAGAGGTGGCATTGTTATTGAAAACTGCCTAATTTCTGAGATACTTAAGAAGTTGTTCCCAGTTTGTAGGAAACTTTAAAAATCAATGTTAACTATGATTTGTATGGTATTTTGGACAGCACCAAAAATCTAGGTACAGTATCAATAGTAGACAAGTTGCTGTAAAAATTGTTATATATTGTTAGATGAAATTCAGAGCTTTAACTTTTCACATTAAAAATTGTAAACTTCATTAGATCTGAGGAGACAGGTAAGTTGGGGAAAAAGTTTGTAGACCATAATGGTTTGTATTAATATATTAACACCAAAACAATGTTTCTAAAACTTTTTTGCACACAGTGGCATGCTTACAGAGCTATTTTATTGTAGTAAGTAACCTGATTTTTCTGAGTTTTCTTTGATAAATGTCTTCCATTCTTAAAAGTTTCCAAGTTTGCCATATCATCACTCACTTTATTTCTCTAGCCCTATATTTCTTTGCAGTATCAGATTGTCATAAATTTATGATGCACATACTACCTGGAAATTATTTAGAAGCGGAATAAAGAATTACAGAGCAGAGAATAAAGTCAGAATCTTTAGTAGTTCCTTTGCTGTAGTGTGCTATCACTTTAGCATGTGTGAATTTCCATAACATCAAGTGAATAAGAGGAATAATTATGCATGCTGCCCCCTTGCCTAAAATGGGTGTGCCATAGTGAATGTAACATTGTGTGTCTGTGTATTCTTTTCATATATACGTATGTATATATTATATATGTATATATGCATACATTTAAATTTCATAAGTTCTGCTAATGCTATTGTTTAAATAGCCAATAGTATACTGATCTTTCAATTCTTGAAAAGAAAAGGATTAAATGACATAATTCACTTTGCCTCAACTGGGGGTGGTGGTGCACACCTTTACTCTTAGGTACTTTGGAGGGTGAGGCAGGAGGATTGCAAGTTCGAGTTCAGCTTGGGCAATTTAATGAGACCCTGTATCAAAAAGAGAAAAGAAAGGGAAAGAAGGCTAGTGGTATAGCTCACTGGTAGAGTGCTTGCCTACCATGCAGGAGGCCCTGGATTCGATCCCCAGTCCACCTCCACAAAGTTAGGTCTGCCTTCCAGGGGGCGGAGGGAGCTCTTTCCATCAATTTATTATAGTGAGTAATCAGAACTTTTAACTTAAACATTTTTTATATTTCTTGAAGTTTCAGTCTAAATAAACATGGCTACAGTTTTAGGCCTTAAATAAGGTTTGTTTAAATAAAATCTTGACCTTATTAAAACTTAATCTTGCTTAGATATAAACTGACATTTACTGAATGAAATCTAAAATATTAGGTTTCATATTGCATAATTGAAAAATGTCTGCTAAAGCTGATCTTATTAAAATATTAAGATAGTTTTCTGTTTCATCAAAATTTTACTTCCTCTAGAAAAAAATCTTTAGGACTATGAATTTTCTTTTTGACTGACATGTTGAAGAGTTGGATAAAGTGCTTTTGGTTTTAAAATTCGATTTCACATATGCAGGGCCAGAGTCAAACTGTCTGACTTGGTCAGTGACCAAAGTGTCTACAAAGCTTTTCTTTAAATAAACAAAATCCTTTACTGCTGTACACAATTGCAATTCTAGAACTTGCCTGTTTTGACAGATGGATTTCTAGTGTTTCTAAAGAATAATGAGAATATAACTAAGGAATGAAAGACTTCCTGTTATGATAAACATTCAATATATAAAACAGAGAAGGAAAACTATCACTTTGTCAAGTGAACAAACAAAAATCTGGAGCATTTGAGCGTGGTGATGCATATAACTTGTGAAGGGCAGTAGCAAGATGGAGATCGCTTGGCTGAGGGCAGATGCAGGTTGCTCTCCAGTTACAAGCCTTTATTTTGAAGCCCAGGCGCTAGAAGCTTTCAGGTGTCCTCAGCACACACAGCCTCACTTTACCTGTGTGGATTACTGCACAAGGTATATGATCTTTAGACTTCTTATTTAATTCCTCCGAGTCTCAGTTCTGCAAAATGAGAATAGTAACAGGATGTCAACTCTTGTCTACCTCACAAAACTATTTAGAGGATGTGCATGAAGCATATAATAAATGTTCACAGAAATGAAATAATCTGTTTAGAAATTATGAAGTGCTGTCAGAACATTGGCATTGAATGTTCACCATCATCATGGTCACTTTTCAGCTCCCTTGAACATCACTGCTTGCTAATCACTTTATTCATATCACTTTATTTTTCCCACTGGAAATACTATTTTACTTTATAGCTACATCTGTCAACTTGATACAAACTATATATAAATCAAATACTCTCAAACTATATGTAAATCAAATACTTTCTTTTCTCTGCTTTGAGAGAGAGAGAGAGAGAGAAAGAGAACATTGAACAGGAACATGATCTGAAACTCACCCTGTCTTATGTGGGGATGGAGTAAACAAGACCCAGTGTAGATACTTGCTCAGTGGACTAAGTATTCTGGCTCAGGGATTTTCCTTGTCATTGGAAGAGCTCTGATCTTCAGAGTGATGCAAATTTGACCTCATGTGCAGCTCTTAATGCAAGCCCATCCTCACCCAGTTGCAGCCTATGAAATACACTTCCTGTAATTCTAAATTATCTAGGATTTAAGTATATAATTTTTAACTGCCTAAAATACTGACTTCCTTTCTTTCACCAGTTAATGGTTTCTAGTCATTGTGTAGTGGTAACAAGGTAAAGAAGTATATGAGAAAGTATATAAGGTGTAATTCCATATTACCTTTTATCAGCATTTATAGGGCTTATGATAGAGGAGCTGAGAACTACTTAATGTGGACTTTAAACAGCATTTGTGTTTTTTCATCTGCTGTGATATGTCTTAGAGCCCCCATCCAGTGATAGCTGGGGTTTGATAGTGTTTCTTGCTTCTCTAGGAAGTTCTCATTTTGCTAAGTAAGCACCACATATTAAACATTTTTATTTACTTTAATTAAAAATTACTTTGATAGGTCATATTTATTGCATATTATTTTATTATGTAAAATTAATAAAATTATATTGATTTTTATTTGTATTATATTTAATTCCAGGTCGAGTGTTATGATCATGACAATGATGGGTCACATGATCTCATTGGAACATTTCAAACTACCATGACAAAACTGAAAGAAGCCTCCAGAGGCTCACCTGTAAGTTGTATCTTTGCATTGGTGTGTACCATTTAGTTTAGCTCTGTTCGTAATTTTTCTTTTGGCATAGCAAAGAATACTACATTTTTACTCATAATGCTCTAAAATTTGTGGGTTTTGTTTAGTAATCAGGTAATCCAAAATTCTTATTTGGGATATTTGTTTTGTTGAGCAGAACATCATGTAATGGTTCCCAGTCCCAGGTGAGGACTCCACCTATGTGGAGCAAAGCTAGTGTTATTATGGTATAATCACCAGGATGTTGAAACGCTCTTGCCCACTCTCTCTTGACACCACGTGGAGGAAAGCTTTACTCTTCTACAGAAGACAGCCAGATCAGCTTCGGTAGTAGATGTTTGTACCCCACAGCCAGCAGGTCCTTTCTGGCAGCATATCAATATGCTCTTGATATGGCGATTTTACCCTCAGTGGAGAAAATTCGAAAGAGATTGGAGGAAAAAAATACAGAAATAAAGGAGAGAAAGAGAGAGAGAGATGAGAGATGAGAAGCCAGGTTGGAGAACAGGGGAAGATTATGCAAACTTTGGGGAACAAATAAAACAGGAGGGAAGGAGAGAAGGAAGAAATAAAAACAAGAACAAAACAATAACAACAAAAAACTAGAATTTCACTTTCATATAAACACAAGAAAAAAAGGGGAAAAAAATACAAAAAAAAAGAAAAGAAAAAAAGAAAGCACCAACAACAGGGAAAAAAAAAAAAGAGAGAAAAAGAAATGTCTGCTTCCAGGTGTGTGTGTTGTCACTGGTGGACAGAGTAGGCAGGCCCAGGTCCTTGTTGATTAATCCAAGCAGTAGATTTATGGCAGGGTAATGAATGTTCCCAGCTGGGTTCAATAGCAACGCTTCACCAATTCCATTGAAGTTCAGCCTGATCTCTGACCATAGAGTTGGACATGATTTGTTCAGCTAGAGACACACTGTGTTTTCCACTGGCTTTGACTCACTTCCCTGCAAGTGTGAATTTGGCTTTTTTGAATTTGAATTTGAACTCTGCTCCACCTTGCCCCACCTTTCCCTGGCACCAAAAGCCACGGGCAGCTTTTCTGAGTGCTGAGCTTGGCACCTTTCCAAGATGGTGATCACTTTCTCTTGGGGGATGTCCAAGACCGTATAACTCAGATAACTCACCAGTCACTGCAGTCTGCCATGTCCACCGCTCTGCTCCACTTCTGTGTCTTTCTGTGGAGGCCTCTGGGATCACCAGTAGTCACCATGCTTCTGCAGGCTCAAGCCACATCACTTGTACTGAGAGCTGGGGCTTTGAGCCAGGGCTGTGAGACGGGACCGTGAGCCAGGCCTCTGGGGGAAAGTGCTGTCTGTCACCTCCTTCTGTGGTGAGGTTGCTCCTTTTGCTCTTCCCATGGGCTTCAACTCTTGCTTCAGGTCCCTGCTGGGTCCTCCAAACACACTTTCTTCCTTATTCTAGTCTTTAATTGCTGTATTCCAGTGTGTGGACAAGAAATGTCAGACAGGCTTTTTCTCTGTTTATTACTGCTCTGCCATGTTCCTGAAAGTCTATCTGATTTGACTGAAAGTCCGTAGTTTTAAGGCTTTTTGGCATTTCACTGGCCACAATAATTAATGTCTACAATAGTGGACAAACACCTGGGGTAGATTTGTGTCCATTTATGCTAATTAGGCTCAGGCTTTTATAATCTGCTGACTCTTCTATCTGACTTGTCCAGTGAAAGATGAAAGCTTAGTTCATGATACGTTAAATATTGTAGTACTAAGCTACTGTTAAATGACGTTAATTTTTTTAAGTACACTTGACCTTAGCCTCCCGCCTCACCCTCCGAAGTGTGGGATTATAGGCGTGCGCCATCATGCTTGGCTGCAGCAAGGATTTAGAAGGCAAAACCAGTAAGAAATGATGAAAGTTTGACTACTTAAAAGTGAAGCCTGCTCAGCGGATGTGTGGTGCATGCCTGTAATCCAAGCACTTGCCAGGATCATGATCACAGTGAATATGAGGCCAGCTTGGGGTACATAATGAGTTCCAGGTAAGCCTGAACTTCCTAGTAAGACCCTGTCTCAACAAATCAAAAAACCCAGAATAGTAAGAACAAGAACAACAAAAAATAACACAGTAGAAATTTTACTCTTTTTTCCTTTAAATACACACTCCCAGTGGAAAGAGATAATCTGCTGTTTACTTTTTTAAAGTTTTTTTTTTGGGGGGGGTGGGGATTGAACTCAGGCCCTCGTTCCTGCTAGGCAAGTGCTCTACCACTGAGTTAAGTCACCAAGCCCCTAATTTGCTGTTTATTACCGAAGGGTTGGGCTTCAGATATTTCTATTTTATGATGTTACATTTTTCCTTTTTTTCCTCAACAGTATATTTTTGTTCTTTGTATTGCTCATAGCTAGGAGTAATATTTTACTTCCTTTATTATGGGGAAGAAAGATTATTACTTGAAGCATTTTGAGGAAATCACTTACAGTGGCAGAATTGTACTTGGGGACTATTTTAAAAAGGTAAGCAATTTTAGGAGTTCCTTGACTGTTGGAAATTTAACCAATAAATATTTCACATACTTAGTGTATTATTTAGTTGTTTCAGAAGTGTATTTTGCGACAGACCTCTATCAGTGAGTGGATTGATTCCAAGGAGAAAAGGTTGCTCATTTGAATTCATACTGAATTTTCTGATATTGCTGTTAAAAATTAACAGTTTTTCTTCCCTTCCCACAGATTGAATATGAATGCATAAATGAAAAAAAGAAGCAAAAGAAAAAAAGCTACAAGAATTCAGGTGTGATCAGTGTGAAACTCTGTGAGGTCAGTTGACATTGGCCACTTACACTGTAATGTCACATTTCAAGTTCTCCTGTTATTACGGTTCATACCAAGCAAGTAGTTTAGGAAACTAAAAATCACATGAGCATTGGATCACCTTTAGGGTCTAGAATAGAGTGAGCAATAGTAAAGAAATCTTTCAAGTAACTTTTCTCCCAAGGTTTGACAACTTTTAGCAAAGGAAGGAAACTATTAAAATTTTTCCATTATCTTAGGAAAAGAGAGATTCACAATCTTTTTCCAGCCTGTTTTTGGAAGTGGCCTGACCCAGTGCATCTCTCCTGGGTATAATTTCAAAATGAGATGTTATAAATTGAGGGAAAAAGTCAACGTTTCTTAGAATAAAAAGTGTATTTTATTTTTTAAAAACATCTTGATGAAGTCTGTCAAAATATCAGACTCTTTCCTAATCTTTTAAAACATAAAGTGAGTATATTTCATCTTTGGCCATTAATATTCTAATCTTAACATGGCTATAATCATCCTAAAGTAAAATCTTACAGATTTATGACAGGGGCAGGAGTGTCTTATATCAAACGTAGGTGTGATTTCTACATATTTATGTGCTGTTCAGATTAAAAACTTTTTTTTTGGTGCTGGGGATTGATCTCAGGGCCTTGTGCTTGCTAGGCAAGCGCTGTACCACTTGAGCTAAGTCTCCAACCCCAGCTTACAAACTCTTAAAAACATGTAGGAGAACTCTTTGATTTTCTTGTAAAGTAAAAGAGTTTTAATTTTAACAGTTGTTGTTTGTTTTTAGATTACAGTAGAATGCACATTCCTTGACTACATCATGGGAGGGTGTCAGCTGAATTTCACTGTAAGTCACACACTGAATTTTCCAACATATGCTGTAAAATGTTGCTTTTTTCCTCTCTGTTTTGTACTGTTTATAAATTGTGTTTTGAAGTTTACACAGTGTATTTAGTATGAACTCCTCTGAGACTTCAGACCAGTTACTTAGGTTCATTATGGACATTTTGGCTTTGTTCGTGAGAGATCTGTTCCTCCTGAGAGAAAGCAGATATGCACAAGCCACTAGTTATCTTGCAGTTATTTAAGGAATAGAAAGTATCAATCCAGCAAACTTCATGAAGAACAACCTGTAAATCTGAGTCATTACAATGGAGTACTACCCTGCCATAAAGAATGATAAGCCTGAGACATTTCTAGCTAAATGGATGCACCTTGAGACCATACTCTTAAGTAATGTGTGTCTGAAATAAATCAGGCACACATGTTTAAATACTGCATTGTCTCTCTGGTGTGAGAAACTGAAAGTAAATAAGAACTAAAATGTATTATATTGGGAAATGGAAGAAATTGTTCAGTTGGGAAGTGGAACAAGGGAGGGAGGAGAGGAAAAAGGACAGAGGGAAAAGAAAAAATGAGAAGGAAAAAATGGAAACAAAACTTTTGTAAATAAGGAGGGAGGAGGGGTTGAAGAGAGGGGAGGGAAATGGGAAAAAAAGAAGCAGCAAGATATATAATATAGGCTGGGGATTTAGCTCTGTAATTAGAGTGCTTGCCTTGTAAGCACAAGGCCCTGAGTTCGATCTCCAGCACCCCCCGTCAAAGGTATATCATGTACAGGTACGAATTTCCCTATGGTGAATGTTATCATTATGTATGTCTAAAATGTAACACTAAAATAAAAAGATTAATGGTTTAAGACAGCTGGAAAAATAAAAACAGCTTGTTTCAAATTGAGGCTTTAACCCTTTAATTGTCTGTGGAGATACTTGTAGGCATTTGTTATGAACTAGCAATAGCAGGCTGTGGAGTGAATGTTTGTATCTCATCTCTTGAAGTTTTCTTGGACCTCATGCACGAGTGGCCCTGCCTTCCCTTCCCCTTAGTAAGGGCTGCACTGTTACTTTGCAGGTGGGAGTGGACTTCACCGGCTCCAATGGTGATCCGCGGTCTCCAGACTCCCTTCATTACATCAGCCCCAATGGTGTGAATGAGTATCTGACTGCCATCTGGTCTGTGGGACTGGTTATTCAAGATTATGATGCGTAAGTATGACTGTGGAAACACTGAAATACTTATTTCTCAATTCTCCAGGAAAGGCGGTTTCTATTTCATCACCTAGTACTCTGATGTAGATGATAGGATTAAGGTGCCTAGAGGAGCTTTCTCTCTAAAAATTTCTCTGGTGTTACATTTTCTTTTCTTTTCTTGTAACATTCCTAGTATTTACCTCTGATCTCTCATCTTTTGCTTCAGTTAGTTATATTGTGCTATATATAGCTTGCTTCTTTAATAGTTGACTAAATTCAGCAAGACTCTTATTTCTTTGATCTGGTTTCTTTGGAGTTTCATCACTGGGGTAAGTTGTGTGTGTGATTGAGTCCAGAAGACACATTTTGCAAGCAGTAGTAAAAACTATTACTTAACATACCTGTTTCCTTTGTGGTCATCAAATTATTTTTAATACTTTTTTTTGAGACAGAGTCTCCCTATGTAGTTCAGGATGTAGTTGAACTCGCTATGTAACTGAGACTGGCCTTGAACTCATAGCGATCCTCCTGCATCAGCCTCTGGAGTGCTGGAATTACAGGTGTGCACCACCTCACCAACCCAAATTATTTTTTCTAATGGTGACTTCTAACAAGTGCTAAAGGGTAACTTAACCTAGTTATAATTGCTACAAAATACTCTGAAAAGTTTTGAAATGGTTCAATTTTAAAAAGATTTGGGGGCAAGGAGAATAGCATGTTTAATCCCTAGCACCACAAAAGGAAGAAAAAGTAAAAAGATTTCAAATAGATTTGAGTAGGTACTCATTAGGGTTTATTAAACAACAGAAGAAAAAGTATACTAGTAAATTATTTTTTTCTGAATCAGTAACAGCACTGGAAAAATTTTCACTTGTTTTTGCTTACTGTTATTTTATGTTAAAGGCTCTTATACATTGATGGAGCTTTTCGTTAATCTTTCATGACAAAATTTAGAAACAAAATCTTCAGGCAAATAGGAACAAATCTAAAGCAAACGTGGAGATTCCAATACAGGTTAGTAAAATGTAAGCCAGAGATCATTAAATCTCATAATAAGTTATTTTGTAGAATACTTTGCTATATTATCCAAAATGAGAGTATAGCCGTGGATATATTAAGAGTAGTAAAGTATCTGAAGTTAGAAAT
>PVJO010000959.1:0-195395 GCA_004026905.1 Hystrix cristata | reverse complement strand
GCTTGCTTTGTTTTGTTTTACTTTCTTTCCAATCTTTATCCATTTTATTGTTTCTCCTTATCTTGCTACAAAGGTCAGTCCTCTCATCCAAGTTGAAAGATAAGCAACAATAGAAGACATTCTTACCTCACACTTGATTTGAAAAGGAATTCTTCAATGTTTTATCATTAGGTATGAAAGCCTCTAGGCTTTCAATCTCTTTCATCGGGTTAAGGATGCTTCTTTTTTCTATATTAATTTGGTAAGTCTATTTTTAAGAGGTTTTCATTTTATAAACTGCCTCTTCCTGCATTTATGGAGACAGTAACATTTATGGTTTTTCTCCTTTAGTCTGTTAATATGTACAGTAATGCATGTTATTTTTCTGCATCATTAGTTTTGTTTTGTTTTTACAGTAAGCAATATCATCCATAGAGAAAAGTGTCTTAAAATTTAAAGAATACTGATAGACTAGGCACATGTGTGAGTCCAGCCAGGTAAGAATCAGAAGGACCTTGAGTCTCGAAGCTCCCTGGGAGTCCTTGGTCCATCATCCCCTCTGCCAAGTACTTCAGAAGTAACATGCCCCTGATGGATGTGACGAGCTGTTCCCTGCAGCCTTTTAGTTTACCACCTTTGCATGCATCCTTCAGCAAGTAGTTTTGCCTACCTTTGATTTATTTTATCATCCATGATTTTTGCATAAGGCTTTAGTTCGTTCATTTTCATTGCTTTTAAAGACATTTTTTTCCAGCCAGGCATGGTAGCACACCTACTAATCCCAGCATTTGGGAGGCTGGGGCAAGAAGATCGCTGCGAGTATGAAGTCAGCCTGGGCAACAATGTGAGTTCAAGGCCAGCCTGAACTACATAGCAAGACCTTGTATTTAAAAAGAAAAAGAAAAAAGAAAAAAAAAGACAATTTTCTTTCAATCTTGTTTGCTAAATTTCTTTCAAAATCAATTCATGCTAATTTTTTGGGGGGGGTTGCTGGGGACATGCTAAATTTTATCAAATGCTTTGTCCTATTTTTTTCCCACAGTAACATTTCGATCCTGCTGTTGTATCTTATTTGTTAAAGTGAGTCCCTAGCCACAAACCACACTCAAGCAAGCGGGGGTTACACAGATATCAAGAGGCAGGTTATCAAGAGGCAGGGACCCCTGAAAGCCACATTAGAGGCCACCTGCCATATCTGCCAAAAATAATACACAGTGAAGTGCAAACTGGCTTATGTTGGTTTACAACAGGTAAAAATTATAGGACTCAGGGTGCAGCTCAGTGGTAGTGTGTGTGAAAAACAAAAAGGATTCGCTTGATATTTCTATGTGCAGCATGGATGCATTGATTTGAATGCAGTTATTTGAAAGATATCTGGGAATGGTGGAACAAAAACTCCCAAAGATTGTAAAGGATTTCCATGCTGCCAAAAATTCTTTTGATGAAGCTGCTTTATTGACCATGTTTAAAATATTTAAAGGCAGAATACAATAGAAAGGATGGTTTTATAAACTATCATTCAAGGGGCCGGGGATTTAGGTCAGTGATTAGAGTACTGGCCTAGCAAGCACAAGGCCCTGAGTTCAATCCCCAGCACCCAAGGGAAAAAAAAAAAACAAAAACCCATAAAAAAAAACTATCTTGCAAAAAGCAAAATGGAAGAACAAAACAGTTTCGTTTCCCATGAACCCATTTTTAAAGACAGACTTTAATTCTCCTGAGTATGTAACACAAGTAACACAGACAGTGGAAGTAAAATGTAATTGATTGCAATATTTGTGGGAAAACATAAATAAAGAGGCTGCAAAACAATGGTGAGACACCAAAAAAAGAAAGAGAAAGAGAGGGAGAAAGGAATTTTGGCATAAGAATGAATGAAATCATTCATTGTTAAAGAAATCAAGCACCTTTCATTTGTGCTATTATCCCACTAGTTGTAGAACCTAGAAATGTAAATAACATATCTGAGTGAGAAATTCTCACAGATTAACAAACTCATAGTGTAATTTTTTTATAATTAAACATACTTCTTTCTCACTGGTAATATAAAACAAAAATCGAGAGCTGAAGGAATACTCTGAAAGAGTAGAAAATGTTCCCTAAGCTTTCCTTTCCTAATGTGGCTAAGAAAACAATCCCTTCACAGTTTGATTTCTCTATGAAGGCTGACTCACACTTTGTAGAAATACGGAGTAGATGTACCTAACACTTTCTGTATCTCTTGGGATGACTGTGTAGTTTTTTTTTTCTTTTTTGAGACAGGGTCTTACTATGTAACCCAGGCTGGCCTTGAATTCCCATGAACCTCCTGCCTCAGCCTCTTGAGTTCTGGGATTACAGGTGTGCACACCATGCTCACTTTAAATATTTTTTTTAATGTAGTAGAATTCATTAGTTTGATTTTTCTAATGTCAAATCAGCTTTTCGGCCTTGGATTAACCCAAATCGGTCATTATGTACATACTCTTAACCTCACCCAATTTTGTGGGTCAGGAGTCCAGGAGTTGCTAAGGGTGAGTCTAGATCAGGATCTCACAGGAAGTTCTAGTCGAGATGTTGGCCGAGGCCACAGTCACTTGAAGTTAACTGAGCTAAATGATAAACTGCCAAATTCATTGCATAGTGGTTGACAGGAAGCTCAAATTCCTCTGTGGTCCTCTGTTTAAGGGTGCTCGTGGTAGGGCAGCTAGCTTCCCCCAAAGTGAATGATCTGAGAGAAAAATCAATAAATCTAGAAACCACCATGTCTTTAATAACATCATATCTACTATATTCTATTGATCAAAAACACCAATCATCCTGACACAGTGTGAGAGGGAACAGCCGGCAGGTGGGGAATCACAGGGAAGGATTTTGTGGGCTGGCTACAACAGTTATGTTGTTTTATACCTTTTACATACTGCATTGCTGGATTCAGTTTGCTGCTATACTGTTACAATTTTTGTATCTATATTCTTTTTTTTTTTACCAAGAATATGTATTGGTACATTGTATACATAATGATCATAATCAACATGGTTATTTGGCTAAGATCAAGTGTCGTATCTATATTCTTGAGTGGAATTAGCCTATATATTTTTCTTGTTAACAAATGTATACCCTCCTCCTAAAGAGAGATGAGTAGAGTCCTTTTTTTCTGTTCTATGGAAGAATGTACATAATACGAGAATAGATCAGAATTATGACTTCTTTGACTGTTAGAATTCAGTGTAAAGGCATCTAACTACAAAATTGACCTTAATCCAATTTCTTCAGCATATCAAAAGATCGTTCAGGTTTTGGAACCATTCCATTTTTTTCTTTCTTGAGATAATTTGTATTAAATTGTACTTTGAAAGGTAAATTTCATCTACATTTTAAAATTCAGAGACATGAAATTGTTTTAATGACTTTATTGTTTAATGTTTTGAGCTTTTACAGTAATGGCTTCTTTTTCTTTCCTGATATTTGTTATTTGCGCTGTCACTTTTTTTACTTCTCTTTCTAGAAATTTTTTAGTTTCATTAGGTTTTTAAAGAATCCATCTTTAGCTTTACTGATTCTCTATATCATATGTTTGTTTTCTATTTCATTGGCTTTCGTGCTTATTTTTATGATGTCCTACTTTCTTTGGTTTATTTTGCTGTTCTTTTTCTACTTTTATGAACTATAATCATACTAATTTTAAGCCTTTTCCTAGTAACATATATAAGACCATAATATTCCTTTAAATATAGCTTTAGCCAAACCTGTTGTTTGATGGAGTATTTCTATTACTATTCAGTTCAAACTATTTTTAATTACACAATGATTTCTTTTTTGAACTATGAATTATTTTGCTGTGTGTGTAGTTAGTTTTCAAACATATGAAGGTTTTACTGGTGTCATTTGATATTATTGATTTCTGCCTTATTGTATTACATGAGGAAAATATGCTTGTTACTATTCCAATCCTGAAACATTTATTGAGGTTTTCTTTAAAATCCAATATACAGCCAATTTTGATGGATGTGCTTGTTCACCAAATGGTATTCGATACATGATTATGAGTTCTATTATTCAAAATATGCTCATTAGATTAAGCTTATTAATTATGATGCTTAAATCATGTATTCCAAAGAATTTTTTTCATTTCTGTATTAATTACTGAGTAGTTGTGTTAAAATACCACATATGACCATAGATTTTTCTATTTCTTTTCATCTTTCAAGTCTAAATTATTAATTTATTAGGCACTACAATTTAAAATTGGTAAAACTACCAGTTGAAACAGACCTTTCATTATTACAAATTAACCCTGTTCATTATGCATGATGCAGTTTGTCTTAAAGGCTACTTCCTGTAAAAGTAATTTGGCAGTCTATCTGAGCCTTCTCGCTTTCCAATCATCTATAGGTGAGGTCTCCTTGACTCCTTCCCTCCTTTTCCAAGCCTAGTTGTTATCCTTCCTCTACAGTAAGCATCATCTTATTTCATCCTTATAGAATAAAGTCATGTCCATCTTTTTCTCATTTCCCCAAGCAAAATTGACCTCCACAGGTCTCCTTTGCTTTAAACTTTATTTTATTTTGCAAATAAAACTTTCAGAGTTAGCTCTTAAGCAAGGCTCATAATTAACAAAAGGAATCTAAGAGGCAGATAAAGGAAATGTGCTTTCTTCCCTGCAGCTTCCTAAGAATGACCGTCTTTGTGCCATACAATATGCCCAAAAATCTGATTCAATGTGGCATTGAAAGTTGCATGAATATTTATAACTCTACTAATTTGTTCTGTTTTTTTTTATCCTTATCAATTTATCCTTGGAAGGATAATATGAACAAAGACTCTGGAAATCATTCCATATCCTTAAGAGTAATCTCCAAAGAGCTTTGTAATTGTTGTCTTACTCAATAATGGGATGCTCTCAGAATGTCATGTTTGACATTTCTGTATTTCTATATAGTATAAATACTTCTAAGAGTCTTTTGTTGAATCAGTCAGTTGCTAGCATTTTTTCCCTTGTCTCACCTGCATGAGATTAAGTACCAATGATTCAACTAGATTTTTTTGTTTAACAAAGAGACTGATGGTATCGTCTCATTTATATTACCCACCCTAATGGCTGGGCTTTGGTATTTCTATATTCTGTTTTCTGCTTTCCTATGCAGAACTGCGAGTTCCCAGGCCTGGCCACGGTAACAATTGATGGGTTGGTAGACTTTTGTCTTTTCATTCACATAGATAGTTGTGTATAAAGAACTGAGCCAGAGTCCACTCCTCTGACCAGGAGTTCTGCTGTCTGTCCTCCTCACTGAGGCGGGGCTGCTGAGGGAGGGGACACCCCTATTTCTTCATGATGCCTCTAATTCAGGTACCGCCAAGTCTGTGCTACTGCCAAAGTGGGAACCCTGGAGGGCGTATCTGCTGCCTACTCCTTACTCACCAGCCACATCCGGGCTTTTCTCCTGGTTCAAGAGAGGGAAAGGAAACAGTGTAAGGTTTCTTCCACTCAGTCTGTGGACTGTCTGTGTGGGCAGTGGAGAATGGTTTCACGTGGGACTCCATGCACCATCTATGTCTCCAGCAGTTTTTATTCATTTTCTTCTTTTCATTCTGCCTTGTCAATGTTTGGAAACAGTCTTCTTCTGATAACCCAATTCATTTTATACTTTCCTCTCAGCAAGCGAAAAATTAACGATGCGATCAGCACTGTGGCCTTCTCTGTGTCACCACCACTCCACCATGAGGAGCAGGATTTCCACTCCGGAGTGACTTTCAGTGTCTTTCCTCTAGCCATCTCCCCACACACCATTTCCACCAGTCTTGCCAAATCCAACCTTCAGGTCTGAGTCACAGACTGAAATTTTGTCCCAACATCTTCCCCTTGTTTTTATCTCTCTCACTCTTTTTTTTTTTTTTTTTTTTTTTTTTTTTGGTGCTGGGGATTGAACTCTTTCTCACTCTTGAACCATGCGAATGTATTATTCAAAATTGATAAGAAAGAAAGAAATATACCAAAACATCAACCACACACTATGGGGTTAGATCATGAATATTAATTCTAAAAAACAGGCAGGGCTGGGGATTTAGCTCAGTGGTAGAGTGCTTGCCTAGCAAGCACAAGGCCCTGAGTTCAATCCCCAGAGCCAAATATACTTTTTTAAAAAATATTTTTAAATTAAAAAAAGGCAGATTTATGCTGAAGTCTGGCTCTATACTTACTGTTTTGGTGAGCTAGAAGAATTACTTAACTTTTCTGAACCTCTCTGTTCTTTTCCATAAAATTGGGATGATAATGCTGACCTCATGATATGATTGTGAAATTAAATATATCTGTGCAAAGCAAGAGGTCCTTAATAAGAACTCATCACTTCATTAATAAGTTTTCTACCATGTAGCTGAATTGCAGGGCAATGTGAAATCTTAGACTTTTAAAAAACCATATGTATTTTGCTTACAGTACTCTTCAAAATTGAACCTGAATAATAGCAAAATTTAGCTAGTTGCCATCCATTCCATTTTAGTTCCAGTTCTCTTTTTTACAAGTCATTAATGTTTATTGCTTCGTTTTTAAAGGTTTAAAAAGAGAGAAAAAGAATACATAAAGAACACCTTTGTAGAGCACTATTCTGCCATAAAGAAGGATAAACTTCAGGCATCCATAGATAAATGGATGCACCTTGAGACCATAATATTAAGTGAAATAAATCAGACACAAGCTTCAGTATTGTATGATTTCTCTTGAATGAGAAACCCAAAATATAAACAAAGAGCAAAATAGATAAAAGGAAGTAGGGAGATATTTTTCAAATGGGAAAGGGGTCAAAAGATAGAGCAGGGAGAGGGGCAAGAAAGGAGATAAGAAAAAGAATTGAAAGAAATAAATGGAAATAGAGCTTTTGCAAATGGGAAGGGGCAGGGAGGGATAGGAGGGGTAGGGAACAAAAAAATTATTAAGATGTGTTATGTATATCTCCTAACTTCCCATGATAAATGTAACCATTATGTACTGCAAATAAGTACTAATAAAAAAAGAAATTATTTTTTGTATACTCGCCCCAAGAAGAATGCCTCTTAGTTTCTAAATACAAGCTTACACTAACAACCCATTTTAGAGTTGGATTTTTTCTGTTCTGAGTTAGATTTTTTTTTCAGATTCTAAGAATACCCTTCTATTGTGATGTAAAACAACAAAAAATTTGACCAAAATTTATCTCTTCCTTTAATCAGGTAAATCAAATGGGCTTCTGACTGACATACAAAAGCACACTAAAACATTAATAGGACTGCAATCCTGATCTGATCCTTCAAAAGCTGCTCCAAGTCCGTTTCCCTGGACCCCGACTCCGAGGTAGAGATCTGTGTAGAGTATAATTTGGGGCTCAGCTCTTGCTGGGAAAAGCGAAGGAAACAGCAGTGGACAGAGGGAGAAGCTGAGCTGTGGGGGATCCTGTCAGCAGCTCTGGAGCTGGGAAGCCCCATGAGAGTGTTCTGAAGCTGTGAGTAGTCAGCAGAGCTTCACAGTGTCCGGTCCCCGACTTTAACTCTTCCAGAAAGGAAGGTGAGGTGACTTTTCTCCTGAAGGTCATTGCTAGAGGGAACCTCACTGTGATCTGGGGAGTTCATTAGCACATAACTTGAATATTTAATGCTGGGGCCATGTTACTCCTTAACCCCTAACACTCTAGACAAGTACATAGATTTGATACATGTGGCTACAAGTCCAGGGATTACTGTGCAGAAATGTGACAGACAGGTGACATGAGCCTTTCAGTGGGTACTGAGCTATCCCATGGTCTAGGAGAGATTAATTTGGGCTAAATCCTACTGGGGAATTTATCTCTTTCTTGAATCAATACTAAAAGAGGAGGCAGAAATGAAAAGGAAATTCTTTACAGTGGAATGTGAATTAGTAAATGATAGGGAAATACTAGCATTAGAACACTCACCATTTTGTAACCATCACAGTAATAATTTAATCAAAAACCCACCCACGGGTGTTAAAATAAAACTATTGGTTTGCAGTTCAGTGGGAACAGAATTCTTACACACTTTTAAAATTCCTCCTCAGTGATTATTAATTATGAAGAAGGAACAGGCAATCATAGTGAAGAAGTCTGACGGTTTTCGCCTTAGCCAAACTCAATTCAACTTAACATTGCCAATAATGGAAACCTGATGTGATACACACAAAGTTTACATCGTCGTTAATGTAAAACTCCTATAAAAATTCTCATGCATATAGTCATGAGAAAACAATCAGGGAGACTCAAATTGAGACACGAGCTACAAAGCAACTGGCGTGCATTCTTCAAAAACGCCAAGGGCATGGAAAGAAAAGTTCAGGAATTGTTCCAGAATAAAGGAGACCCAAATGCAATGCATGATTCTGATTTGGATCCTGAACTAGAAGTAAAAATTCTATGAAGGACATTGTTAGGCTACTTTGAAAATTTTTTTGAAAAATTTAATTTTTATTCATAGATGATTGCAGTACATAGTGATCACATTCATATACAAGACACATCTTTTTGTGTCCCCTTCTCCTCCCCTCCTCCTTGCTCTCTCCACCTCTTGCTGTCCTTCCCGTTTGAAAATTTTAAACATGATACTTACACTAGATGAAAGCATTGTTATCCATATAAAGTTTCCTGGATTTCATAGTTATATTATGATAATGTAAAAGAATGTTACTATTCTTAGAAAATATATAGGAATGAATGTTCATGAACCCTGTAACTTAATTTTACTTGGTTAAGCATAATCATATTCACATTAGTATTAATATGTGTATATAAAATAAAAAGGGAATGGCAGTATAAATATGGTCAAATGTTAACAACTGATGAACATAGGAAAAAGGTATGTAGGCATATATAGTATAATTCTTGCAAGTATATTTTGAATAAGTATTATAATTATTCAAGTATAATTTTTCCCAAATAAAAAATTAAAAATAGGTAATGATACAGGTATATTCTAGCTCTGTCCACTGAAGTTGCCTGGGGGCAATCTCACCCCTTTAGTGCATGCTAAATATATCTCTCTAGGATCTAGAATTTGGCCCTTAATACCATTTTCCATTAAAAGAGCCAAGAAACCTTGGGGAAAATATCTGATTCTGTATCTGAGGCACAGAAGGTACAGTGTGAGTCTAGAACATCTTATCAGGTCAGAAAGAAAGCAAACTTTCTTATGATGGGCCAACTCAAAAGGACCCAATACACAGTTAAAATAGTTTAGCACTGGCTAGGATAAAACAATTGGAATTCAAACCAGAGGAGGTAATTTCAAAGATTCAAACACACTTTCCTTTTATTGGAATGTGGATCAAAGGAAAATGAATGAACAATTCAAATGATAAATCCAATTTAACTAAAAGCCGGGTTCTTAGTATCTTTGTCTAGCAAAAGAATATTGACTTGCTGGGCAAACACCTGCACACTTGGGCTCAGTGAGAATTTTCTGATTTGACTACATCTTTGGAATGAGGAGAGGACAAAATAGAGAACTGTAACAAAGATTAACCTCTCTCCAGTATTTATTTGCCCCTTCACTACTGACTTCACTGGACACATGGCATTCAGGAGAAAGACTGTATGTTCCACCCCTTCTTAAAGTTGGGTGTAATTATGTGATTAAATTTTACAAAAAGAAGGAGAAAAAATGTTTTGTATTATTTACAGAATGTGCCCCTCAATAGATGTATGTGTGGCCTTTCTCCACCTTCCTTCCTCTGTTAGAATGTATATATGACAGAGAAAAACACATTTGGGATCATGAGCAACAAAACAGATAAAACTTGGTAAACTGGACAACCTCATAGAATATTTCTTTGAGGTACCAACTTCTAGATTCTTGGATGATAAATTATTTTCTTTCTCTTTTCAGGAGTTGTTATTTATACACAGCCAGACATATAAACTAATTAATGCAAGAATAATATTTGAAATGCTCTCGTATTTCAGAATGTTTTAAAGGAGTAAAAATTCGTTTATTAATTCACTGAACAAATTTGGAATTACTCAGTGCTGGCCACTATTCTAAACACTTAGAACAACTGTGAACAAAACAAGCAAAATCTACTCTTATGAGCTTACATCTTTTAGTATGGGGAGGCATTCAATAAATAACTAAATGCACCATAAGTGACTAAGTAAGTATGATGGAAAGAGGTACTGTGCTATGGTTTTGCTCTACAATGTTCCCCAAAAATCTTGTGCACTCAGAGGCGGGCTTTTGGAAAGTGATTGGATCATGGGGGTGCTCTACTTACCAGTGATGAGTTCATAACTGAATGTGCTGTTAGGAGGTGGGGCCTGTTATGAGGAAGTGGGTCACTGAGAGTGTGCCTTCCAAAGGCCTATCTCTTGTTGTGACTCTCTTCTTGCTCTCTCTGCTTCCTGGCTGCCATGGGTTAAGCTGCTTTCCTCTGCTAGGCCTCTCTGCCATAGCACTTCTGCCTCAAAGCCAGCTGACCATGGACTGAACCCTCTGAAACTGTGGCCCAAAATAAACCTCTTCTGTTTTAGTTGAGGGTATCAGGTATCTTGTCCCAGCAACAAGAAAATGACTGAAACACAGTGTGACCACAAAGTAGGATAAGAGAGTTAAAGAGAGTCAGAAAATGCTTTTCTAATGAGATTATATTTTATCAGAGACTTGAGGGAAGTAGTAAAACTGAAACCATTTTGTTATCTGCAGAGAAAACACCCCAGAAAGGCACAACAACAAATATTAAGTGGGAAGTACTAACGGGATAGCCAACAGCAAGGCCATTATGGCTGGGGTCAAGGAATCATGGGGAGAAAGCAGGAGATCAGAGGGCTTCTGTGGTAGGAACTTGGAGGTTTTCTGCTAAGAGAATGGTCAGAGGCTTTTAAAGCAGAGAAATGAGGTGATCAGAGTTGTATTTTGAAAACTGCTTTTAAAGCAACTAGGTGGGAGGGGTATAAGAGTGGGACTAGAAAGTACTTGATCATGACAAGGATTGGGCTGACAGTTGTGGAAAAACAACCAGATTCTAGGTGTATTTTGGTATCGGAGAAGACATGATTTGCTGAGGAATGGGAAAGATGAGAGAGGGAAGACTGAGAGATGACTCCACAAGTTGCTCTGATGTGTACTGGCTTAGTAAATACCCCACTATACATTCCAATGTATGGAAAAGATTTGAGGAAAATGAAGGTTTTGTGGCAACTTCTCAACACATTCATTACAGTAGCAACTGCGTTCACAATGACCTTGCATGTGCTAAACATGCATATTTTACTTCATTTAATTTCCACAACAATTCTACGGAATAGCTATATTTCTGTATATCCTACTTTTATAGATGAAGACACTGAGGTTAAAACAGATTGCACAACTTGTTTAAGTCACCACTGAGTAAGTAGCAGACTCACTATTCCAACTCATAGCTTCAAAGCCTGAGTTCCAAACTCCTCTGCTACACAGCCTTTGATGTTTCCACTCTTCCTGCAGTTTAAAGCAGGAGCTGACAAGCTAGGTGTGGTAGCATATGCCTGTCATCCCAGCACTCAGAGGCTGAGGCAGGAGGATCACCATGAGTTGGAGGCCAGCCTGGGCTACACAGTGAGTTCCAGGCCAGCCTGAAGTACAAAGCAAAACCCTGTCTCCAAAAAAGAAGGAAACGAACGAAATAAAGCAGGCTCTGACAAATTAAGCCCCATATACCAAATCCGTCCTCATGCTTATTTTTGTGAAGCCCATGAACCAAGAAAAAAAATTTTTTTGAAAAACAACCAAAACATTTCATGACAGCTGAAAATAATATGAAATTCAAATGTGTGTCCATAAATAAAGTTTTATTGGAACATAGTCATGCTTATTCATTTCCATATTGCCAAAAGCTATTTTTGAGTTATAATGGCAGAGTAGACTAGTTTCAGCAGAGACCATATGGCCCACAAAACCTAAAATAATTACTATCTGGACCTCTACAGAAAAAGTTTGCCAATTCTGGTAATAAAGGGCAAATTCTGTTTCAACATTTCTATTGTAGTTAATCTTTGTAAAGTCAGAGAAGGTAGCAGTTCTTGTGAGAGAGGGTTTGTTCAGCCAGTTAGGGATTAATTACTCATGTAGTTTTGTTCTGCCGTGAAAAGCACAATACACAGTGGATGGAACCCAGAATCCGAATAATGACAAATAACCCTTGATAGCTCTCTGCTGTGTGAGTGCTCACTCGCACCCTCTCTTTTCTCTTTCTCTGTACTTCAGGAAATTGTAAGTTCTAGTTGTTTTAAAATTATTAAAGGATTTGCCTTTAGGTGCTCTTTTTGAAAATGTTAAATTCCAAGCTTCTGGCTTTGAAACTACATCACATGCGGATCTACAGACCCTAATCACAATCTAGTTTACTTCTAATAAATGCAGTGGAGGATGACTGTAGCATTCATCAAGGGACAGCATTCCATAGTTAAGTAAGTCATTCTATTTCCACCAGAAAAGAGTTATGAAAGGTCTATAAGGAAGGCTTTCCCAGTAGAAAGCTTTGCAATGATCTGGAATAGTGGGAAATAAGAATACAGAAAGCAAGATAACAGCCACATATAAAAGGAGAGTGAGTGTCCATCTCTGCCAAGTACAGAAAGGCTGAACTACAGTTTTTATCTGTGAATCTAGAAGCAGTTGAGGCTATGAACCTTAGTGTGTGTGTACGTGTGTGTGCGTTGCTACCATTGCTGTGGACTTTGTCTCCAAGTAAAAGTTTATCTTTTCTAAACTGAGCCAAAACAGCTCCTATTCATTCATCCCATTTGGGGCCAGTCCCAGAGAGTTGAGAACTCTCATTTCTGACGAGTCTTGAAGAGACCTCCCTGAATCATCTTTGTATATACACGGCAGTGCTGCCCCACTCCTCGGAGAACAAGAACAGATTCTCTTCTCCCCTCTGATCATGCCTAGTGGCCTCTTGCCATACTCACTGTATCTTATATATAAACTTTACTGTCCTGGATTATTCATTTCTACTACCTCTGGTAATAGATATTTTCTTTGGGAGCGAACTTTTGTTCTAAAAACATGGGACAAGGGGTTGCATTCTGTATCATCCCATTTATGTAGCATTTTTTAAAGCAACTGTATTGAGATATAGCTCATATGACACACAATTCACCAATTTTAAAGTATACAACTTAATGGTTTTAGTATATTCACAGAGCTGTGTACCCATCACCAAAATTAACATCAGAAGATATATTTTCATCATCCCACAAAGGAAATCTACATCTTTCAGCCCTAGTCAACCAGTAACCTACTTTCTATCTTTAGAGTTCTATCTATTCTGGGCATTTCATATAAATGGAGTCATCCAGTGTGTGGCCCTTAGTGGTTGGCTTCTTTCAGTTAGCATGTTTTCAAGATTCATCCATATTGTAGCATGGGTTAGTCTTTTGTTTATTTTTGTTGCCAAATGACATTTCATTGGATGATATACTCTTTGACACTCCTAAAACAACAAATTTACAGACATGGAGAACAACATAGGGGTTGCCACATATAGAGGGCAGTGGTTTGGAAGGGTGGGCATGACGTGATTATGACTATGAGGGGTTAGCATGAGGATGTTCGTGATGGACCCATTATGTATCTTAACTGTGGTGCTCATCCCATAAATCTACCCATGTGATAAAATTGTGCAGAACACACATGAACACATGAATGCATGCTGAATCTGGTAAAATCTGAACACCAGCGGATTGTAACAGTATCATTTTCCTGGTTAAGATACTGTATTCTAGTTATGTAATCTGTTGCCATTGAAATAAACTGGATGAAATGTATACGGGCTGTGTTTGTATTATTTTCTGTGATGGCATCAGAATCCACATCAGAGCCCTACAGCCATGGTGAAACAACAGCCTAGTATCCACTAGAAGAGATAGAATGTCGAAGTTCTCCCAGTTCCTATTCCTAGAAAACTGTCATTATGTAACCTGTCCGGCAGGTCCCTGGAAAATCCCACTTACAAGAATTGTCTTTATTTGGCCTTACTCAGAGTTCATCCAGGGTAAACAGCCTTTTTCTCAAGAATATTTGTAGAAAACAATCAGTGGCAATTGTTTAGTATCACAACTGTGCGAGGCAGCAGTATCAACTGGGACAAACAACAAGCAGACCAAAAATCTTGAAAGGAAAAGATAGTAAATGAGATATTCATAGCAGGCTTTAAAAGATTCTAACATATTCCTGGGAAAGTAGAATGCCACACATATGCATAGAGTTGTTTGGATGCCCTGGAAATGCTTGAGGAGGCCCTGAATAGTCCTTCTGACTAACCATGAAGCTCTGTAAGCAGGAAGTGAAGATTAAGACCAAGTTGTAAATTGCCTGCCTGAACTTTGAAGGCACATCCCAGCTTGCACACAAAGCCATACTGGGTGCAAGGATTTAAGAAATCATTAACAACCCCTAAGTTGATCAAGTCAAGATGCCAGTATACACACACACGCACACATGCACGCATGCACACACACAAATACAGACTTTAGAGAATTAATCCAGGAAACTCACTAAAAAACAAATAGCAAAACACAACCAGCCACAATGATAAATCCTGGGAACAAAACGAAAATCTGATTTCTAAATGTGCCACATTATATAATATAAAACTTCCAATTTTCAACCAAAACTTAGGAGAAATGCAAAGAAGCAAGAAAGTGTAGTCTATATAAAGGATGAAAAGTAAGCAATAAAAATTGTGTCTAGGGAAACACAGATGGTGAACTAGACAAAAACTTGTAATCAACTATTTTATGTATAACCAAAGAGCTAAAAGAAAGCAAAAACTAAAAGAAACTAAAAAAAAAAAATCTAAAGAAAAGTATAAGGATGATGTATCGACAAATGGATAATATAAATAAAGAGGTTACAAGTTATAAGGAACCAAATAGAAATTCTGGAGTTGATAACCAGAAAAACTGAAGTGAATATTCACCTCAGAGCTTTGAAAAAAATCTGTAAAATGGAAAGTAGTTTATTTCATATGGTCTGCTCTAAGGGCTAAAAAGACAAAAGACTGATGAAAAATGAATAGACTCAAAGTCTTCTAGAACACCATCAAGCATGCCAACATATGTGTAGTGGGGGTTTCAAAACAAGAGGAGGGAGAAAAGAGAGAAAGAAAAAAGGGAGCAAAGGGAATATAGATGGTTTCTGACTTATGGTCATTCTACCTATGATTTTTTTTGATGTTACTATGCTATGAAAACAATACGCATTCAGTAGAAAGTGTACTTTTTTGAATTTTGATCTTTTCTCAGGATAGCAATATATAGTATGAGATTCCCTCATGATACTGGGCAGCAGCAGTGATCTGCAGCTTCTGCTTAGTTACATGATTATGAAGATAAATAACCAGTATTCCACAGGGTACTGTACTGCTAAAATATGATATTCAGTAGGTTAGGTTATTAAAGTCATGGTATTTTCAACTCGATTGTAACTAACAGTTAAATTTTGACTCACAGTATTTTCAACGGATTTATTGGGATGTAACTCCACCACAAAGTCAAGGAGCATTGGTGTTGGCCAACATAATGGACAAACTTGCAAAATGTTATGAAAAACACTAATCTACACATCTAAGAAGCTCTTCAACCCCATGCCCCTCAAGGAGGATTACCTCAAAGAGATACATAACTAGCCAAATCAGAAACAAAGGATCTAAAGGTGACGACAGGCAATCTTGAATGCCAAAGAAAGAAGAAATGTATCAAGTACAAGGACTCCTCTTTTAGGTTAATGGCCAATTACTCATCAGAAGTTATGGAGGTCAGTGTTAGTGGAATGATGCATTCAAAGTGCTTAAAAAAAAAACTGTTAATCAAAAATTTTTTATCCAGAAACACTATCCTTTGAAAATGAAGAAAAAAATTAAGACAGGCTCAGATAAATAACAATGGAATGTTATTATTTATAATATCAAAAAATAGAAATAACCCAAATGTCCAACAATTGCTGAATGGATAGACAAAGTGATACCAAACAATATAATATTGTTTGGCCATAAAAAATAATGAAACCCTGATACAGCTACAACATGATTGAACTTTGAAAGCACTATCCTAACTGAAAGGGCTAGTCACAAAAGGTCACATATTGTAGGATTCCATTTATGTATAATTTCTAAAATTGGCATATCTATAGAGATTGGAAGTAGATTAGTGTTGCCTAAGGCAGGGGGTTGAGTTGGAAAAAACAGTCTGATAGCTAAATTGTACAGTATGTTTTTCAGGGTATGATGAAAATATTCTAAAATGGATGGCGGTGATGTTTCTCCAAAGATCCAGATGGAACTGATTTAATTGTTCATTATAAAGAAATACTTCATTGGCTGAGTTCCAATGTCTTGAAACTGATGTTTGTGTGTGTGTGTGTGTGTGTTTGTGTGTGAGACCTGAACGTATTTAAAGATAGTTCACAAGAAAGTAATGACATCACCACTTCCTACACGATCATCTGAATGTATTTCAACTTATGTCTCTATCAAAAGTGGGAAAAACCAAGACAGCCCAAGGTTGCCAGGTAATATGAATGACAAATAAAGAAAAAATAATTTGTATTATGTCATATAAAATATTGTCAGGCATTCAATTTTAAGTGGATGTCCTATATTTTTATTTGCTAAAATAAATCCTGAACTAAAGGCTTTAAGTTAAAAAAAAAACTGGGTGGGGGGACACAGATTATCCTTTGTGGCAATAAGAATATTCCCACACACTAAAATAAAATATTTCTATGTTGACACAATGTTCTAAAGCTGGAGACATCATTGTGAAACAACCTTATGCACAACTATGATCTTATATGTGATTATAAAGCTGGTGAAGGATAATATTGTTTGAAAACCAACAACCATAGCTTTTGAATGTAAATGAGCACAGTAATATTTCTGCCAAATGCAATTCTATATTCAATGAAAGAGTTGGTTGAGCTTCATAATATTTTCTAGGGAATACATACAATTATTATAGCATTTTTATATTTAAATTATCTTCAAAATACTCTTGCTCTGCATGTTAAAGACCTTAAACTTCGAACTTGCAGGATAAATCTTGAGGAAAAATTAGAATTATCTGTGGCATATCCTATTGCAACTCAGGAGAACATAAATATAAATCATATCTCAGAGCTGTATTTGTTCAAAATGTCAATGAGAATTGTTATATGAATGAAGAAATTTTGTACAGAAGATCCATTACAGGGCTACATTAGAATCTGACTTGTTTTAAAAAGTCACAAATAATTTAGTAAAGAGTGGTCCAAAAAAAAAAAAAGACTGGTCCAAATAAGTCAGTGCTACCTCAGACTTGTTACACAATCAAATAATGCAACCAAGGATTAGTACCAACATTGCATATAGCACAATTAATCCATCGCACCTTTCACCATGGAGTTTCACTTATGGTAAGAGGTAGGACATGCTGTGGAGAAAGTCACTTGCTCTGAGATCGTGATAGTCTCTTATGACTTGAACATGGACAAATCTCCTATTTAGATTTTTTTGGTGGGTATTTTGTTGTTGTTTTTCAGATGGGATCTTGCTATGTTGCCTGGGCAGGCCTTAAACTCCTGGGCTCAAGTGATCTTCCTGCCTCTGCCTGCTGAGTACCTGGGATTACAGGTATGTGCCTCTGCACCTGGCTAGGTACTCAGTTTTAATTGCTATCATAGGTGAGAAAGATTTCTCATAGAGACCTAGATCTCAATGGAAGAAGTCTGCGGTTGGCTCTGTTGCCTAGCTGTAGGTCTGTTTTTCAGTTCTACTCAACAATTACCCAAAGGTTTTTGCTAAAATTTAGCTTAGTGATATTTTTTTCCTCCTTGACATTGAGCAATTGTTCTTGTAAACCAACTGAAAAGCAAGGTTAAAAAAATATCCTTAACAAATGGATTTTAGATCTACCTTATTTGAAATATTTTAAGCACATTTTTAAGGGCTCAGGTATAAGTTTTTGTTAGTGGCAGGTATCATTTTTGGTGAAATTTTTAAAAATCATGTAATCATGAAAATATTTCCAAACATTCATTTCTATGGCTGGCTCTCTTTGTAATATAAGCTGCTTTCTCATTCATTGTTAAAATATTGTCTTTACATTAAAAGACTAGTACGGCTTTATCTAGATGTCCCTCCAAAGCCTCATGCACTCGTATGTGGGGCTTTGGGGAATGAATGGATCATAGGTGTGTATCATATTAGATTAGCCCACTGATTGGTTAAGTGTGGTTCTGGATGTGAATGCTGAATTTACTAAAGATGGAAGACCCCTGTGGGGGTGGGTGGCACCAACCAATAGCCTTGTAGCCTGAATGGAATAAAAAGGGAAAGAAGAACAAAGTCTTGCTGCTTCCTGCCTGCCATACCATGGGCTGTTTCTCCTCTGCTATGCCACCCTGCCTTGGAGCCAGCCAATTATGGACTAAAACATCTACAAACTGTGATCTAAAATCCTTTCCTCCTTTAACATGTGGGTGTCAGGCATTTTGTCCCAGCAATGAGAACATAACTAAAACAAAGACTCTTACAGTAATTTAAAATTTTAAAGAATATGCTAGCTAGCATTTTACTGACAACGACTTTGTATCACAAAAAAAGAACAAAAAATTGGGGGCAAGGCAAGAGTATACCCATAGAGGGCTAGTCAGAGCCAGTGTACAAATGGTCCTTTGGCTGAGGTCATTTTATGTGAAAGAAGGAGGAGAATTGAAGAGATGCAGTAAAGTGTCTAACCTAGGCTATAATGTATTGGTGTGAAAAGTGTAGCCTTTGAGGGCTGGGAGAGAGCTCAGTGGTAAAGCATTTACCTAGCATGCATGAGGCCCTGGGTTCCATTCCCATCCCCGAAAAGAAAAAACAAAATTTTAAATTTTAGCCTTTGAGTACTTGGTTGCTAAGGAACAGGTCAAAGACACACCTGATCCTATCCATTAACACTAAAACAAATTTTTTAAAAAGTGAATGAGAGACAGATCCAAACCCCTTATCCCTAAATCTCTTCCTATCACTAATGTAGCAGAGGATACATCACAGAGGGTTCTTTTCTATGCCCCTAAACAAATCCTTAAGCCTGACCTTTTGCAACTTTGTTCTCTTTCTGTTTGCTTTCAATATTTATTTTAATCTGATTTCATAGGGATAAAAATGTTCTTTAGATAAACACACAGATGAACATCTAGCTCAATTCTGCAGCCCCTGGTGATAACCATGGTGCAAGGGGCTGAAAGTGAAGATAATTAATGACCAGGCCTGGAGTGAGCAGTACAGGGAGAGACAAAGTAGTGGACCTTGCCAGACCACTATGGTACCTTTATTCCTCTCCAGACCTAATTTGAAATAGTGGCATCGTTATAATTGATTTATAATGTGGTCTTAGCAGGTACTTAGGAGCAGGAAGAGGAGAAAGGAAGCAAGCCAAGAGAAATAAAATGGTTATTTTCCTATACCACAGATACCTTGATTTAAAAACTCAGGCTTCCATTACTAGTATTTTTACCAAGTTACAAGTGAGAAATAGTCAGATTTCCTGAAACTTCACAACACAGGCTTTATCCATGTTGGACCAAGGTTTTCTTATCATTGCCTCTTCCTGGTAATTTACTGTATGAAGAATTTTGTTTACTATTGGTTATTCATGACTCTGGTACTTTACCAAGTAAGCTCAGTGATATCAAGGTCTGTATGAAGATCATTTATAATTCAACATGCTTATCAGTTAGTTTCATTTCACAGTTATAAAGTTAATGAATGGCAAAGCATTAATTAAAACAAGAGTTGGGTTGGGGATGTAGCTCAGTGGTAGAGTGCTTGCTTGGTATGATTAAGGCCTGGGTTCAATCCTCAGTATTAAAAAAAAAAAATCTAGTGAGCCCTATTTCAGAAGGAAGTAAAGACATGAGCATTTGAATTACTTGTATCAAATTAGCAACAACAAAAGTTCAGCTGAAATACATGTTTAGTGAACTACTGGTCAAAAGATATCCAGTATTAAAAGCCACCATGGACAAAGACTAGGTTAGCATTTCAAAAGTTTGATTCTATTTTTCTTCCTCATATAAAAATTTATGGAAAAGATGGGGGGATTTTCCTTTTAAACATCTAAAAAGCAGAGTAAATGGAAGGGTATCTGGTTCTTGGCAATCTGTACGATTTTCCTTAAATTTAAAGGTTTAGGTTAGAATCAGTATCTCTTAATTTGGAACTATTGAAGTTCCAACGATAAACTATGTTCACACAAGATAATTCCTTTAGAATGTCGAAACTATCTTTGCCTATAAAAATATTGTTTGCCCCCTGGTGGTAAAACTATTATTTTTTAAATTTTTATGTTAAAAGACTTTAATTATGGAATCTTGGCACTAAAATTCTTTCTGTAGTGAGCAAAAATAATATAGCATTATATATTGGAGGCGGAATGAGATGATGCTGGGCCATGTGGCTTGGTAAAATGGGCCTGATACAACAGTCATAGTTGAGGCAGCAAATTTATATTTCCTATATCTCACCATTTGGAACTAAGTTTTCTATAGTCTATTTGTTTCCATGTCAGTCATGTTGCTAATTCAGTATTGTAAAGAATATTGCCCCATTAGTAAATTTAATAATAAGCATTTATGAGATATGGAATTTTTCTACATAATCCACAACCTTTGTTGTGCCCTGTTAAATGAGGTGAGCAGCAATCTTATACTGCTTTCCTTTGGGCTCCATTTTGATGTAACAATGTTAGGGCTGTACAGCATAATGCCAATACATAAGTTGTTCAGCCTGACAGAATAGAAGGTGCAGAGGACTGTTAGAACGTTCCTCTTGCACACTAATCTGAACTTTCTTTCTTTCTTTATTTTGGTGCCAGGGATTGAACTCAGGGGCTTATGCTTGCAAGGGAAGCACTCTAACCACTGAGCTAAGTCCCCAGACTGAACTTTTGTATGTGAGGAAAATACAAAAATTCCTGTGCTCTGGCTGAATTGAAGAGTTGGTAGGAGAAACTATCTGGTTTGTTGAAAGAAGAAAAACTAAATGAAACGCAATTTAATAATTGATTCAAGTAAGTCACCACAAAACTTTGAAAAATTAATGGTAGCCCTGGAGCTGTGGAAGATGTTAGAAGAAAGAAGTTTCAACATGGATTTTATCGTGATACATTGTAAAGTCTAAGAAAAGCAGAAAGCATCACTGCCTGAAAATACAGAGCTACTTTAGAGTATTATGTCTTATGGAATTGGAACAAAAAGAAAACCAGTTATTATTTTATAAAGACAGTCTTTATAAAATAAATTTATAAGATTTCTTTGAGAAAATCTTAATGAATAAATAATAGTAACACTTAAATAGTAATAACTGTATACCAGGCACTAATTATCTTACTTAATTCCCGAACCAACTTTATGATTCTGGTAATCTAGTAGTATTAGCCTAATTTTAGAGATGTAGAAACTGAAACATATAGATCACCCAGCTGTTAAGTAGTAGAGCCAGAAGTGAAATTTAATCAGTCTGGCTCTAGAATCTGTGTTCTTATTCACTGTGAGATTATTTGAGTAAGTAGTACATTATTCAGAGAAGTAAAAACCATAGTGTCAACATGTTAGAAATATATTATTTATAACATAAAGAACATCTGTATTTATTTATGAGGACCTTCAAAACAATTAAAATTCAATACTGCAGTACAAAAGGGATTATTTCCAAGGAGGCACTCCCCTAAAACAATGTTTTTCTAACCTTTGTCAACTCAATGTAAGTTTGTGAATGGTGTTTGGATAAATAAATTACTGAGTGAAGATAAAGTTCAATTAAAGAACAATGATATCTTAGGACTACAAGTCCATATATTTGAGAAACAGCCATACAGAGACTAATGAGAACATTTTAAGATTTAATGAGAGCCAGATATTTCTAAATCACAGGATGAATAAGCCACTAATGGTTATTTTAAAAGAGCTTTGGATTTTAGCTATAATGGGTATTATATTCAATTTTATTTGACATAGTTTAATTTGATCTTACCCAAAAGTAAGGGTTAGAATACCAAATGGTTCATTTTAGCTTCTTTGAGTCCTACTGCTCTATAAAATTACCAGGGCTGTTTTGCGTTCCCTCCTTGGAAAGTCATGGTCATCATAACATTAAGGTTCTTATATAATGACATTGGAATTCTTCCCATTAACCTCTGTGGATGACCCGTCTTCTCCTCAATGCCAATGGCACAGCCTCCAAACGCGTCTTAGCCATACACTATTATGGTAACACTTTGAAACTTATCAGTGCCTGGACCTGCAAAACATGAAATCCACAAAAAAATCTTTAGCTAAATATGCTCCTAACTCACTTGCATAACTACCATGTTGAAAACAATTAGCTGTCACCATCAAAATCTTCATTTGGATTCATTCTATGCTTATTTATGTAATTCCAATGTTAAGCTTATGTAACTCCTTAAATGAACACAGCTCATTAATTTTCGGCCTTCCTTCTTTAATACATTTAAGGCTACAAATGCTCATTTAAATTACTGTTTTCCCTAGACCCACTGATTTCTCTACAGGTTAACTGCGATATAGTTAAATTTGTTTTGTTGCATTTATCTTATTTGGGGTTTGCTGGGCCTACTCTCTATGGTTGTTTTTTGTTTTGTTTTGTTTTATCATTTTCTCTTTTTTAGAAAGAGATTTAGTGAGATATAATTGACACACCATACAATCCACCTATTTAAAGTGTGCAAACCAGTGGTTTTCAGTATATTCACAAAGTTATGCAACCATCACCACAATCTAATTTTTCGTAAGAAATCCTACACCCATCTTGTAATCACTCTAACCTCCTCTACCACAAGCTCTAACTTGCTTTCTAAATTTGCCTATCCTGGATATTTCATATAAATGGACTCATACCATACATGATATTTTTCTCTTTTATTTGGCATAATGTTTTTGAGGTTCATCTGTGAACCTTTCTTTTTATTGCTGAAAAATAATTCCACTGGGAATAATGCTAACCCCATTGTATAGATAAACCACATTTTGTTTATCCATTTATTAGTTGATGGGCCTTTGGGTTGTTTCCAATTTCTTATTGTGAATAATGCGGCTGTGAATATTTCTGTACAAGTTTCTGTATGGCCATATGTTTTCATTTCTCTGGTGCAGAATTGTTGGATTGTATAGTAACACTTCAGACTTTTGAGGAACTGCCAAACTGTTTTGCAAAAAGGCTGCAACATTTTGCATTCCCACAAACAATAAATAGGGTTCAAATTTTCATGTGTTCACCAACACTCTTTATTGTCTTCTCTACTAAAGGCATTCTAATGACTGTGAAGTAGTATCTCATTGTAAATTTCCTTAATGGAAAAAGATCTTCAGTATCTTTTTATATGATTATTGTCTATTTGTATATCTCCTTTAGACAAATGTCTACTCAAATGTCATTTTTTTAAAATGGAGTTAGTTATTTTTTGTTGTTGTAAAAATTCTTTACATAGTCTGGATCTAAGTCCCTGATCAGGTATGTGATGTAGACATATTTTCTTCCATTTTCTTGGCTGTCATTTCAATTTTTTTGACGATTCTCTTTGCAACACAGAAGTTTTTAATTTCTATGTAGCCCCACTTATCATTTTTTCTTTTAGCACTTACACATTTGGTGTCATATATAAGGAATCATTGGTTAACTCAAGGTCACTAAGATTTATTCCTTTCTTTATATGAGTTTTATAGTTTTAACTCTTACAGGTAGGTACACGATCCATTTTGAGTTGATTTTTTTCATCTGTGGTTTTGTCTTTCATTACTTCTGTAAAATTGTTACACATATCTTCCCTCTCTCCCCCACTCCCTCTCTCTCGGACTCCAGTTACACCTATGCCCAATTTATTTACTGTGCACATGCCTTTTAAGCTCTGTTTTCTTCTGCCCACTGTTTTTCCTCTTTGTTTTTCAGTTTGGGTAGCTTTTTTCTTGACCTATCCCCAAATACCTTAATCCTTTGTTCTGCTATATCCAGTCTGTTGTTAAACTTAGCCATCAAGTTCTTTGTTTTAGATATTACATTTTTCAAGTCAAGATTTTTCTTTTTTATTCTTTCTTATGGATTCCTATTCTCTGTTAAAACTCTGCAGTTTTTAATCCATTTTCCCACTTTTTCTTCTATTGTTATTTTAAAGCTCTGATCTGAACTCCAACATCTGGCTTATCTGTTATCTACATTTTATCTTTGTTATTGGTCAAATTTTCCTGCCCTTCTCATTATATACAAAATTTGTATACAAAAACCTATATGCTTTATAGATTGTGGTATTTTCTAGAAATGAAAATAGGGTATAGTTTACCTCAGGCCAGTCTGAGCTAGGATTGAGTTGCAGTTTTAGTAAAATTCAGTCTACCTCTGGTGTTTCTCTCTTCTTCGTGTGTCTTTCCTCTGAGCCAGGAAGATGCCTGCCTATTCTGTCTTGAAGATTCATTTCTATCTTCAAGAGGTTTTAAATTTAGATCTTTACTCTCCTGTTCACACAGCTTTAGAAATAACTTCAAATGTCTTGAGTGGAAACAAGTACTTGTATACCTGAGACAGGCTTCTCTTTTTACATGCACTGGTAGAGTGCAGGGCGACTTGACCCTGGCTGTCAGGCCCAGCCCCTCAATCTGCATCACCCCAGGATCACCCCAGAACTCATCAAATGTCGTGCAGGAAAATTGGATGTATGTTTGGGGCTTCTCTACAATTCTAATTCGTTATATAACACACGATTGTGGGACTTTCACTGGTTTCTCTTTTTCTGCATAAGGTCCCTCTAGTCAGGCTAAACTTAATAAGTCTGTGCCCAGAACCTGTAAACATCACCGGGGGGGAAAGGATCTTATGATAGTCCTGGCTTCAGCAAAAGAAGAGCTGTTCAATTGCACTGTCCTTTGCAGCACGGTGACTGAACATGTAAAGATGCCAAACTAGAGGTCTAAACTTGAATATCATTGTGGTTGTTGCAGGGACCTGGACCAGCAAGAACATCATCTCAGAATGAGTAAGTATTATTGGAACTAGACAGGATGGGTGTTCAAGAATAATACTTTGTGCCGATAAGAAGTACTGAGTCGACAGACTCCGATTCTGTGTCAGCTTGGCCCTAGAAAGATGTGTGTTCCTTCTGGATGGAGTAGGTTCCTTGGATTTTCAGATAGGGGTGTTCAAAAGGGAAATACTGAACTGTCTGCTGAAAGATCAGGGTAAGAATACTAGATTTACAATAATATGGCACTACTTTCAAATGAAATACTACACTAAATCTAATGATCATATAAGGAGAAAAGATGATGCTATGAGGTTAGAGAAAAGTAATGCTTAATATTATTACTTTTATATCTTGATTTTTATTTGTTGATAGACATTTAGTAATTGCAATTTGTTGAATTATGTTTACTAATAGACTTTACTAATTTAAGGGCTTAGTAAAAATGACTCACTTTAAGAAAACCAATATGTCAAAAATAAACTGTAGTAGGGGGAATGTGGAAGAGAGGTATTGATGGGATTCATTTCAACTAACTGAGTGCTCTTATGTGCTACACACTGTGCTCAGCACAGGGACACCAAGAAGGTAATGTCCTTTGTTATGACTGAATGTTTGAGTCCTTCCAAAATTCACATGTTGGCGCCCTAACCTCTAATGTCATGGTATTTAGAGGTAGGGCTTTTGGGTAGTTTAAATGGGTTTATGAGGATGCAGCCCCTATGATAGGTTTAGTACCTTTATAAGAAGAGACAGGAGAGCTCTCACTCTGTACCCCTCACTCTTCCTGTGAAGATAGAACAGGAAGATGGCCATCTGACACTTCCTCCAGAGCTGTGAGAAATGTCTGCTGCTTAAACTACCCAGACAAAGGTGTTTGTTACAGCAACCCTAGCAGAGCCAGACACTCCTGCCCTGCTTTTCTGAAAGGTCAGCCTCGTGATAAATTAAAATGACTACTTCAGGGAAAGAGATGAAAAAAAGAATCAAGATGTGTTATGTACATGTACAAACTCCACACAAGGAATGTAAACATTATGTACTGCAAACATGAATAATAAAAATAAATATTAGAAAAAATAAATGATTAATTCAAGGATATATATAAGCTGGGCATGGTGGCACATGCCTGTAATCCCAGCACTAGGGAGGCTGAGGCAGAAAGATTACCCTGAGTTCAAAGCCAGTCTGGGCTACACAGTGAGTTCAAGGCCACCCTGAACTACATAATGAGGCCCTGTTTTAAAATAAAAAAGAATATATATTATTTTAAAGCAAGAGATAACTTGCACTCATCTAAGACTTTGTTTTAAAATGTTTTCAAAACTCTGTGATAACTCCTAAAATTTGCTTCTTATGTAATTTTTTCTAACCTTTATCAAGCAGCATATTTATCATTTATCAAAAGTAGACTTATTGTTGCCCTGTTGAGCTGGATTTAGCTGGCCAGATCCAATAAGGGTAAAGCAAACTTTCAAAACCGGGCTAGTCAATGAGTTAGACAAGCATTTTTTGTTCCCCTTTACTTCTTCAATTAGAACAGGGAGTGAGGGAGCAGAAACGTAAGAAGGCTGGAATAAAATAAAGTTCACAGCAGAGAACAACAATGAGGGAAAAAATGTAGATGTCCCTGAACACAATGAATGTAACACTAGGAGGTGAGGCACTGTTTTGAAGAGAAGGTTTTCAACCTATGTCTTTAAAATCGGACCTCAACTGGAGTTGGGCTAAGATGGATAAACTACATTCTCTTAAAACTGTTATTGGGCTGCCATTGAATCCCACAATTTGCCTATTTATGGTATTACCCCTGTACATCGTAATTCAAAATTAGTGTATTTTTGCCTTAGTTCAAATTCTTTTCCTGTTTCCCGTCTTTCAAAAAGACACCCTAGACTACTCATTAGATTTGTCTCCTTTAGGCATTGGTTCAATTCTTCCTACCTTTGCTGATGGAATAAATGAAATGCATGGAACACAAGCCATAATAAATGAGGCTTCGCGTATCCTTTCAGTGCTCAGTATCGGGGGAGGGCCAGACAGTAGCTATTTCGAAGGAAGGCTATTACACGGGGTGCTCCCGATAGATTCCTGACGTTCTGCGTCCACCTCTCAATCCGGTGAAACACGCACAGAAGCTCGGCACGCGCAGGCGACTGAGACGCTGTGCTCTCAGAGGCCCAGCTCTGGGGCGCCCGGCTTCCCTACTTCCGGCCCCGCCCCCTCCACGCAGTTGCTAGGAGACGTGATGTCACCGGAAGCGAGGCCTGGGATAGGCTGAGGTGAGGGGAAGCCTCTCCCCCTCGGTAACCCGGAGCCCGGCGCTGGCTCTCCAGTCGTTAGTAGGCCCGGGGGTGAGGGTCCGAGGAAGGGAGAGCCGGTCGCGGCCTCGCCCGCGTACCCTCCGCTCCGGGCGCTCCCGCTGGCACCAGCCGTCTGGGCCGGCGGCTGCCGGCGCTCTGGCTGACGGGCACTGTTCCCCCGGCCGGCGCTGCCCGCCACGTCCCCGGGCTCGACCTTTCCGAGCCCCGCGCGATGTGGGCTCCCGGCTCCGGGCCGGCGCGGTGGCCTCGGAGCCGCCGGCCCCGACTCGCGCCGCTCTCGCCGCCGCTGTGGCTCCTGCTGCTGGCCGCCGTGGGGCCGGCGCGCGGCTGGGAGAGCGGAGACCTGGAGTTGTTCGACTTGGTGGAGGAGGTGCAGCTCAACTTCTACCAGTTCCTCGGGGTGCAGCAGGTACGCGGGGCGCGCGCGGCGGCGGGGGCGCGCAGGCGGGCCGGGCCGGGTTCCCGGGTTCTGACCCTCGCTGCAGCTTCCCAAGTTCGAGTCTCAGGGACAGGCTGGCCGGTGCCACCAGCCTGGGTGGCGGTGGTTCCTTCTCTTTTTGCTCTTGCATTCTGGGGAAATCCAACCCCCAGCTATGCTGGAGAAAGAAGGAGTGTTGTGGCCGCCCCCTATTTTTTTTTTCTTCACACCTACCTTTTCCTTTCACGCCTTCCCGAACGTGAGAAAAAGCAGCCCTGTGTCGCTCTCAGTTGTCATCTTCCCACTTAGACTTATTGCTTCTGCCTTCTTTCCGGGAGGAGAGGAATGCATTTTGGTTAGTGTCTGTGGCAGAAGATTTTCTTGTCCTGGATTGTTTTGTAATCTTTTGAGCCTGTTAGATGGGAGTTCGAGTCACAGTGTAGAAAGTTTGTGGAGGCATCTGAAGCCTCTACCAAGTTAGTCCTGGGACTCAGGAGACGCTATTAGGATTTCAGGGCAGTGCAGGTACTCCGGGTGTTGTTGGAAGAGAATCCTAACCCAGAGTACAGGATGGATTTGTTTGTTTTGCTTTGTTTTTCGTGTTGTTTCCTGTTCCTTTTTCTGCTTGAGACGTTAACTGATATAAGCCGTTTATTGCTTTTTGTTGTTGTTTGGTACCCTCGAGAGTATGACATTTGTCCAGTCGCTACCTGAAGCCTAGCGTCAAGGAGAAGATGACATTTGACTGATTTCAGGATTATGGAGTGACCGACTTAGACTTTCACACGATCTGGTTGAGCCCCCCGACAATACATTGAATAATTATGGGGGGCAAAAAAAAATTAAGTTTACCTACAGTTGTCACTCAAGGCAGATTTCATGTGACTAAATATGGCATGTATACCCCCCCACTGGTTATTTAAATACAGAACTATTGAACTTCTAAATGGAAATTTAGTTTTCGAGTATTGCATTTTCATTCCATTAATGAATGTTGTTAGGAGGCCATGGCATCATAGTTTAAGAGTCTTCATTTTAATAAAAACTGTATTTCCCACTTCAAGTACTTACGTGAAAAGAATTTTGTAATGGCTGTGTGCACAACGTGTCACCTGGTGCCATTTCCTGCTCATAAAGACAAAAATCTCATTTTTAATGTAAATGATGGTGCAATATGTGTACCAATAGTGAAACTATATGTTTGAACACTAACTTTTGAGAATACCTTTATTATTGAGACTAATTGTTTAGAGTTTATCAGGATTGATTGAAATTTTTAGTTTTTTAGTTAGGGAGAGTTTTATACATAACAATTCCAGAAGTCTTAAAGATACCTTTCCAATTGCTCAGGGAAATTAAGCTCTTTTAAAAGAATATAGATATTTAACAGTGGTGATTTAAAATTTAGATTATGTAATCTAAGTTTGCATGTGCACTGCCATAGAATTTTCATTTATAATTTCATGAAGCTTATTTTGCAGTTAATTAGGCAATGTGAATGACCAGAGCACTTAACTGTATGAGCAAAGATGGGAAAATAAAGAAGTGTAGAGAATTAAGAAAATTCTTTGTTGAGGGAGAATTTGAAAAGAATCCAGTAAATTATTTTAATCTGTGTTTCTCTGCCCAGCTGTGTTGAACTTGGAACAAAAGCCAGAAGGAACTTTATTCTGTCTAAGCAGAGAAATGGATTGGAGCAAGTTTTTTGAATCTTGACTTTCTTGGAAAACTTTCAAGGGTCCAGACATTTGGTAGAGACAAGTGCAGCTTGTTTAAGGTTCTTAATGTGTAATTTTTCAAGTGAGAGCCAAGCTCTTGGGGACTAGCCTGGTGACACTCGGGAACAGAACAAAGTAGGTAGGCTACTCATAGTAATGCCCTGACTGTATACTCTGATCAGTTTTATTGTTCATTCAACAGAGATTTATTTGGCACCTGCTGGATTTTAAGCATTTAGAGTTGGCCTTTATATAAAACAAAACCCACAGCCCCGTGAAACAGTTCAGTAGGGGGAAACAGAAAAACTAAACAGGTAAAAGCAAGTATTAGAGAAGGCCTCTGAAGGAAGTTAGGGAGTAAGCCATATGGATAATTGGCGTATCCTGTTCTGTTTGGGCTGCTATAACAAAATACCGTAAACTAGATAGGTTTTCAACAATAGAAATTTATTTTTCATAGTCCTGAAGGCTGTGAAGTCCAAGATCAAGTGCTGGCAGATTCTGTGTCTGAGGAAGGCCTCCTGGTTTATCGACGATGCCTTCTTGCTGTGCCTTCACATCAGCAAGGGTCAAAGCAGCTCTCTGGTACTTCTTTTACAAGGGCATTACTAGGGTTCTACCTTGTGATCTAATCACCCTCAGATACCCCACCTCCTAGTATTGTCACATTGGAGATTAGGTCTGAACATGAATTTTGGAGGGACTCATATTCAGACCATAGCACAGTGGAGGAAATTGAAGGAAGAGCAAAGTGAATGCAAAGGCCTTGAAGCAGAAGCTTGCTTAGTGTTTGAGAAATAGCAAGGCAGCCAGCGTAGATGGAGGGAGTGATTGAGGAAGAAGATAATAGATGATCTTGAAGTCATAGGCAGTAGGGGAGGATCATGTAGGGCCTTGCAGGTCATTCTGCTTTTTTCTTAGAAGTAAGTTGGGAAACCAGTGGGGAGGCTGGTATTGAAGAGAAGATATTCTTGATTTGACTTAAATTTCAAAACGATAGCTTTATTATGTTAAGGATAGTCTTAAGCTATTAGTTACTTAGAAGAATAATTGTTCTGTAGAGTGTAGAATAGACTTAGGTGGTCACAGTGGAGGCAGTACAAAGTGGTCAGGTTCTAGATTTAATGTGAACATAGAACTGACAGGATTTTACTGATGGTTTGAATGTGGCATGTGAGAGAAGAAGAGAGATTGAAGAGAACTCTGAAGTATTGTCTAAAGTAGTTCAGTACCTGGAAGGATGCATCTGTCATTTGTTGAGCTGGGGAAGCCTGGAGTAGAAGTCTGGTTGAGGGAAAATCAGGAATTTGGGGAAGTGTTAAATTTTCAGTGTCTGTTAAGCATAAAGTGGAGCTGGCATATAGGAATTTGGTTATTCAGATCTGGAGTTTGGGCAGGAAAGCATAGCCATAAATATGGGGTTCAGAGTTCCTGGGACTGGGGTTGGGGATTTAGCTCAGTGGTAGAGTGCTTGCTAAGGCCCGGAGTTCAATCCCAGCACCAAAAAAACCAAAACCAAAACCAAACAAAGCAACAAACAAAAAACAGTTCCTGGAATCTACTGAACCCACCTAACTGGATGAGTTCACTCAAGAAAATGAATGTAAGAGAAGAGGTTTGGGAGCTAATTCTTGGGGATGCAAACCCAGTCAGGGAGATGAAGAGGAACTGGCCAAAGGAGATGGAAGGAACAAGCAGTGAAGGAGGAGGCAAACCAAGAGAAGGTATTCTTTTCAAGTCAAGTAGAGAAAGTATCTCAAAGAGAGAAAGTGGCCAATGCATTAGATGATGATGATAATTCAAATAAGATGAGTTCTGAGAATTTACCAGGTTTAACAGTGTGGAAGTCACTGGCTCCCTCAGCAAGGGCTGTTTCACTGAAGTAGTACAATCAGTTGTCTGGTTAGATGGAGTTCCAGAGAGAATGAAGGGAAAGAATTGGAGACAACTAATACAGAAAATTGGATAGTAGTGACTATGGTGTCTTTTTAATCCCCTAATCTACCAAGTTTTTAGTCCCTCCCTGTGCTCTATAATTGGAATAACCCAGGATCTTTAGGACACGGACCAGGCCACCTTCTGGCTTTATGACTTTGGTCATAGAACAGACGCTATCTTTTTTATTTATTTATAGTTAGGCACACAGTGTCGCTTAAATATTTGCTGAATGAAACAATGTAAGTATTGTAAGTAAAACTGAACCATAATTCCCCAAACAAGTGGTTGCTTGATAGTTTTGAACTCTATGGGTCATATTTATAGTTGGCCATTTACAGTCCTTATATAGCAAAGGAATCTCTTTTCACATATTTTAAGTTGGTTCTAGAAGTCTAGGAAGGGGTTTCAGAAGTCTTTAGGAGACGGGCGACTACAGATGGCATGTTAGTGGTTCAGCCTAATTTTTACAATGCCTTTTATTTATTCATAAGGCATTCCAATTTGGATATTGCATTTTTTCAGAGGAGATGGGTATGAAGGAGATGAAAAAAGTATAGGAAAAAGGATGTGCTATTGAAAGATCTTTTATTAGTAACTTCTAGGATCCCTCATGATATTTATGTTTTGTCTAGCAGCTCCTACTCCTCGATACTTTTATTTCTTGTGGAATCACTGGCAGTTCTGGTTTGTGTTTTTGTCTTGTTTTTCAAATCATCTTTAGGCCATGACTTTCCTTACACTTTATTTTGTATAGTACAGTATTCTAACCAACAAGAAATACTTTATTTAAAAGTCTGAATTGAAATGATGAAAAATTTTTGCCAGTTGTCCCTCAGACAAAGCTCTAACATCTAGAATACATAAATAACTGAAAAAAAATCAAACCCCCCAAATTTAAAGTCCCTATCTGAAAATCGGCCTCTGAAATGAATAAACATTTCTCAGACGAAGAAATAAAAATAGCAAATAAATATATGAAAAAATGTTCAACATCATTGGTCATTCGAGAGATGCAGATCAAAACAACACTAAGATACCATCTCACTCCAGAAAGAACAGCTATTATCAAGAAATCAACCACTAACAAGTGCTGGCGGGGCTGTAGGGAAAAAGAAACCCTCCTCCACTGTTGGTGGGAATGTAGACTGGTCCAACCACTGTGGAAATCAGTGTGGAAATACCTCTGAAAACTACAACTAGAGGTTCCATTTGACCCAGCTATTCCTCTGCTTGATATCTTCCCAGAAGAATTAAAATAATCATACCACAGTGATATATGCACAATTATGTTCATAGCAGCACAATTTGTAATAGCTAAGTCTTGGAAACAACCTAAATGCCCAACAACTAATGAATGGCTAAAGAAGATGTGGTTTTTCTACACAATGGAGTACTACTCTGCCATAAAAAAGGACAAACTAAGGACATTTGTAGGTAAATGGATGTACCTTGAGAACATATTCTTACATGAAATAAATCAGACACTTACAGTACACATCAAATTGTTTCTCTGGTATGAGAAAACATAAGTGTAAATGAGGACAAAGGGGTATAATAGATATTATGTTTAAAAAAAAGTATTCAAAAGAGAGGAGAACCAGATAGAGAAAAGGGGGAAAAAGAAGGAAGGTTAAAAGAAAAGTAAGATGAAAGGAAAAAAATAGAAAAATGTAAATAAACCTGTTGCAAATAGGGAACGGTGGGGGAATGGAAGGGAGGGGAGGGGAAGAGGAGGGAAAACCAACATATATCATGTACAGGTGCAAAATAACCATGTTGATTATGATCATTATGTATACAATGTACCAATACATGTTCTTGGTAAAAAAAAAATTATCTTAAATTTTGTAGTATTTTCTTTATGCTGAAGTGATGGTTGTTTTAATGGTGCCAGTCAGTAATTATAAACTCCTACTATACATATGGCTAAAAAAAGTGCTTCATTTTCTTTTTTTTAATACCTTCATCCTTATATTCAAAAGAGTGCTAAAAGTTGGTTAAGAGAAGAAAAGCTATTACTGAGTGATGAAAGTTATAAAACACTTGGATTTTAATTTATTAATCAGTGTTAATAAGCCTATTAAGATCTTTCAATCTGTATTTTCTAATATATAGAATGTATAAATGTATAGAATAACAGTCTTTTTTAGGAGAAAGATATGCAGCTAGAGCCAAATATCTGAGAAAAACAATTTAAAGGAGTACAGGTTTATTCTGGCTCACAGTTCAAGAAGTTTCTGTTCTGGCTTCATTGCTTTAGGCCTGTGGTGAGGCAGAAACATGATGGTGGAAGGGCAAGGCAAAGGAAAGCTGCCTACTTCATGGCAGCTAGGAAGCAGAAAGAAACTATGCTGTTGGTGTCCTCCTTCTGTTTTTGTTCCATCCAGGCCCCCACACTGACGGATGGTGCTTCCAGCTGGGTATGGACTGAATCCCTCCAAACCATGAGCTAAATTAAAATTCTCCTTCTTTAAGTTGTGCATGTCAAGCATTGTGCCCCAGCAGTGGGAAAGCTGACTAATACAGAAAATTGGTACCAGAGAAGTAGGGTTGTTGCTGTGATTGTACCTGACTGTGTAGTTTAGGTGTTTTTGGAACTGGTTTACAGGAAGAGTTTGGAAAGTTTTGGAGATGCAGGATAGAGAAGTCCTGGAATGTTGTAAACAGAGTTTGATGGGTTATTTTTGTCAGAGTTCAGAAGACCTGGATGCTGATAGGAGTGTAGACAGTAAAGGCCAGGCTCAAGAGGTTTCAGTTGGGAGCAAGGACTCTATTGGCAAGTGGACGAGAGAGCATGTTTATTACACTGTGGCAAAAAATATGTCTACATTTTGCCCATGTCCTGAGATTTTGCAGGAGACTGAGAGTAAGGGTTGTGGACTAATTAATCTGGCAGAGGAAATTTTAAGACAGCTCAGCATTCAAGCTGTGATATGGTACTGCTGGCTGCTTTTAGAATTGAACAAAAGGCAAAGCTGAAAAATTTTTAAAAACTTAAATTTTGGCCGAGAAGGAACCATGTGCAAAGTTGGGACCAAACGAGGTATGACTGCTAAAGATGTTAGCACCATTAAAAAGAAACTAAGTACTTTGTGTGGACACAAAAGAAAGATGCCTTGAGAGCGTCTCAGAAGTCAGCAAGACCCTACCCGTGGCAGGTTCAGGGATACAAAAGTGTCAGCCTTTCATTTGAGAAGAGAGTCTCTGGGATTTCTACTCAAGAAGGGCCTCTTAGGGAATTGGTTCCCTAGGATTCATTTCACCATGCTCAGCCATCCAGGCACTTGAGGCCATCGAGGCTATGGTCCAAAGAGGCTTGGTTACTACTCAAGGTGGTGGCACACCTTGGTGTTGTCCGCATGATGCTATTTTTATTGGCTTGCAGAATGCAAGAGTTGTGGGATAAGGGAGGCTGTACCCAGATTTCAAAGACCTGAGAAGCAGTGCATAAAGCTGTGGGAATGAAACTGAAGGTGCAGTGGAGACCCCAGGACATTGACTATGCTAGGAATGTGGCATGTCATCCAAGGAAAGCTTCTGGCTATGAGTGGAGCCACCCTGAAAGAGGATTTGTGGCTGCAGCTGGCAAGCCCATAGGGTTATGGCCACCCATCATCTTTGGAACTCACATTTTACCACCCCATGTGCCCCAGTTGCTGGATATGGAACTACAGGATTTTTGCCCTATGGGTCAGTCTTGCTTTGGTCTGATTCTTTGCTGTCCACCTGTTCATTTCTTTTGGGATGGGAATATTTACCCTGTGGCATTGCCGCTTGGCCTTGGACTTTTGAAAAATGCTAGAACTCTTGAGACCATGAGGAAGGGATTGCTGTGTGTCCAGTTGTGTGCAGAATTGCTACATTATATTAGGTAGAATTATGAATATGCTGTTGTCTTTACTTGGAGATTATGGTTTAAGGAGATGTGTGTGAGTGTAAAGTTGACAAGGGGGGATTGAGACCACTAATCCTGATATGTCAGCTTCACTGGATTAAATGCCTAGAAGTGTTTCCTGGAGTGTCTGGGTGGGTCATGGAGGCTGGTCTCAGGTACTATATATGGTCCCTAGCCTTTCCCTGTCTGGTGCTGTTGCTCTGCTCTGTTCCCTACCTGCATGAAGTAAGAAGCTTTGCTCCACCATGCTTTCTACAGTGATGTTTCTGCCTCGCAGCCAGCTGACTTTGGACTGAATTACCCCATAGTATGAGCTAAATCAAAACTCTTCTCAAAGTTGTGGTTATTGGGTATCGTGTCCCAGTAATGGAAAAGTTAACTGCAACAATAACTTTCCAGTCATTTGTCTTTTTGCTCTGTGTGTGTGTGTGTGTGTGTGCACGCAAGTGTGTGTGTATGTGCGCATGCGTGCACGCACTGGGGACCAAACTCAGAGCCTCGTGCTTGCTAGGCAAGCTCTCTACACTGAGCTAAATCTCCAGCCCCTTATCTTTCTTACATAGGCATATCATGCATACAGATAGAGCTGAATGAATATTTATTTAGTTGTATACATGGTTGCATCAGATTGGATCATCATAAATTAGTTTACTTTTCTAATGTACACTCTATTTAATGTAGTGTGGTAGTAGAGTTTAGTGGAGGTTGCCTGAACATATTTTCTGGGAAAAGAACAAGTCTGTTATGAAAAATTTGCCATGTAGAATCCATAGCTAATAGAATAGCAGTACTTTAGTTGTAAGTTTCTTTTTTTCCTTTCATGCCTGTCTAGTTTTTTTTTTTTTACAGTGATTATGAGATGAAAATACTCTTAGAATCTTTGATTTTGTGTAGCTAATAACCTAAGTTGAACTGGTAAAGTGGAATTGGCTCCTCTTATTATAATTATTCTACAGATATATTCTAAAATCTTACTATATAAGTCACCATTTTACCTAATGATTAGTTTAATATGGTGAATTTCAAAAACATGTTTTATTCAGTGTCTGGAATGAAACAGAGGGTGGGATGGAGATGAGGGTACTCATTTGACTTGATAATTACCGAGAGGTGAATTTTTGGAGCAGTTAAAATAATATCAAGATAAGTAGTTTGTAAAATGCCTTGCTTGTTCTCAGCTTTCTCATATTATTTACCAGTGAACTACTTATTCTATAAACTGCTACTATATTATTTTAGAAATCTTTTTCTACGTTGGGCATTATTGTGTCTATTTGGATGGTAAAGACACCAGTTAATTCCACCGATAATTAAAAATTATTCCAAACCCTTCCTGGTATAGGGTTGTGAAGAGATAAAGGAAACGAACTACAGTAAAAAGAGAGATTTCAGATTGGGGCAGAAGGGCCCTCGACCATTCTGGAATAAACTACACTCTATATATTTTTGGAAGCCTTCATTTTCATCAAAACTCTTAATTGTGAAAGATGGGTCCTGTAGTAATGAATATAAAAATACTATTATGTTTTACACAATATCATAGTATTTTAAGAGCTATGTTATTTGGCTTTTAAAATACTACTTATATTTATTGTAAATTTTTGACTGAGTGTCATTGGACTTAATTAAAAATTTAATGTAGAATTTATGTTTCATTCTCCATCCTACTTTATACTAAATTAAGTTTAGGATTCATTCATTTATTAATTAAGTGTTTCTGATTACCATCATCTAGTAATTAGAACCTCATATGTAATCAGGTATTTTGCAAAAGCAAGAACATGCCACATTCCACATTTCTGGTTAGAGGAAATATCTGTATAAAACAATGTGCTTTGTTATTATATGTATGCCTATTACTAGTGAGGCAGTAGGCATTACCTGTGCATAGCCACAGTCAGCTAATAGAATTTGAGTTGTTTATTATTAAAGCTGAGAGTCCAAGATCAAGAATTAAATAAAGGACATGCCACAGTATAAACAGCGGTATTAAAATGCAGAAGAAGCAGTATTAAAATGCCACTCAGAACAAACACTAAACTTCTAAAAGGGAGTAATTTCCTGAGTTAAATTCTGGAGTACATACAGCTCCTTGTTATAAGAGGCACAAGAATTTTACAAAGCTACATGAGACCATACTGTGGCATGTATAGTGGGCAGTAGTGCAAAATGAGTTAAGACCAGAGGAAAAAAGTCATCATACTCATTTACTGGGTAAGTCTGGACAGGCCATAGAAATATCTTAGAGAACATACAGAAATCTTAGGGTCTGTAGAAACCTCTTATTTCTAGCCAGTCCTTAGTAACTTTCTTCATACCGTTGAAATAGTGTGCCTCATGTTAAGGATGCTATTTCATGACTAATCGAATTTCTTGGTACATTACCAAGAAACCTCTACCTTTTTGATAGGTTGGAAATCTTAGCAGCAGTTACTTTCAATTACTATATTGTTGGTTAACAGAAGAAAAGTAGGTACTTTCTCACTGTAAATAGAATTTTGTCTAATAGTTGGTGACTAAACTTGATTTTCGGAAGTGTATATATGTATGTATAATATAAGAACCGTGGAAATTGTGATTTTACTTGCCTTTAATTATATCTTACGGTATTTTCATATCGATCTTTTACGTATAGTAGGAAATAGATTTCCTGAGTTTAAAGCATATTAGTTTAGATATTCTGATAGAGTTCAGATGAATCCCATGTTGTGCATATTGAAGTAGTTATACAGAATTAATGTGTGACTTTTTGTATCATACCTTTAGAGGTATCTAAGATACAACTTAGATTGATCGTGAAAGTACTTACCATGAAGAGATTCACAATTTTAGCAGTGCTACCATCTCTCAAGTCATGGTTAAAACTTCTTGTTTTCCGTTGCTCTCAAAGCCAGCAGCATATTCTTCACATTGTCTTCATTGAAGTAAATTTTTCAGTTGGATTTAATTTTTGGCTATAGTTAGTAGTCTTTTGGAGCTAAATTTGGCAACTAAAATTAGGTTAGCAAAATTGGGTAAATACAGTTTGTATTGATAAAGAGATCTGAATATAAATTTCATGTAAGGTTCATGAAACAGAGAGGTTTTGAGCAGTATGAATTTGAAAGAAGTTTATAACCTCATAAGGCAATAGGATGTATTGGAGTAAATGACCTTTGGGAAAGTACAGAAAAATGCCTAAATACAAATACAAGAGGTAATGGAGTAACATCTCCATCTTGTGGCCTTTTTTGGATATTGCCATTAAAAATGTTAAAAGGTTGTATTTTCACAACTGTAGGCATAAATAAGAATAAAATGTGAGACAGGTGAAAATAAAATATGCGTGAGAAGTTTTTTTCAACACTTTATTGGAAGCTTCGAGACTGAGCTTCCCATTTCATGTACCGCCTAAAAGTATGTTGAGATAGAGACGCCCTCCCCGGAGCAGCCATAACTGTTTACTCCAGTGTGTCTCCAGTGTTTCTCCCAAATAGTTTTCTGTGAAGTGCCGTGCATGAAAGAGATTGGAAAACCACTGCCAAGATGTGCATTTGACATTTTTCATGTATGTGTGTGTGTAAATATATAAGGTAAATTTATATGTTTGAGTATATGTTTTATATATATTTTATGTATATATAAACATAAAATTAGTCTTGCCAAAATCTTTTACAAACTAAAACTCTTATTTGGCTCTAATAGAAGCAAAAGCATTGTTTAACATATGGGTGAAGGAATCAAAGAATTAAACAGTTTTTGATGAAATTAGCATCTTTCACTTACTTGATTACTTACTCTAAATGGCAGAGTGATGATTATATATTACCACATTTTGCGGTATCCCAGAAATACAGTTGGCCCTCTGTATCTGTGGGTTCCACATTAACTGTGGATGGAAAATATTTGGGGGGGAAATTGCATCTTCTCTAAACATGTGCAGATTTTTTCCTTGTTATAATTCCCTGAATAATACAGTGTAACAACTATTTACATAGCATTTACATTTTAATAGGTATTATAAATAATCTAGGAATGATTTAAGATATAGGAGAGGAGAGGACGTGTGTTAAATTATATCCAAATACTAATTTGCTATATAAAAGGGGCTTGAGTATTTGCAGATTGGGTATTTGCAGGGGTCCTGCTACCAGTATCACCAAACTGTGATGATCTGTAATCATCCTCTGTATGAAGACAGTACAAATGGCTTTGAAATATAAAAGTATGCAAATTCTGGGTAACCCAAAAAGGTAATATTTTGGGACACTAGGAGATAAGCATTTTACTTACAAATCTTGACTAACAGATACTTCACATTTTTGACAGATGGCAAAATTTTCCAGGTTATGGATCCACATTTAAAGACTTAAAAAAGAAACAAGTGAAATTAATTTTAATAATATATTGTATTTAACCCAATTTATCAAAAATATTATTTCAGTTTGCAATCACATTTGCAAAAATGGTTAAAGATGAGGCTAGAATGTAGCTCAGTGGTAGGGTACTTGCCTTAGCATGCTCCAGGCCCTGGGTTCACTGTCTAGCACCACAAAAAAATTATTAATGAGATATTTAATATTCTCCCTTTTGCACTAATTCTTAAAACTCTGATGTGTTTTATACATTTGTACACCTCATTTCCTATGCTGAATTTTATTGAAAATAGATAATGCGTATGGAGATTTTATAAGATGTGCAACTAACAAGTAGATTTTCATGTACTCAGATTGTACCAACATACTTAAAGGTTTGAACTGCACTGAATATTAGTTTTTAAACTTAAATATGTTAATTAAAATTAAAAATTGAGTTTCTCAGTTGTTCTAACGTATGATTAATGAACATTGGGTAGTACATAATTGGATAGCACAACCTTAGAGAACTAAGATTTCTTTGAGGTATAGATGAGTTAAATACATTTGGGTAAAAATCATTGATTGCTGTTTCTGTTTTGTTGAGGATATGGTTTGTAGTTTTCTTTCTTTCTTTTGTGTTTTAACCTAGTGTGGATTTTGTCATTCTACTTTTTAATTTTTTTTCAATTCTGCTAGATACCATCTCCCTAGTTAGTTATCTATGCCGTTTGGTGTTTTGTTTTGGTGGTTTTTTTTTTTGGTCTGTGAAGGTGATGGATATAAAGTTCATGCTGTTCTTCCAGGTACAATGGTTGTTTGAACTTCAATATATAGGCATGTTGAGGGTAGCTTCAGGAAATCAGTTTAATTCAAATTAGTCCTTTGCTTTTGCTCACTTTCCTGTTATAGTTTACAGTTCTGTGTTATTTATTAACATTAGATTTTTATGCTTTGACCAAGACGTTCCTACTTTGTAATTTTAAATTTGAATTTGCCCCTTCTCACTATTTATTCTCATCCAAGTTAACATATTGATAACTATAAATATTAACTGTATTCTCTGCTATCATCCGTTTTGTTTATTTTAATATCTTTGATTAAATGACTTTAAGAAGATATACCCAGATGCATTTCTATTTGTGTGCCAGTCTGCTGGCTCCTTGTGATACCGTTCAGGGATTCCACAGTCATCCTGTTTTACTAGCCGCTTTTGCCACATCTCTGTAGCTCCTAATGAGTAATGCTTTCCTTTGGACTGAATTACTAATTACCATATTTTTGCCTTTGTCTTTTATAATTTCATAATAAGCCAAAGAGGAGGAGTAGATCTTAGTGTCAACTGTTCTTGTATCTACCTAGCTACCATTATTTAAAATAGGCCTGATACAAACAAATTTCATGGGAGTCTGAGATGTTAAAATTTTTACTTTGAGGGAAAAACAAGAAAAAAAAACTCCAAAATTAAAGATGGTATTGGAGAGGACCTCACCAATATCTGCTTCCATCTAGCATGCTTAATTATGCCTAACAATAGGGGTTATGGAAGAACTTACAAAGTTTTTGGATAATAGTACTCAGTAGAAATTTTATACTTATGTAAAGCTGAAACCATAAATCTTACACTTCTTTTAACTTCATTCACTGCCTTCTTTGTAGTACTCCTCAAGTTAGTTGTCTGTAATGCTTAAAATAAAATGCACAAGAGAAATAACTATTTATTGATTCTCTCCATACAGTAGGATTATTAAAACAAAACAACGCTGACAAAAGGGATACAGGCAATTTGAGGGACTACTTGCTTTTATCATTACATGTGTAATAGGTCTCCTCTAGAGAAGACCCCAACCACAATAGTTATAGTTGTCTTGGAACTACAGTCGGCATGGTTTGAAGTTACTATAAATAATTCCTGGTACTCATCAAAGTCATCGAAGGAAACTCCTGGAAGTTAGAAAAATAAGATGATTTGGAGTATGGCATCTTTGAAAACATGGACCACAGAACTGACTTAATTAGAAATACTCTTAAAAGTTGTTGTAGACTTAAAGCAGCCAGTTGTACAGTTGTGTATCTGCTTCAAGCCTGTCATTACAACAGAAACATGTTGTTATAAAAATGTGGCTGTTATGAAGAATTGTACATAGGTGATTAAACTGTGGAAATAATAATTTCTCTTTGATAATTAAAATACAGTACTCCTGTTGGTGGAATATTAATTTCAGGCTCATTTTGAGTGGAGCCTCTCTCTCATGTCCATTCACCTCTCCCTGTGTAGCTTTATAGTTGCTTTTACTTTTTCTCGAGACACCTAGACAGGAACTAGGTGGTATGCGAGCAGTTTAGGGCTCCCTGCTGAGGTTATATTGGAGCCACTGCAGATCTAGACACCAACCCCACAGATCCCTTGGCCTGGTCTCAGCTGTGCGGCCTAAACCATTGCCTTTTGACAGCTCAGAGATAGGATATTTTATAAGCTGCGGCTTCTTTCACTGGCCTTCTCACTTTAAATGTTTTTACCTCCTCTCGTGGTAGAGATCCATAGTGACCTCTGGTTTCAAGCGTCAAGCCTGGCTCTGATCCCAGGCCTTCGTAGGGTACTTTTAATCCTCATTACTCCATGGAAGTCAGACTTCTGGTTTTTTCTGCCTGCTGGTAGACATGGAGCTAGCAGGCCTTAAACTCTATTTATGGCTACAAGTTTCCGTTTGTTTTTGTCTGAAGAGATACTTAGCTAGTTTTTGACCGTGGGTATATTTTATGATTTTATGGTTTCATGATTTTATGGTACATAGTTGGAATGGGGGTTGGGAGGAAATTCCTCAAATACTTGTAGTGTTATCTTGACACTGAAACATTTTGAAAAGATGCATTTCTTTTAAAATAATTATTATTTTAACATTGAATTTCCTAAAAAAAATTGAATTTCCTTTTATTTAAGAATATTTCACCACTTATCATCCAGAGGTATAGCAAGATCTATTTTCCTAGCAATATAAGAAACTGATACTTAGGCATTCCAAGGTATAGTATACCATCCCAAACTCTGTCCCTATCTGGCTACCATTCCCAGCCAATCCAAGACTGGATGGCAGAGCAGTCAAGTTACACTTCTAAAATAATCATATCCCAAATGGCTTGAATATAGTAATAAATCTATTATCAGAGTGACAGACATGACATGTTATTGGAGATGCACAGAGGAGAACCTCAGCCTGTCTTGAAACTAGTTAGAAAACGGATACTAAAACCTAGGTCAATTTCAGGAAAACCCTGGGCTAAAAGAAATTAATAATAATTTGAAAATTATATACACATAATTTTATGCCGACCCTTCACAAATATATACCAGTCACAAACTTCTTAAAACTTTTTTTTCTGGGCCTAATAACATTTAGTTCTCTGTAATCAGTCTTTAAAGATTCACAAAGTAGAATACAGGACAGTAAGAGTTAACCCTCATTGAAAATTGTTTTAATAATAGTCAATTTAATGGACAATAAGAGCATTTCAGTGGATATTAACTTCATAGGATTAAAAGTGATTTTTTTTTGTTTTATTTTAATGGTACATTTTAGATGTACATAGTGATAACATTCATCATAGGGGATTTGTACCTGTACATGATATACCTTGTTCTTTCTTTTTTTCCCATTCCCCTCCCCTTTCTTCACCCCCTCCTCCCTCCTTATTTACGAAAGCTTTGTTTCCATTTTTTCCTTCCATTTCTTATTTCTCTTGTCCCTCTGATCCTTTCCCCCTTCCTTGTTCCCTTTCCCATTTGGACATTTTCTTCCCTTTCCCAATATAATACATTTTAGTCTTTATTTACGCTTTCAGTTTCTCACACCAGAGAAACAATGTGGTATTTAAACATGTGTGTCTGATTTAGGATTAAAAGTGATTTTTAATTGAAGCTTTAAGCTGTTTTTAAAGTGCACATTTGGAACATACTTATTTTATTAGTTATTGACTTATTTTAAGGAAAGAAGTAAAGTTCAGACTTATGAAAGAGAATGGCCCTTTCATTTTGGATTCAAAGAATTTAAATATTATCGGTTTACAGACAATTGAGAAACACATTTGTTATATAATTATTATATATCTATGATACTGATTTATTAAACTAAGAGAAACCTTTAAAGATAATAACACGGAAGAGAACACTGTGTAATAATCTGTGAAGGACATTTGACTTACAGGCAGTCATTGTTGCCTTTCTAACACTACCAGTCACCTGTAGTAATGTTTCTAATTTTTGTTTTTGTAACAGTAAAATATGTACAGCTATCTAGATTATGCTGTGAAATTCTGATAACAAAGCCTACTTTTTATTTTATTAATTCATTAATTCTTTTTATAGCATTAGTAATAATAGTAAAAATTATAAGTAAAGTACAATGGGACCATATTTGAATCAATTATGATACATTCTCAGTGTAACAGATAATCATTAATAACAGTATATGTTAAAAACTACCTTGCAATATGGAAAGTGCAAAAAATACAAATATCATGTGATATTGACATTAGATTATAGTTTGGGAGGAATTATGTATATACAGGATAAAATAGAAACATGGGCTTATGAGAACAGTTTTATTTGTGGAATTGGTGGAGTTTTATTTAGGAATGAATATTTTATTTATAATGCTGTTAATGTTACTGATACATACTGATATAAATTATATTTGGAAAGAAGAATGTTATACAATTAAATCACAGTTGGGTAAACTAACAAACATTTTCATTTTATGAGCTAAATTGTATGAATATTTCTAAGTAGCTTTTTACCTATAACCTATTGAAAATTGTAAATGGGAAATTAAGACAAATTATTTTAGACTAAGAAATCATTTCACCTTTAACTCACAATATAGAAATAGTTAATTAAAAATATTATAAAATAATTTCAAACAGTCGTTTCATTGTATCAGAAAGTAATAACCATGTTGATTATGATCATTATGTATACAATGTACCAATACATGTTCTTGGTAAAAATAAAAACTTAAAAAAAAAAACTTTAGATGTTAGTCTGGCTCAAATGAAATATAGTCTATGTTGAATAAAGTGGTTGTAAATATACTTACAATAAACTGTGGATATAATTCTACATTCCGATACACAAATAACCATGGCACCCTGGCTAAAAAAGCTAACTAATCAGTCTTGAGATTGAGACCAGAGTTTGGTGCCTCTAATCTTTGTATTACCCATCTGAATCCTTTTATATGTTCTATCTCTTTAACTCAATGTTACTGATACTACAGGGCAGCTAGCCACATTGTATGCTTTTGTAACCCTTTAATCCTCACAGTGCTTACATCTTAAGAGTTGTGCCATCCAGAACTGTGGCTACAGAGCACTTGAAACATGACTGCTTAGGCTAAGAATATGAATTTTACACTGCATTTGCATTTTAATTAATGTAAAATTAAATTTGTAAAACTGAAGGAATATAAACTTTTGCCATTAAACACAATTTTATCATTTGGGTAGGACTATGTTTTACTTTGATCATAACAAATTCCACTTGTAAATTGAAATCTGCTGTAAAAAATAAACACTGGATTTTGAAGTCTTAGTATGAAGAAAAAAACAGTGTGACATATCTGAATAATTTTTAATATTGCTTACATGTTGAAAAGACAATATTCTTGATATATTGGTTTAAATATAATATATTCTTAAAATTAAATTTCCCTGCTTCCCATTACTTTTTAAAATGTACCTACTAGAAAATGTAAACTTACACGTGTGACTCATCTTTCTATTGCACAGTGCTGGTTTACCACAAGAACGGGCAACTGTGCCACGCTCCTGGTTTAGGCCCAGTTTAGAACATTGAGCTTTGAAGTAGGGGAGCAGATATTCCTTGCCTGGAGTACATCCAGAGAGAAAACATTAAAGCTTGTGTTTAATTATTCTTTAAATTTTTATACTTTTATATGTCTCCTCACTAATAGCATGTATTAGTATAGTAATATACTACATATAAATTAATGATTAAGTTGACAGATAAAATATAAATATAAAATGTAAGCTTTTCTCCTAATGAGGAATTTTTATCTGTATCATTTCAGGTTTTGTATTTTTGTCTCTTTTTTTTTGCCTTGGTAACATTTTTCATACTATTAACTCTACCTAACATTTCTTCTGACTCCTCAAGTATCCTTTGTAAGTATTTTTGTAAGATTACAGTATACTTATTGCCTTTTGTTTTTCTTTTCACTGTAGTAAAATATGCGTAGTATAAAATTTACCATTTTGACCACTTTTAAAATTCAGTGGCGTGGTGGATTAATTAATGGTCAACTTGAGTGGGAATGCCCAGCTGAACTGAGTCAGCGTGGTTCTGGGCATGGAAGATCCACCTGAGCATTGTTGCTGGAAAACCCGGTAAAAGGAGAATGGGAGGGGAAAGTTGTATGCTGCTGATTTCCCTGGAGAAGCTCTGTTGCAGCTGGTTTTCCTGATAGGAACTGGGCCATTCTGGTCGGAGGAGGAGCTCGATTCCTCGCCAGCACCAGGGGTGCCTGCTGTTCTCTTCCAGGAAGCTCTGGTCTTTGCCTTCCTTTTGAGTGTCGCTTCCTGGCTCCAGTGCAGACCCCTCAGCCTTCTGGCACAGATCCTTCACCCTGCTGGGGCAGACTTTCTAGCTTCCACCACTGGCCCTTGGGCCTTTCTGGTGTAGATCCCTGATGCAGACTTGCATGAGACATTGCTATGGGCTCTAGGGCTCCAGCTGATCTTGTGCGGAACATTGCTGTGGAATCCAGACCCTCAGCTGGAGTCTTTGGTCTTTAGTGTGGACAGATCCCTTGTACTCTTCTGCAGTTGACATTTTGGGTTAATATTATAATTCTATAAATTTGTTTCCTGTATTAAATCTATTCCCTTACAATCACTGACTACAACAAATGGCATTAAGTACATTCACAACATTGCGTGCACTGTCACTATGTATTTCTAGAACTTTTCCGTCATCTCAAACAGAAATTTTATTACCATTAGACAATAATTTACCTTTTCCTCCTCCTCTGCAGCCCCTGGGAACTTCTAATCTACTTTTCTGTCTCTTCAAATTTGCTTATTCTAGGTAGCTCATGTAAATATAATTATACATTATTTGTCTTTTTGTGCCTGGCTTATTTCAGTTTTCGTAGTGTCTTAAGGTTCATCAGTGTTGTAGAAGGTCTCAGTTTCTTTCCTTCTGAAGCTGAATAATACTGCATTGTATGTATATGTACTTTGTCCGTTTACCTTTGCTTGATGTTTAGGATTTCACCTTTGGCTGTTGTAAATAATGCTGCTATGAACATTGGTGCACACATGTCTATTTGAGCCTCTGCTTTCAATTCTTTTGCATATAGACCTAGAAGTGGAATTGCTGGTAATTCTGTATTTAACTTTTTGATATACTGTCAAACTGTTTCCCAGGGCAGCTGCAGGATTTCACTTTCCTGCCAGCAGTGCTATAGAGTTTGAATTTCTCCACATCCTTGCCAGCAATTTTATACACACACACACACACACTCTCTCTCTCTCTCTCTCTCTCTCTCTCTCTCTCTCTCTGTTAGAGAGCTTTCCATAACTGACAGATACGTGAGATAAACAACAATTTAAAAGGAAGAAAGTCTTACTTTGGCTTATAGTTTCAGTGGTTCCAGTCTGGTTGCTTGGGTGTGTTGCTTTTGGGCCTGTTGTGAGGTGAAGATTATGATAGACGATTATGATGGCAGAGAAGGCTGCGTACCTCATAGTGACGAGGAAGCTGAGAGGAAAGGGCCAGTGTATCACTGTGATCTAAGGACCTTTCACGGGGTTCCACCTCCTGAAAGTTCTGCCACCTTCCAGTAGTGCTACAGGCTGGCTACCAAGTCCAAGTGTGTGGGCCTTTGGGGGACATTTAAGATCCAAAACATAAGAAAGTATGTTTCTTAGAAAGAATTAAATACAGATACACTGAAGGGTGATCATATGTTGAAAATCATGGAGGGTATTCCGGCAAAACACATAAGAAGGTCTTTTGTGTTTTAATTTGCATTTCCCTAATGGCTAGTGATGGTGAGTATCTTTTTATGTGATTATTGGTCATTTTGGTATTTGTTTCTATTGGGGTTCTTTGCCCATTTTTAATTGGATCAGTTTTGTTGTTGAATGGTAGAAGTAATTCATATTTCCTGGATAATAATCCCTCATCGGATGTATGATTTGCAAATATTTCTCTCATCCTGCGTGTTATCTTTTCATTTTCATAATGTTCTTTGATGCACAAAAGTTTTTCATTTTGATGAGATCCAAATTTTTTGTTTTTCTAGTGTCACATCTAAGAAATCATTGCCAAATCAGATATCATGAAGGTTTTCCTCTGTTTTCTTTCAAGAGTTTTGTCATTTTAGCTGTTATGTTTAGGTGTCTGATCCAGTTTTAGTTGATTTTTGTATATGGTGTTAAGTGTCAAAGAAAACCAGAGCAAAAAAAGAAAAACATTTTAAATCAGGGTCTATGGCAGTAGGGGGAAAGAGAACGCTTTATAGAGCTAGCCTCAATTCTGAATACAACATACAAAGCAGGAATTTTTATAGTCAAACAGCAGAATTGCGGATGAAAATTGTAAGTAAACAGAGGAATTTTGGGAAACAACTTGACAATATTTTTGCTGAAGGCAGGCGAGGCTAATCACTATTGGCTGAGAGATGCTGAGGACTGAAGGATTTGGTCAGATACACTGAAGGGTGATCATATGTTGAAAACCATGGAGGGTATTCTGGCAAAACTGACTTAGAATTCTTGCAAAAATTGGGCGATGCAAGAGGTGAAGTCCAAAGGTCAAGCCCTAGTTGCGAAGTGATTTTTGTGGAGCCTGACTGAAGTTTGGTGTAGGAGAGGGTCTGTGAAAAGTAAGAGTCTCACTTCATTCTTTTACTTTGATTTTTAGTTTTGCAGTGTTGGAGGTGGCACCCAGGGCCTCATGCACACTCGGCAAGCACTGTGCCTCTGAGCTGTATCCCCAACCCCTACTCCATTCTTTTGTATACAGATACAGTTTCCCCAGCACTATTTGCTATAAGATTAATTGCTTTTTAAATGTATATTACTTAACCTTTAAAGTACCTCTACCTAGTTAAATATTTTATTGCCACTTTATACTGTAAATGAGAAAATTGCATTTCAGAGATTTGCTTAAGGTCACAAAATTAATAATTGGTGGCTCCTGTCAAATTCAACTGTCACAACGATTGCTCTGTATTACTTATTATTTAAGTGCTACCTGTTTATTGAACTACCATATGATGTAGCAATCCCACTATTGCATATATTTCCAAAGGAATTGAAATCAGTGTGTCAAAGAAACATCTGCGTGGTTATTGCAGCATTGTTCACAATAGCAAAGATGTAGAATCACAGCAGTTCATTAATGGATGAATGGATAAAGCAAATGCACAATGGGATCGTGTTCAGTGATAAAAACAATGAGGTTGTCACTTGCACTAACGTGGATGGAACTATGTTAAGTGAAATAAATCAGGCACAGAAAGACGTACATGTGTTTCCACTTGTATGTGGGAGCTGAAAGGCTGATCTCAAAGAAGTGAAGAATAGAATATTGTCTACCAGAGCCTTGGAAGAATGTGGGAGAAGAGAGATGGAGAGCAAATGGTTAATAGGTACAGGGTGCATTTGGATAGGTGGAGTAACTTCTAATATTTTGTGGCACAGTAAGATAACTATGGTTGACAATAATTAATTGAATATTTCAAAATAACTAGTAGAAAGGATTTTGAATGTTCTTAACACAAAGAAATGGTAAATGTCTAATGTGATAGTAGGCCATTTACCCTAATCATTATATGTCCTATACATGTATTGAAATGTCATACTATATCCTGTATGTACAGATACTATGTGAATTAAAAATAAAAATGTATTTTAAAACAAATGCTGTATATTCTTAAAAGCCCACTCAAAATTTAATCCCCTTATTAAGATTTTCTCTATTGCTTACCTTCTGATCAGATATTATCACTCTAAACTCCATGGCGCGCGCGCGTGTGTGTGTGTGTTGGGGATTGAACCCAGGGCTTCATAGATGCTAAGTGTGTACTCTACCACTGAGCTACACCACAGTCCCAGTAGATACATACGTATTTGCCATTTACTGCAGAAAGTGTGTGTTTACTACATGGAAAATGAATTAATGAGAGAATTGTGATTAAGAAGAATCTGATTGGTCTCTATACCCATCTAAAATAGGAGTTGAAATTGAAAGGATGGGAATAATTAGAGGAAAATGTAATTCTACATTTTGCTTAAGAAAATCAATTGCACATTTATAAAATGGGAAGATCTAGTGTGACCACAATAAAAGTAAATGCTGAAGTTTCATTTAATCACATGCTGAATTGAGACAACTATTTGATTTATCTGTTTTTACAATCAAACTCAAATTTGCCTTAATAAACGTACAACAATTTGTTCATAAAAAAGGAGAAAGTTAATGCATTCTGTGTGACTGGTAACATACTTTAAGGAAGATACTGACAAACTGAGTTTTTAAAAGAAGAGTTACAAGTATAGCAGGGGTTCTGGAAATTTTGACCAAAGAGAAACATATTTAAGTGAAGATGTATAATCACTGACATCAAATATTAGATTTAAAAGAGTTCCCAGCCTGGCATTATTTCACATGTCTGTAATCCAATCACTCAAGAGGCTGAGGCAGGAGGATCACTGTGAGTTCAAGGCCAGCCTGAACTACATCATGAGACTCTGTCTCAAAATACCAGTGGCGGGGGAGGGAAGAAATGAAGAGAAGGAGGGGAGAGAGAGAGAGAGAGAGAGAGAGAGAGAGAGAGACAGAGAGAGAGAGAGAGAGAGAGAGAGAGAGAGAGAGAGAGAGAGAAAGTCCTCTCATATACTTTTCCCTAGGTTTCACAGATGTCTCTAATAAGTTTAGTAAAATCAAAACCAGGAAACCAACACTGGTACAATACTATTAACTTATTACAGATTGTGTTGAGATTTTTCCAGCAGTTGTATTAACTTTATTTTTTTGTTTCAAAGTCACACAGTTGTCTTATCTTGTTAATGTGCTCCACTTTGGGGCAGTTTCTCAGTTTGTCTTTCTTGACGTGGACACGTTTAAGAGTACTGAATAGGTAGTATTTTAGGACATCCCTCAATTTGGGTCTGTCTGAAATTCCCTCGAAGGCTGCACATACTGTACACCTTTAGTCCCAGTTACACCAGGGAGCCTGAGGCAGGACGATTCCTTGGGCCCAGGAGTTCCAGGCCAGCTTGGGCAACACAGAAAGACCCTGTCTCCTGTGGGGTCCTTATGACTAAATCCAAATTGTGCACATTTGTTAAAAATACCATGGAATTGATGTGCCCCTTTCAATGTACCATATCAATATATCACATCACAGGTGCTACTAACTTTGATCACTGTCTACCACTTTTCATTTTTTCTTTCTTTTTTCACTGTAAAATTAATTTTTTTCTCTTTGTCTTTTTTTCCCCCTTGTGAGAAGATACTTTCAAACTATGCAAATATCCTGTTTCTCCTAATACTTTTGCCTAGTAATGTTGGCATCCACTGATCATTCTTGCCTGTAACCATTACCCTCATATTTTGCAAATTATAGTTTTTCTATGTTTATTGATTGGAATTCTTCTTACTGGTTCATCATCTATTTATATCAGGATAGACTCATGAATATTTACTTAGTGCATAATACTCCATTACTGGCATTATTTATCTGCTCATATTATTCCACCTTTGGCCATTGGGAGCCCCTTCACCTTGACTTCCAGTGTCTTTGACCTACCCTATTATTTTTTTGTTTGTTCATTTTGTTTTGTTTTGAGACAGGGTCTCACTGTCCTGTCCAGCCTGGCCTTGAACTCACTATGTAGCACAGGCTGGCCTCAAACTCGAGGTGATCCTCCTGCCTCAGCCTCCCAAATGCTGGGATTACAGGCATGTGCCATCATGCCCGGCTCTACCCCTATTATTTTTAAGGGCATTTTCTTATTTTCTGGTAGATGAGATATTCTGCACTTAGCTTTACTTCCACCCCAGTCCTGGAATCAATCATTTCTCTGAGGAGATTTGCTTCTATTGGAGAATAGTTTTTTATTTAGATCCCAAAATATGGGTACTAAGTGTGGTTTTAAAGTTTCTGGAGTGTCATTGTAACTAGTGTTTCTCAATGGAGAGAACTAGGAAGTACATCGGTGCATATAGTTTGATCAGTTTGCGGATTTTGTGTCTTTGTTTTTGTTTACTATTATTTCTTGAATATCTAGCACATACTTAGCACAAAATTTGTGGCTAAAAATATAGAAGGGATTCCTCACATAAAGTTAGGCTAGGTAACCTAAAGACTCACCAATCTCATAACTCTGTTTTGTTCTGACTCCAAGAAGGATAAGCTAAGGAACTAAACTAACTAAATAAATAAATTCTGTACAAGGTTCATAGTAAGAAAATATGCAAAAGTCCCGGGTGTAGAAAGCTTTGATTATTATCAAAAATAGTGAAGGGGTTGAAGGCCTAAAACAAACTTTGCTGGAAGGTGAAAAAGAGGTAATACCATGGTTCCTTTATCTGTTACAGTTTAGCCTGACTGACTTGTACAAAGTTTCCTCAGTAAAGCTAGAATGAAAAATAAATGTAAACGAGGATGTCTCCTTTACTGCTTTTCTGTCTTTAATTTACTTTGTATTATTTTCTCCTTTAGACCAGATCCAAGTGCAGGTGTTTCTCTGTTTCAGAGAGCCAATATGTCTTCATGTGCTGCAAAATCTTAGCCTAAAAACAAGAGTTACAGGAAAAATAGATGAGAAGAGAGTTTTCAAAATCTATGGAATTTTATAAGTACTAAGGAAAACAATAGACTTTAAAAAAATTAAGTCCCCACTAGCATTTTTATCTACTATCATAGTTCTTAAATCCTTTAATCTCTTGTACTCATTCTTCTTTTATTAGGGATATAGTGCTTTGAAGGCCATTTGAATTCAAAATATGATCCAGCATAGAGTGCTTTTCACTAAGTTTAAAAATAAGAAAATGCCTTTACAGCTTCTTCAGCACTACTCACAGAGTTACCAAATATTTAGCTGCGCGTAGTAGGAGCCATTCAAGTTGTTAAAGCCACTAAACCAGATACTTCTTAACACTAATGGAAGGTACTTCTGTAGACTTCTGTTATTTTAAGGTCTTTGTATGTTGCTGGGACTTTGTCTTTAATTGCAAGAAAGCTTGTCCATTTAAAAAAATGAATGTACTGGAAAGAAAAAAGTTGAATTCACATACCTTCTGCATTGTAAGGACATGATTCTACCATTTACCATTTATATATAAGGTAATTCAAGTTAAAGAAGCACACGTTGAAGTAGTAAGTAACCTAGAGTAAGCTGAGTAACTGATTGCTACTATGTGTGCCTGTCAGTGACAGAATGTTTATCTAGAGCTGTTTCCTACATATGTATTTTTATAGTCTCCAGTATTTCTGATAATATTGAGTAAACATCACTTGTTGAATATACAGAGTGTTTGGATAAATGGTGGCTTCATGATGTAGTCTTTAAAGACTATTTTAGCCTTTGGATACCTGGGCCTTGTAGAGGCTCTTTTCAGTAGTAGTTCTGTGTACATTTTTGGTCTTTTAAGTTCTTTCCCTCTTTTTCCTATGCCTCTTTTATTCCTTTATCTGTTCTCTTAGTCCTGAACCATGTGCTAGTTATGAAATCTTTGAAAAAAATAGGTGATTCCTGTTCTTTATGAGCAGGAAATAATTTGGAAGCATTGTGAAACAAAATATAATCAACTGATATTGCTTTGTGTTGTCTGTGAATACTAGGTCTGCTTGTGCTGAGCCCTAGCATTATCTAGTTTTACCCAAACCACTTCCATTTAAGATGTTGTTCACCTCTCCCACACCCACCTCTCTTTTACCAGGTTGTGAGCCTATCTTTTTCACTTGCTAACTGAAATTCTCACTTAACTGAAAGGAGAGGTTTTCTGAATTCTATACATTTATTTTATAAATATATACTCTATCAGTATTACTTTGTTAGTATATCAGTATGCTACAAAATCTTGCTTCAAGAAATAATGGAAAGCCAGGCCTAGTGGTGCCTATCTGTCATCCAGCACTCTAGGAGGCTGAGACAGGAATATGGCAAGTTCGAGACCAGCCAGGGTCTGACTTAGCAAGACTTTGTCTCCAAAAAATAAATAAATAAAAATGAGCTAGGGATATAGCTCAGTTGAAATGTCATGGGTTCAATCCCCAGCTCTGTTAGCAAACAAACAAATGAACAAGCGAACAAATAAAATATTTATTCTTACATAGTTTGCATGTTTGTCTCTCTCTCTGTTCAAATTTCCCTCCTTCAGTGGAGATGTAGGTATTTCTGGATGGCGGGTGGTTAGGGAACACTTTGGTACTTCTTGAATAGTGTATTACTTATTAAAAATTTATTCAGAAAAGTCTATCTGCATATATATTTGGTTGATTAGAAGAAAGATGGGAGAAATTTGGAAGAGAAGACTTGCAGGAAGAAAATTACTGAAGCTTATCCAAATTATAAAATAAACCAAATGTTCCTATATGGAAAGTTGACGTCCCCATTTGATTTAAAAAACAAACAAAACCACAACCCTCTTTTGCAGTTGCATATTATCTAAACATTGGTTTGCTACAAGAATGTAGAAAACTGTGTGTGGATTTTTTCCCTTGTCACTTTGAAGAAATTGTTAGTTTTCTTTAGGCTTTTCAGAGAATGTCTGTATTAGATGATCATATCATCTTTCCCAAAGAGAGAAAAGATTTAATATGTAACAGGTAGAGAGGTGGATTGAGAGTGAGGTAAGGATCATATGTAGATACATAAGCCCCCTGGTTTTTTATGTATTGGATGTATTAAGATGTTTTGTTTTACTCAACAGGAAAAATCACAATAACTGACTGTTTGGCTTCTGGGTATGTGTATTTTGGTTCCCTGCCCTGGAAATCAATTCTAAACTCAAATCCAAAATTGACTCCAGCAATTAAGAGTATTCAAAAGAGATAAAGAGATGTATCTTTGAGTCATACAAGTCTTTGCTTGGGTTTAATTAATAATTAATACTTTGAGAAATTAATTCCCTTTCAGAATTTTTGTTTTGACTTATATTTTAGTTGCAGAATGAGGAGGTGAATTCCTGAAAAGAATCTGGTAAGAGTTGCTTGTAGAAACTGATATGTGTAAATTAGACTATCTAGATTATAGTTTTTCGCTAAATAGTGTGTTTACTTGGCACAGTCTATCATTTTGGTTTTCTTTGCAATAAGTTTGATAATTTTCTTTTTTAACAAATTGCTAAGATAAGTTTGGTTTTTTTTTTTTTTTTGGTTGGTGCTCGGGATCGAACTCAGGGCCTTGCACTTGCAAGGCAAGCACTCTAACCACTGAGAGCTAAATCCTCAGCCCCTCTAAGATAAGTTTTGTATGGTATTTAAGTACTGTGTCCTAGAATTCTGCTTGCCCTGATGAGGCTGTTTCAAGGAAGTAGGAGACCAGCAACATGATGAGTACCACTGTATTTTCTACCTACATCCAAAAGAAGCATCGCTACGTTCTGGTTCATTCAAGAGAGTATATTTAGGGTTATCTCTGCTGCTTCTGTTGCTTACCATTGGCCCCTTTCCTGGTTGCTTTTGCAGTGATTGTGCTGCTGTTGTTATGGAAGAGAAAAGAAATAGGGGAGCCTACCTAGTGGGTGGCCTACATTCAGGAAAAGATCAAGAGAATTGCAGAAGCTGCAAGGCTTGTTTCTTCCTCCACTGATTTTTAACACGGCTATAGAAGTTAATAAACACAGCCTCTGTCACTTGAGGAAGGCAGAACTCTAACTTTTTTTCTTCTGTTACTCAGTAGGGATGAGGTGAGAAAAACCAGAGCTGGGAAACATCCCCTTGCTCCTAAAATACAAGTGTAATATTTTCAGGCTACTGTTGATCTTTGTTGCATTATGAAATAGTGTGTGAATTATTCGTGTACCCCTTTCCTCAGAGTAATCTCTTGGCATTTTCTCATTATTTGACTACCATTTAAAAACTTAATACTAATAAAATTCAGGCCAGGAGAACATGGCCAGGAGAAAATCTGACATCAAATATCAGCTGATAGCAGAATGATGTTGGTACCTTTGAGAGTAGATAGTGGGGAAAAGATAGTGTTAGGATTAATGAATAAATGTTTGTCTGGATTGCCTTAGTTTACCATTGAACAGTTACTTTTGTTTATGGCCCTACTAGAAACAAGGCTATGCCAACATTTCATAACATGTTTATTACCACATGGTTGGTATGTGGCACTTTTTTAGGTTTTATAGAATATATAGATGATACGATCTTTGCTTTCAAATAGATAAAAGACATATGATTGTATTTGAGAAGCAGAAAGATGAATCAGCAATAAACTTATCACTGTCTAAAAATATTCATATAACACTTTAAAAGGCAACATTTCTCTTAAAAGTAATAAATTGTAATCATAGACATAACTGCCTATGCAACAGCTATAGGTTGGTTGATTTACGGATCTCTTCAGTGCATAGTAGGATTTTTTGTCCACCTAGATCTGTTATTCTGTAATTTTCCCCTAATTTATTTAGGAGAAATTTGAGTCTAATATTAAAAAAAAACTTAAGTCAAAAACTCAAATAGTAATTAATTCATTGTTTAATAAAGGACATGTTTAGTTTGAGTTTCTGGATAACCTCTCTTCCTTTGAAAGTGTTTCTTAATCAAAACCAGATGAGAGTAGCAAAGAAGGTATTCGAAACACTAAATAAAATGGATGTGCCTCGTGGAATTTGCAGAATTCATCAATACATGTAACAATGATTTATAATTGCATTTGGTCTAACACATATCAGTGGAGCTCTAACAGAGGCACAGTAAGTAAGATAGCTAGTATAAAGCACCAAGGTGAAAGGGTTAATTGGTCTTGCTCAGTTCAATTTGCCACTCTAGTGGCACTCTCTGTTGTCTGTGTAAACAGTTGCTAAGTACTTTCCCACTAAGCTGCCACTCTTTTATTTATACAGTTGAACCACCAATGAGAAATGGATCAGTTTACCAGTTGTTAGGCCTTTCTTCCTGCCTCTTCAGCCCGCTTCATGCTTTTTTGCCCCAGCTGTTGCTACATACTTCTCTAATCTTTCCTTAGTCCTTATGATTTTGGTCTTTTTAAAAAAATAATTTCTTTTTTTGGTTGGTTATTCATTGATTCAAGTATATGGATATGTATACCTGGTTTTACTGATCTGTACTTCATTCCCTCTTGCCTCTTTTTACCAGTTCAGATCTCAGAATACTGCAGCAGTTTCAAATACGTTTTTCACGTAATATTTAAAAAGACTATATTCTTTTAAACAGTTAAAACATTATAGACATAGTATAAGTCCTTTTTAACCAGCCTTTGCCTGTGAGTACCTATACCCTTCTATGAGTTAATTAAAGTACATATTAAAATATGTACTTCCAGATCACCTTCATATTGCTATAGCTATCTATCCTCCTCTGTTCAAAATCATAATATGGTATTGCTGGAAATCTACATAAATGTGATATCATTCTAGAAATACTGTTCTGCTTTTTTATTTTTTGTTCTGCTTATTTGCATCCTACATTATATTTTTAAGATGTATGCATATGATATGAAGATCTATACATGCTATATTAGACTTAAACTGTTAACTGCTTAATATTAGATTGTAATGAACATTTTAGTTATCTAGTGATTGGTGGACATTTAAGTTATATCTAGTTCCTTTTTCTATTTTTAACAATATCACAGTGAGCAACCTTATATATGTTGTTGGGTTCATATTGCTAGTTTTTTAGGGCAGTGTTTTCCAAACAGCAGGTAATGAAATCAGTTTAGTAGGTTGGAATTTGCATTTTAAAACAGAATAATATGCAGTAGGAAGTGTCAGAATGTAAAGGGTACTTATTTTTTCATGAAATATATGTAATTGGGTTCTGAGTAATGATTGTAATATCTATCTATGATACTATAGGCCTCAATCAAAGCATGTATGGTGTGATACAAAATATATATTATACTGTGTATCCTGGTCTGTTAGGTTATGCACCCCAAAGTAGATTATCTGGGTCATAGGCTCCATGATTTTTTTGGAGGGTGGAGGGTGCTGGGAATTGAACTCAGGGGTTTGCACTTGATAGGCAAGCACTCTTCCACTGAGCTAAACCCTACTCCATGCATGATATTTTGAATCATGTTAGACAGTCAGCTTTCTAAAGTGGCAACAGTAGTTTACACTCTCAACACCCTAATCAGTATTTGAAATTCTAGTCAGGCTCTTAAGTAGTGAAGTTAAGCATAACTTGTTTATTATGGAAAAATGTTAAGACTTATCTGGTTGATAGATTACTATTCTTTAATTTTTAAATTTTTTAATGAATTAATTGATTTGATTTTTTTGAGACAGGATCTCACTTTGTAGTGCAAGCTGGCCTGGAACTCACTATGTAGCCCAGGCTGGCCCAAACTTGCCAAGTTTGTCCTGCCTGGTGCTGGGATTGTAGATGTGTGCCACCATTCCAGACTGATAGGTTACTAGTCTTGAAAAATCGTATTAAAGCTAGAGAATCCTTTATCTCCACAATCTTTTGCAATACTCTTTTTTTTAAAGTAATGAGGCTATTGCTGTGTATTTTAATGTTTTAAAATTAATAAATATTATTTTAGCTCTAATAAAATACATGGGCCTAACTATGTGCTCTTATTAATTACTAAAAGTAATTTTGTTAATGATGTCACATTGTATTACATTTAGATTTATCTCAAATTTGTTTTGAAACATAATTCTTTTACCCAATATGAGTACTCTCAGGTATATAACATATTTGAGGAATACTGATATTCTTCAATCTATGGATCCTGATTCAGTTCACCAAAGTTCTGTCATTCATATTTTGTTTATTGTAGAAGGAAAGATAGGTTCTCACAAAATGCTAGGAGATATTTCATCCCTTTGTTTGGACCACTATAGGAAGATTGAATCCCAGTATTAAATAGTACCTTAGACAATCATTTTGGTCTAATTGTTGCTAGTTATCTAGCTTTAGCTTGATTTTCTCTAGTAATAGACAGTTGGTCGCTTTCTTTTTCATCATTTTCGTTGTTAATGCTGGTTATTTAAAACTTATTCTGGTACCTGCTTGTTTCATTTACTGGAGCTACCTTTGCCTTTAGGAGTCGGGCAAGGAAGACTGTCTCTTTATGACAGCTTAGATACTGAACAACAAGATTTCTTCTTTGATTATGGGAATTTTGATTTTTATAGAACTGAGAAACCAGAATACACATCCAATAACAGATAATCCTCTTATTTAGATAATGTGCATGTAAATATGTACTATATATACTAATTTCATATTTGGATTTAATGCTACTTTAAGCTTATTCCATAAATTGTGAGTTTTTAATATTTTAGTTAACTGTAGTTTATAAAGTTGCCAACAAAGTTGGCACCATTGAAAAATAGTGTCATATTTTGAAGGGCCTTTTAGCTTTCTTTTCTTTTGAAGCAAAGACTTTACTGGAGTACATTGTGTAATTTAGGTGCTCTGGTTTGATACTCTGTTTTCAACCCAAAAGTATACTGTTTCCAGTTTTTTGGTGTAAAAGATGACATCTACCATTATTTACAGGACTGATTAACAACTAACATTACTCAAGGAAATGCTGGCAGACAGATTAGATTAATTTTAACTTGTAGAATTTTTATTTTCAAGGCCCAATTTTTTTCTCCTTTAAATTGACTGCATGCCCCAATTTCATTCAGATTCTGCACTTGGCCTTCAAAAATGATAAAGCTGCTGCTTCACTTTAAGAACAAAGTATACTAATACATTTATTTTAGAATTAAATACATACTCTTTGACAGAAAACTTATAGAACATTTAACACTAGAGTAAACTTTAACCACTAATTCCTAATTAGTATGTTGTCTCTGATGTTCTTTCTTGGTCTATATCTGGGAAAATGCTACTCAAACTGTGGTCTATGGACTGGTACTGATTTGCAAATTATTTATTAACTTGTTTTCAGTGAGATACAGAAATTGAAAGTAAGCATTTAAAATTTTAAAAAATTTTGGTAGAATTTGCTAGAGTGTTGATATATGACTACTGAATCTAACAATAATAAAATATAGGTTATATTTTATACCTTTGTTGTTTAATTTCAGTCTTCTAGTAACTCATTTATATTTTACAGAAGTCTTTGTTGTTGTTGCTGTTGTTGTTTGCTGTGTACACCATATAGTTCAGACTGGCCTTGAACTCGATGTGTAGCCTAGGTTCACCTTGAATTCATAGTCGCCATCCTCCCACCTCAGCCTCCCAGGCATGTGCCACACGCCTGGTTTACAAGTCTTCTTGAAAGCAAAACAAAGACTAGTTCGTGCTCCATATCTGTGAAACTACTACAGCAGAATGCAATGCTTAATTTCATGTAGATGTGTATAAAATAAATATAGGGAAAATGGAGAAGACGGTAAGTTTAAATTGTAAATTCTAATTCCTAAACATTTTTCTAGGAACTACAAAAAATTTTTTCTTGTGTTTGAAATTTCCTCTTTACATAACATATAGTCGTGTTTTCTGGTTTATTCTTAACATGCTCTGGTTATTCTATGCTCTACATCACGAATTAGAATTCATAGGCTCTAGTTATTCAGGTTGCTCTAAAAATCCTAAGATATTTAGTAAACAGTTGAGATGTCTTTTATGCTACATATTTATATTTGTACAATATGCTCTTTAGTTTTAATGACAGTTTTTGTTTGTTTTTATTTTTGGTGCCCTGCGCAAAATTGAGCTCCAAAGCCTCGTGCATGCTAGGGAAATGCTCTACCTCTGAGCTGGGTTGCCAGACTGACTGGTGCTTGAACATGATATCAAATTCTTGTTTTAGTGTATTTTCAAAATAAATTTTAGAAGAGTTTCTAACATAGGCAGAAATCAGTTATGACATGTTATTTTTAAAATGTAGCTTAGCTGAACATGGCGCCTCATATGTGTAAAATCAGCTACTCAGGAAGCTGGGGCAGGAGGATCACAAGTTCAACGCCTGGGCAACTTAGGAAGATCCTGTCTCAAAATAAAATATAAAAAGTACTGGAGATGTAACTCCTTGGTGGAGTGCCCCTGGGTTTAATCCCCAGTCCCCTCAACCCCCCAAAAAGCTGCACATTAATGTTTCTTAAAGGAAGGAGCTTAAAACATTTGTCTTTGTGTTGTTTTTCATGTGTCAGTTTTTCTAGGCTAGTATTGAAGAGTCTTCAAATTCTGTTTTCAGATGTAAACTTGAAAATAGAATTTTTGATAGCTCATAGTTCTTAAAAACCTCTAAGTAAGTTGGTCATTATATACATCTATAGCCAAGAGAAGTAGAAGATGTGACTGAAATGATTTTAGCTTCAAAAGTGAATTATGTTGTTAAGCTAAATAGTTCAGTGCTTCATGTAAATAAAAGACATCTAAATGTATTTATTTTTTATTCATAGTTTTTATTGAATTGTTGATGAGCCAGTCTGGTGTTTAAAAGGAAACATTCACTAGTAGTCATTGGTTTTCTAAATACTTCTAAATAAATTATAAATTCAAAGGCATTATGCCACATGGATAAGACAGGTATTATTTATACTTCTATGGCCAGAGTTGTATCAGTATAAACTAAAATACTTATCCTATTTAGTATGGAATACCCATTTTAGAAATTCTTTAAAAAGAAGCAACTACGTAAGATGATAGATATGTTAATTAACCTGGTTGTGGTGAATACTTTACAATTATACGTGTATCAAAATCAAATTATCAAGTTTTACAATTTCTATGTTACAGTAGAACAATTTTAACTGTCAGTTATACCTCGGTGAAATTGGTAGAAAAGTTTAGTAGCTCTACTTCTAAACTTTAATATGATGTAAAATAGAGAAAAGAAATTAGAAATATACACAAAAAATATGATTAGGAAAACAAATTTTGAAGTATTTAGGATAAGATTCTAAATTCTTTGACAGATAATTTTATCTTTTCTTTCTAACATAGTGAGCATACTAACTATGCCTGAAAAAATGATTTGAGAAATACTTTTGTGGCATGGCAGAAATCAAGTCAGCTCTGTATTCCATTGTGATCCATGTTTGAAAATAAATCTTTGATCTGTCAACTTTAGATAGAGATGCTGACAAGGGAGCAAGTTTGTCAAGACCTACAAAGGAAGACATTCATTATGGAAGGACAGGAGCAAATATTTGAACAGGGTTGCAAGTATTTTCTCTCCTCTCTTCTCCTCTTGATAAATTTCAGACCTTTTATTTAAAAATGTTTATTAGTCTATCTTGTAACTGAGAATTTCCTGTTTCTGTTTGCCTTCTGGTTCTAATGCTATTTCTACATTTTTGCTTTTAAGAAAAGATTGCATATTTTAATGCTTACTAGAAATATAGAATTTTTGTTCTTTTCTTCTGACCTCCTTAAAAACAACTTAGTAAAAAAGGAAGATGAAAGTATTAATTTATTATATAATTTAGCTTTCAGAATGATAACATTCAAAGGGCCACAAAAAGAAAATTGACCTAATTCTTATTCATTCCATTTTAATTGGATAATATAAAATTATATTGGTGTAATTTCAAACTACATTTTGTTTTACTTTGTGTTTGTAATAAATTTGCCCAGTCAAGAAAACTTAGAGCCGGAGATGATATTGCACACTTGTCATCCCAGCACTCATGAGGCTGAAGAAGAATCGCCCTGAGTTCGAGGCCAACCTGGACTACATAGTGAGACCCTGTCTCAAAAAAAAAAAAGAAAAAGAAAATGAAAGAGCAATCGATCAATCAAAATCTAAGTAGTGAGAAGTACTAATAGAAATAAGTGAAATTATAAAAAATCTTCATGGTAATAAGAAAGTTACTTTTAGGGCTGGATATGCCTGTAATCTCAATACTCAGGAGGCTGAGGCAGGAAAATTACCAAGAGTTTGGGGCCAGCTTGGGCTACATAGTGAGTTCAAAGCCAGCCTGAATTATACCATGATATCCTATCTCAAAAAACCAAAAGAAAAACAAAGTTACATACATGTGTGAACTATTTTCACTTGTTACTTTCACCTTTACAAATGGTGTACAGGTTAAGATGTGAAGAAAATCAGGAGCTGAGTAAATTGGAAACTCAGCAGAAAAACATTACATTTTGTGGTTCAGGGAAATACCAGTGCTGTGATAAGGGTTACTCATCAGACTGTTTGTCCTACTTAATGCATATGCTCCTAGTTAGACTGAGTTGGGGAAGAAAGCATGATTTCAGTGATATTATAGCTGGTTTCATAGTAAGGTGTCTAATCCTGAATTATAAAGAAATGCTGTTTCATAACCTTAGCATATTGCACCATTATTTTATATACTGTTTAAAAAGAAAACTTAATGGCAAAGCTTTTTACCATTTAGAATTTTATAATTATCAGAACAATCCTATTGCAATTAACAAGATATGGATTAAATTATTTTTAACTCTTGCACATACCTGAAAATGAAAATGTGTATGAAATAAATTGATTAAGGAATTGCTCACATTCCTTACATTCAGAGTCTAACTCCTGAATTGATTTTTTGGCTCAGTCATTGATGCTCAGGTTTTCCATCTAGAGAGTTTCTCTACGCAGTGTTTCTGAGAAGAATGAAGAACTGTGATGCTGAGTTCTTAACCCAGACTTACAGTTGTAGTTGTTTCTCAACATGCTATGAGGTACCCTGATAAACCCTTTGCAAGTTGAAGGTATTGTAAGTGGAGAACACACTTAGCACTCCTACTCTCCCAGACTTAGTAATTTAGCAACACAGTACACCACTGCAAAGCATTGTAAGAGAGTATATTACTGCTTGTCACTAGCCTGTGTGGAAAAGATCACAATTCAAAATCTGAAATACATTTTCTACTGAATATGGATTACTTTTTCACCATTGTAAAGTTGAAAAATCATTAAGTCAAACCATTGTAAGTTGGGGACTATCTATGTCTTGCATTTACCTACTTTTGATACCCATTTTGAAAATGTTGATAAATATTACCCTCACCCTCTCTTAAGAATTGTTTGGTTGTTAGGAGCTAAAAGATTGTACTAGAATTGTCTCAAGAATTTTTTTCCAACTCAAATTCCGCAAGTTGCATATACAGGAATCGACAACTGCCTTGTTACTGTCAGTATTGCTACAACAGCAATTGTAATAGCCAACAATTTTTAAGATGCATTCTGAATTTAGAGAACTTAAAACCTGGTGCTAATAGCTCAGAGTTGGGTTGCTTTAATTATTAATGTTATGATCTTGGGAAAGTAACATAAGCTCTCTAAACTTTATTATCTATGAGATAAGTAGGCCTTGTAAGACTCTCTTGTGATGTTTCTGTGATTACATGTGTAAAATAATACTGCTTAATAAGTGCTAGCTATTACTTTATCTTTTTACTTTTATCAAGCAACTTTTATATTCTAGTGTTTATCCTTTTACTCTGAAGATAGTATTAAGCTACACAGAGGAAAAGATATTGCTAAAGTTAAATAGCAAATGGCTGAGTGGAAATTCTGTAGAATTTTTCTAATTGAACTTTATGGATGTAGTGTAAAACTATTCAAATATCGTGCATTTTCAATAAAGGATGGTACTGTTTGTGATAGGCCATTTTGGAAATTGTATGCTAAATTATTTTTTAACCTTTTCATTCTTTTAGAAGGTAACAGACTATTTTAAGTTATATGGATATATATGGCTGTCAAACTAGAAACTATATTTACTAACTTCCTTTGAAGGTTGTTTTGTCCTCTGTTGAGGTTTTGACAGTGGCTCATGGACAGGAGTCCTATGTGACACTTCTGTGTTTTGCCTTAAGAAGGAATGCCTACGTGCTCCCCCAACTTCTTGTATACTGATAGTGGATTTTAAAAAACACTTGAATCAGCAGAATTTGGACATAATGATTAAAGTATGTGTTGAGCTGCCTCTTCAGCTCTTTGCTGCTTATTACATGAGAAGGAAACTGTTTTCTTATTTAGGCCACTGTATTTTAGCATCCTTTGTTATTGGGGCCTAGCCTGTGTCCTTTAAAGAACAGCCAGAAAAAAAAAAAAAATCCAATGGGACTTAGAAAAGAGCCAGTTAGTACACTTAGATATGAAAAAGAAAATTGAAATAAAAACTCAGCAAGTAAATAAAAAGGGCTACCCTGAGAAGTCATTGATTCCAGGGCTGGAACAAGGAAAACAGAAGATGAACCTGTAACACACTGATGCAAGAAAGTAAGAGGTGTTTAAAATAGGGTAAGGTCAGGATATTGCTCAGCAAAAATAAATAAATAAACAAGAATAACAATATGATTGAACCTCAAAATGTTATGCTAAGTAAAAGAAGGCAGATCTATAAGACTATACTGTACAATTCCATGTATATGAGCTTTCTAAACAAAACAAAAGTAAAGATACAGAAAGTAAATCCATGTTTGCCTGGAGTTGAGTATTGGAGCAGAGATTAAAGGATCTCCCTATGCCAAATCTGGAACAACAGAATAAGTAATCGTAGTAGGAGATTTTTAACCTGTAGGATAAAATATTCACAACTCTATACAAGTACCAAAAAATACCTGAATAAATAAGTGGGGAGAATGGCAGCTCTTCTTAATAGTAGAATTCCAATTAACAAATATAGAAGGAATGACAGAAACAGAAAAATCACCCTTAGATAAACAGCACACACCAGTAATTGTTACAGGCAAGAGTTATCAGTGGATGCTGCAATTAGTTGGTAAAAGTATGCTTCAAAAGTATTCCCACAAATACTTATTTGCATAGGGAAAAATAGTAACTTTATAGTGGAGAAAGTTGGCAATAACACCTACCGAAGTAACCAGTGTTATTTAAGCCCTCTATGAGGCACAGAAAATGGTACAGAATCACTTACATTTCACTCTTGTATCCCAAAAAGGAATAGCCTCAATTTAATCATAAGAAAACATTAGGCAAACCCAAAATGTAGTAAATTATACAAAATAAATCACTAGTCCTCTTTAAAAAGTGCCAAAATCAAGGGATAGTCACAAATTGAAAATAGATGTGAAAACTAAAAGCAGCATGTGAGCTTGGACTAGAAAAAAATATGCTCGTATGACAGCTGGCAAAATTTGAATAAGGTCTGTAAATAATAGTATCACATGAATGTTGATTTTCTAATTTCAATAATTATAGTATGGTTAAGTTTAGAGAAAGCTGAGACATTGGTATATGTAGTCTGTACTATTTTTATAATTTTTCTGTAAGCATAAAATTATTGCAAGTTAAAAGTTTTGTTTTTTTTTTTTTTTTTTAAAAAACTCAAATAATAGACTAGACAGCTGAAGAAAGAGTGACCTCAAAGAGTGGATCAGAAAAAATTATCTTGAATCTTCTCCAGAGACAAAGGGATGCAAACACGAGAAATTAAGTTACAGAAAATTTGAGAGATAAGAGACATTTAAGTGGAGTTTCCAAGGGTTATAACAGAGAGCCTGCAGAAGCAGCAACATTCAAAGAGGTGATGGCTGACATTTTTGTTTGGTTTTGTTTTGAGAAATTTTGAACAATATCAGTACTTCCAAGAAACTCAATGAAGCTGGGGCGTGCCGGGCCTGACCAGTTTGGCAACTTAGCCAAGGAACTGGGGACATAGCTCAGTATGAAGGCTCTGGGCTCAGTCTCCAGTTATCTCCAAAACTCTTCCATAGAAACATAATAAAAATGCAGAAGTGAGAGAAATTTATGGAAGCAGCCAAAGAGAAAAGACAGATTCATCTACCAAGGAATGGCAGATTGATGAAAGACTTCTCCATAGCAACAATAGGAAAAAGACTGCTTTATCTTCAATTCACTGAGAAAAATAACCTTAAAACTCGAATTGTAGAATTCCATACCAAGTGAAACTGTTTTTCAAGAAAGAGGACATTAAAGATATTTCCAGATAAACAACAAAAAAAGAGTTAGTAAGAAAGTGTTCCTTTTCAAAGCACATACCAAAAGCTAAACTTCAGGGAGAAAGAAAACGATTGTCAGATGGCAAATCTGAGACGCAAGATGGAAAAGTGAGTAAACATAATGGTAATTATGTAGGTAAATCCTAAACAAACACTAGCTGTATAAGAGAAATATCTGATTTGTGAGGAGAGTGACTAGGATAAAACTAAAATAACAGCAATACGTAAGTTTGAAGGGAATGATCAGTGTTCAGATATTCTAAGGTTCTTATATTTTTCAAGAATAAAAATATTAATTTAGGCTTTGTCAAGTTCAATATGCCTTTAAAACTAACTAGAGTAGCCACTAAAAGAGTAGAACCTTTAACTTTGAAATAAGTATGGGGAATAGGGATGGGAAAAAATGTACTAAGAAAGAATTAAACATTGACTCAAAAAGACAAAAAGGAAGGGAAAGAAAAACAGAAAGGCCAGGATAAAATAAATAAGTAGAAATAAACTCAAATATATCCATAAACACCTTAAAAATAAGAAGATAAAATTATCAAGTTAAAGACAAAGTTGATAAATGGAAAAAGTAAATGACAAAACCAAGAATATATGCTGTTTACAAGAGACACGCCCAAATATAAAAATTTGAAGACTTAAAAATATAAAGACTTACAAAGATTAAAAGTCAATGGATGGAAATAAATTAATGTGATTGGAACCACCGAACACTTAGTAAAGCATGAATATACTACTCAATAACACTTATTTTACATAGCAGTATTCACAGTTAGAGTTTTTCCCTTTAATAGCTCTCGTTAGGCACATTTGATGTTTCTGTATTTCTCCTGGTAAAGTATTTTTGACGAATTTAATTTTTCTTACCTATGCGCTGTTGTTCATTTGCGTTCCTTGTGGTAATCAGGAAGTACCAGAAAGAAGTATGTTTTGGGGAGCAATTATAATGTAGTTTGGTCACGTGAACAAAACTGAAAGGTCTTTCAACAAACTAATTGTTTTCCATGAAATACAGACTTAAATCAGCCAATTCTAATTTCTGAATAAGTTTAAATCATTTTAAAACAAGAAAAATAAGGGAAAACATCATGTGGTACCCCATTATTATGTAAAATTTTTATCAATTAAAAATAAATTTTATTTGGCTAGGGATTTAGCTCAGTGGTTAGAGTGCTTGCCTCGCAAGCACGAGGCCCTGAGTTCGATCCCCAGCACCAAATAAATAAATAAATAAATAAATAAATTTTATTTAGGAAAAAAAGAAAACTGAGGTAAATCTTAGGGATAAAATTGCATGGAAAGTTAGAAGTCTCACTTTACCATTCAGTCATTATGTAATCTTTTTCAATATATTATTTTTCTCATCTGTCAAAGTGAGTAGGAAAACTTTATAAATAACATGCATGAATAGTAAGAATGATTTTCAATGCTAAATTAAGCATAGCAAAGAAAAAAGCAAGAAAGTAGCCAGCTTTATTTGTATCTAGATGGATAAAATAGACTTTAGAGTACGAATAGCGCCCCCTCCAATTTTGAAGAAGGTTTAAGAAGTGGCAAGTCTTAATAATTGATCAATAGTTTTACATTGGTACTTAGAATAATTTACCACTCTTTAATCCAACAGTTATTTATAGATTGTTTACTATATGCACTCTTTTAGGGAAACAGCATTAAACAGAACAGAATTCCTATCCTTATGGTGTTATAGTCTAGTGAATAAGCGAAACATATATTATACCAGATAGTTAAAAATCTGTTGGGAAAAATACAGCGTAGAGGAGGAACAAGAATGTTGTGGGAGCGATTGCAGTTTTAGACAAGGAGAAAGTGAGCTATGAAGGTAAGTGTGAGGTGCAATTTCAGATAGAGGGATCAGTACATACAAAGGTGGTGTGCATGACTTTGGCCAGTTGTTCAAGGAACAAGAAGGAGAAGGCCTGGGTATGGAGAAAGCCAGGGGAAAGTAGTCGGAGATGAACTAAGAGAATGAGACCTCAGGTCCCTGTGACCTTGTAGGCCATTCTGAGGATTTGGGAGGTTTTGACATGATTGTGAGGAGTATGGCTTTTTAAAAACAAATTGTGATAAAATGTGTATCACAAGAAATTTGCCATTTTCACCATGTTTGAGAATGGAATTGATTGGCATTATGTAGCACATTCACAATGTTGTGTAACCATTATCACCATTTCTAAAATGTTTTCATAACTCCAAACTGAAACTGTGCTCATTAAGCAAAAACTCCACATTCCCTCTCCTCCACCTATTTTTGTGCCTACTTGACTTCTGTTTGTTTGTTTTGGTGTGCCTGTGCAGGGAATTGAACCCAGGGCCTCACATATGCTAGGCAAGTACTTCGCCTCTGAGCTATGCACCCAGCACTTTAGCTGATTTTTTTATAGTATGCCATTTAGATTCCCTTTTTCTTTCCTGCTTTATGTCTTTTTAAGTTATTTTCTAAGTAGTTACCTAGAGTCTTATAAGTTAAATTAGGTTGTTATAAGTTTAAGATGTTAATTGGAATTCCCAAGATGCATACTGAGGACTTTGGCTTTTGATCTGAGTAAAACGGAAAACTGTTAGAGGCTTTTGACTGGATCTGTTTTTTGTTTTAGTCTGGCTGCTGTGCTGAAAATAGACTGTTGAGGGAAAATGCCACAGTGGGGCTGAAACTGGGAAATAGGTTTTGTAATGATCCAAGAAAAGCCTGATGGTGACTTGACGCATTGTGGTAATGATAGGGTTATTAGTATTCAGATTCTGAGTATACTTTTGATGGAAGAATCAGCGGGATTTGTGAATGAACTGGTTATAAACAGGGAGAGAAAAAGGAGCCAAGAGTTGCACCAAATTTTTTTTATAGATGAAATTCCATTTAGAGATAAAATGCCAAATTTTAGGAGATGTATATTAAATGGATACCTCATCAATATTTTAAAAAATGTATTCCACATCTAGGAGAAACTAAAACATCTCAAGAATATGTTATGTTCATAAGTTTGGATATTAAAATATGTAATGGATATAGAAAGACTTGTTCTTCATTCTTTTCATGTGTGCTATACCCAAAAACTGGTCCATTGAGACCACTGAATACTTTAAGAGTATAAATTTATGAAAGGAAGAAAGAGCAAAGGAAAGAAGGAAAAAGTGTTCAGTTATATTCATACTACCCTTAGCAAATGAGTAAAGCATGTTAACAAATTTTTAAATATCAACAGCAAAATCTTTCAATCCCATTTGGCAGAAGTAACTACTTCAAAAATTTTGATGATGAAATTTATGTATCACCATTATTGTCTTATTTGCTTATATAAGCCTTGATTGATCAAATTTACCCTTCATGTTGTGGTTTTTCATTACATAATACATCATCTCTTTAATTATAAGCCCTGGGATATTACTATTCTAAACTTCCTAGACATTTAAAAATTTCAGTGTTTCAGTAAACAGCTTAAAATTGCAGAAACTCAATTTCAGGTAGATTATTAGCGATTTGTTTCTCCAGTGTTAAGCAATAGTTGCATCAGCGATTCTCAGCTGGAGCCAATTCCTCCACCGCCAGGGACACAACAGTGGAGATGTTTGTCCAGAGTCATTTTTGGCTATCCCAACTTGGGAGGTGGGGAGTGGCTCTGGGGCCACTACTGGCACCTGGTGTTAGTTTAGGGGTGCTGCTAAACATCCTGCAATGCACGGCACAGCTCCCAACAACAAAGATCCAAAATGTCAGTAGTGCCAGATTTGAGAAAACTCGACTTACCTGAAAGCAGTTTAAGCGTGAGGACTAGTTTGCTTGTGTATCATAACTCCAATACTTATTTTGTGACTCTGAGTTGTTATTAAACCCTTCTCTGCCTCAGTTTCCTTATGTGTATAATAATAATAGTACTTACCTTATACGGTTTTTAAGAGGCTTGTTTAAAACTGCATATATGAAACATTTATGTAGTAAGAATTTTGGTTGCTAATGTTATATTGTTCATTTAACATGGGAAGCCACACTTGTAATCAAAGGTATAAATCCTCAATTTCTCTGTGATTTATGAACACATTTCTCAGTAAAAATTAAAACCTACTTAAAGAATAAAATAATACTATTCCATGTTATAAATATGTAAATCAGAAAGAATGGCCTATTAGTAAATGTATGTTACCATCTGGGGGAATTTTTAAACATTTACTAGAACATAGACTTACTACATTAACTCTGTACGTATACATGTATTTCATACATAAATTCTTTTCTAAAATATGTAAAAATTATTTCCTGAGTTATGATACATCTTGTAGAAGTAGTACCCCTTAAATTGAGACATTTCATTGATCTTTTCTTCTAGGTTCTGTAGGTATAGTTTTGTTTTGCTGCCTTTTGTTTGTTTGGCAGTGTTAAGCACTGAACCCAGAGGCTTGCATGTGCTGGTCAAATGCTCTACCACTCAGTTATGTTTCCAGCCCTTTTCATTTTATTTTGAAACAGAATATCTATTAAGTTGCCCAGGGTGGCCTTGAATTTGTGATCCCGCTGCTTCAGCCTCCCAGTAGCTGGAATTATAGGTGTGCACCACTGCACCTTACTTTTGTTTTTTTCCAGAGTCCTAACTCCTGGCCCATAATTCAGGAAGTGTGTGTGCATAAGAAAGGAAGGATTTTAGTAATTTTAATTCAAATTGAATTACCACATTTCTTTTTTTTTTTTTTTTTTGTGGTGCCGGGGATCGAACTCAGGCCCTTGTGCTTGCAAGGCAAGCACTCTAATCACTGAGCTAAATCCCCAGCCCACCACATTTCTTCTTAATTGTTAATTTTTGTTTCTTTTGCTTTCTTCAGTGTTAAATCCTTGTTCTGTTTTTTCTTCATTCATAGGCTGCTGAAAACATTTTGGGGAGCCATCGTAATGACTACATCCCGAGGGTGCTATAAGAGTGTCCAGTTTATTAAACTTTGGTTATTTTTATAATTAATAGAAAAAAAACTTTAGTCATACTGTAGTTTTATTTACTCTTTTAATAACTGTTGTAGTATACTATAAAATCCATTCTTTTAATAATTCTTTGTTTCTTACCACTATTAGTGAAGTAACTCATGAAAACATATCATTTAACTAAAATAGACTCAATTCAAAGTATTTTTACATGTCTTGCAAATATAAAATTACTCAACAAATGTTTCAAATTCAAAGATATTCTATAATGCTGCCATTTCCTAAAAACAAACACTATTTTTTCCAAAATTTAACTGAAACAATAAATGGCACAGGAGAAAACTACAAGCCCATTTCTTGAACTAAGAAAAAGAAGGCGAATGTGTTATAAAGTAATATGAAAGTCTTTTCGTTTTTCTTTTCTTTCTTCCTTTTTTTTTTTTTTTTTTTGAGGTTCAGTTTTAGTTTTTTACCACTTGATGGCAGTGATGGAGCTAGAGCTACCCTGAGGAGGTTAGGGCAAGAACTCATTATGAATAACAAAAGGGTAGGTACAAAGGAAATCTCTGACATTTTCATATTATTCACATTTCTAGGTGATATTACTTATATTGCAAGTGACAGTAATAGGGGGAGAAGCCTCTAGATGGAGCTTCAGTACTTTCTAAGGGAGAACATTTGCCCTCTATCGAAATACACAGTTTAGAATATTGCATCCTGAATGTGCTTTTAAAAAAACGATATTTAAGGATGAATTTATGTCATCTGTAGTTAAGGAAATTAATTCACCGAATCCATGAATAATTTGAAAAAATGCCTATTTAATGTCTTAAATTTTTATATCATTACTATTAATATTTGTTGAAAACTATGTTAGTCAGATGTTTATATCTAGTATTAAAATGAGCCTGTATATCTAGCAGGGCATTTATTAATAACAAATCAGGTGCTTAAAATTGATACTGCCTTGTAATTAAAGAAAACCATGTTATATTTTTTATGGATATGACTATTATCTTTTCACATTTCAGTTCTTAAGAGACCATTGTATTTCAGCTTCTGGTAGATTACTGGAATTATATATATAATTGATATTGTCCCATAATTAAAACTATCTGGTAAAATCAATAACAATTAAAAATATAGATGGTTTTGTTTAATTGTGGGGCAACATAAGTTTTAAGAACTTGATTTCTTATTAATAAAATATCTTTTCTAACTTCATATGGAAGCTCATTTTATGAGTTAGTTATATATATAAAACTACATATAAAGTTTGTGTGTGTATATTTTTTTAATTAGATTCTAATTAAAATGACAGGTTTGTTATAGTATCAAGTCCTTTATTTAGTTCTTTATTAAACAATTGGCAGAATATATTAATGTTAAACTAGTTAAGAGGAGCTTTGATTTAGGTTTAATTTAGGTTCTGCTTTAATTCCATTTAGGTTTTAAGAAATAGTAGTCTTAATTATAATAAGATTATTATTCTATGAATAATTATGGAAAAAATTTAAAATGTATTTTTAACCTTCACATTATATATTATAATGTAAGTTTGGGGATTCTAAATGTATTTATTTTATTTTATTTTAATTTTGAGACGGGGTCTCCCTTTGTAGTGCACACTGGCCTCGAACTCACTAAGCAGCCTTCAGAGTGCTGAGATTACAGGCATGTGCCACCATGCCTGGCTATATTTGTTTTTAATTAAACTAATTTCATGATTTTTTCAATAAAATTTGTTAGTGGCGATTTCTTTGTACATAAGAGACTTTTAGATTTCAGGATTTTTGTAAATACTTAACAGATTAGCCATTACTGTATTTATTATCTTGTGTTGAAGCCTTTAGACTGGAAAACAATATTACCCAGTACATTTTGGAATTAGCTTACATATGTAATGAGTTAGTAAGAAACATTTTATTAATAGGAAATCAGATGTCCAACATTAGTATTGCATCATAATAAAATATGACCATCTATATTGTTTTCATACCTGTTACCATTTAGCATTTGATTTCTTAAAACATAAATGTTTTCCTAATTTAGTTTCCCAAATTTTAAAAATATTAACTGACAACTTTAGAAATTTTTATGCAAAATATCTTAAAGAACAATTTAAGTAGTAAATATTCTTACTGTCATCAGAGATGTTTTCCTTTTATAGTCCATTATTACTTCATATTGAAGGAAGCTTGTCATTTATTAGGAGAAAAATGATGTTAGCGTTCCCAATATACTGTCAATTGCAGTGTCTGTTTCTTAAAGAATAACAAGAAAACGCAAAACAAAAATAGTAAGATTTCTTACCTTCTGGTGAACTACTATCTAGGTTAATTTTGATGTCTCAGAAGGCATTTCAGTGAATATATGCTTTAGTTGATATTTTTAGGATTTAAAAATATTGGAGGAAAATCATGGATAATATTTCGTTTGGAATTGGCATTAGATAATTGTTTTATGTTGAAAGCGAATGAATAACTGGAAAATTGAATGAAAAACATGAAAAATGGTTTGCAGTGGTTTTACTTATTTTCTCAAATAAAATTGTTACTCTCATTTAGACAAAAAGCTCACTGAAACTGTAGTTTCTAGTAACTTTATAATTCTATTCCATAATAGTGTTTGCAACAGTTGATTTGCTTTTTTAGCAAAGCAAATGTGGTACAGATTTACTTCAGGATATGTAAGGAGTCAGCTAAATTTGCAGGGTAGTTTGGTTGTTAATCACCTCTGTAGTAACAATCTCCCAGAATGCCATGTATTGCTTTATTTGTTCATTATCTAATTAAGTGATCCATACTCTAGTAAGAAGGGAACACATTTTAAAAACATCTCATAAATGTTCAGTTGTTCTTCTTTTATTAATAATACCTTGTAAAGTAATATAATTGCTTTAAGTTAGTGTTTAATTGTGTAATGAAGTTAATTTGAAAAGCTATGGTCCATTTCTCATCATAGGAAAACGCCAAGAAATGGTTGATCTGTAAATAGTAACTTTGTAATAGTAGCTACTAACAAAATAAATTCATTTAAAGTAGTTATGGTTAAGTTTCAACATAAATTGTAGTAAGGACTCTCTGTTAAAGGGTAACTGACATTTTCCATTTTTCTGAAGCACTTGCTCTATGAAGGAATGGTTCATAGGCGAGTTTAATTTTATATGTTACAATTTTCTTTTTTTAGAGAAAAAGAATGAAGCATGCAGTTGTCATTTGCTACAGTCACACAAGTTTCAAATTGTCTTTAATTTGGTGAAGGAAAAACTCCTCTATTTTATCATTATTTAGATTGCTAGGTTACATTTTCTGCTTTTTAACCAGTATGTTGGCATTACATAGTATCATCTCTAGTATTTAAAGTTTGTTTAGATACTTTTTTTTTGTTTGTTTAGATACTTTTTAAATCTTGCTGGCAGTAGTGCCAAAACCTGAAGGAAGAATTTATATTGACTAACATTTCCAGTTATATTTAGAGTATTATACCCACTTTCAGTCTTAATACTATAAACATCATTAACAGTAAATTTTATCAATGTTGATAAGACAAAAAAATAACGAAGTAGAAAGGGCTATCAAACTTCTCATTTCTTTTGGTAAGAATTTTTAAAGGAATTTTTCTGAATTGTAATCTAGCTAACAGATTTTTATTAAACTCTGTCGAAAGTATAATAAGCACAGGAAATGCAGAGTAGTTATTATAGTGCTCAATAAAACATCATTTTTGACAAAACATTTTATTACACATGAAAAAAGAGCATTGAAGCGGCTCCTGGTGTTAATGTAAGCTTTGAACAATACAGATGAATCGCTTCTCGGCCTTTTGGCTAAGATCAAGTGAACAATACAGATGACATTTGTCAATTAAAATGTGTCTGGATAGCTCTGTATTTCATTAGTTATATACGTGTTCAAATATTTTTAGTCTGTATTCAAGTTCGGTTGTACATTATTTGGTAGTTTTCAGTAATATCTAAAATATGATCATCTAGCAGGTAGAAAGTTTGGCTATCTATTTTTTTCAGTAAAAATTACTTTAAATTCTTTTTTTCTAGCATTAAAGAATTCTCATTTTATGTCATTTTTAAAAATAAATTTTATAGGCTGATCATGGCGGCGCAGGCCTGTAATCACAGCACTTAGGAGGCAGAGGCAGGAGAATCACCACGAGTTCGAGGCCAGCCTAGGCTACATAGTGAGCTGAAGGCCAGCCTGAACTACAGAAAACAAACAAAAAAAAAACAAACAAACAAAAAAAGTTTTATATCTATTATACTAAAGTAATGTTTCATTTTATCTTCTACCTTTAAGCTTCCTAAATAGCTATTGAAGTACTTTCCCAAAGCTTTCTTTTGAAGAAGAAAACATTGTATTACACATTGAATTCTTGGGGTTGTCTCTCAATCTGGATCCTTTCATATTCTCTAAAGTTTTCATTATTAAATACATAAAAATATGATTGCTTCTCTGGTAACAGCATGAATTTTAAGCTAAAAAGGAAGATTACTAATGAACAAACCCTCTGAATTTAGTCTTCTGTATCTTTGAATTTTTATGAAAGTCAATAATACTATGTTAAAGGCCCTGTTAATATAGTAAATACAGTCGTAATTTTTATAATAAAGATATTTTAACTTACTTTAAAATATAAATTTTATCTTAATACTCTTTTAGTGAAGCAAATTTATTTGAATTCAAATGCAGATGTAGTGGTCTACAAAAATTGTGATTGTGTATGCATCTCCAAATAGCTTGATACTTTAAAATAGCTCAGATCTAAAAGAGAAACTTCAATATGAATTAGTGCTTTATTAAATAAAGTCATATCATGTGAGGCAATTATATATAAAGTATATATGTTATAGATTATATGAATGTAATTATATGTCTATATTTTGAGATACATTGAAGATAATAAAATAGTTATATTAATAAATAATAGTAATGTAAACATTAAAAACTATATAGGAAATTTCCCCTGTTCTACACATCTATAAGTGTCAGCTAGACAATATTGTACTATTGTTTAATATTGCCATCATACCTTAAAGAAATCGGTATTAACTTAGTCTACCTGTTAATATATTTCTTGGGCTATAGGATAAAAATAATAATTAAGGAATTTCATAAAACTCAGAATGTTCTATGAACTAGATACAGTGAAATATATGTGTTAAACTGTTACATTATAAAAATGCATCTATAGGAGATAAATCCTCTGGTTCAGGTTGCTTTAACCTACATATTAAGATTTAAATTTTTTATTCTAGAGCTGATACATACTGCAGTTTAACAGAATATTGTAATAGAAATATTTAATTTGTGATTTAAAAGTTAATCTGAGATTTTATGTTAAATATTTTGATCAATAATAGATTTCCATGTATCCTTTTTAGTCATTTCATTTGCTTTTGTTTTTGATAGTTTATTGAGAATGTAGCTTTGTATGTCATTTAAGATAAAAGAGTATGTCTTTTTAAAACTTTCATGTACTTGTAATGTTTGTTTAAAATATTTTATTTCTAAAAATATGCAGTTCATGAAGAGTAATGTATTTAATGTATGAAAAGAAACTAATGGCGTATACTTCATGAATTACCCTAAAAGTTATTTTCTTATACATTAGTATAAATACTGCATTTCAAAAAAATTAAAATTTAACCTAATGAGTATAATGTTTTGGTACAAAAAGTCATAACTTAAACCCTTTTTCGGGCTGAGGATTTAGCTCAGTAGTTAGAGTGCTTGGCTAGCAAGCCCAAGGCCCCGAGTTCAATCCCCAGCACTAAAAAAAAAACAAAAAAAAAACCCTTTTTCACTAAAAATCTTACTATGTCAAAGTTTACTTATAAATTATTAACATTAAGTAATCATTTATAATTATTTGAATGCTTCATAACAGCTCATAAAATTATATGGTTTGACATAGTAAGAATTTAAACACAGCTAGATATGGTGGGACCTGCTTATAGTCCCAGCTACTAAAGAGGCTGAGGCAGAAGGATTTCAAGTCTGAGGCCAGTATGAACACTTAGCAAGACCCTGTCTCAAAATAAAAAAAAAAAGTAAAAAGTAAAAATCCGGGGGCATTATTCTGTACTTTGAGTACCCCTGCCCTCAATTCCCAGTACCACACACACGCACACGCTGGGGATGTAGCTCAGTGGTACAGTGTGTGTGAGACCCTAGGTTCAATCTCCAATACCTAAAAAATTGAATTGAAACCCATAATAAAATGCAAATTGACCAGTAAATAAACTTATGAAGTGAGTAATCTTATTTATAAATTGTGACCCTAAGTTTTTGTCCATAGGGTTCAGAGTAAGAGAGGGGCATTTGAATTTGGATGTCCTAACATTTAGTATGGACCAATAGCCAAATTTCTCATTTTAATTATCTTTTTTGTTTTTAGATAACTTGCTTGGTATGTTGTTTCGCATTTAAAGTAGTCATGATTATAAAAGAGTTTTCAGAATAGAGGATTGAGGAAATTTTCTGATCTAAATTCCTAACACGATCATGGGTACTATCAGCATATGCTATGCTCTCTGATTTATTATATAAATGATTGTTACATATATATGTACAGATATATACATATTTATCCTGAGAATTTTTTAAAAGAGTGTCATTATCAATGTAACTTCTCATTTAACCTTTAATTTGGTTTGATTTGAAATTATTTTCTTGTTTTTTTTTTTTTTTTGGAGCTGAGGATTGAACTCTGGACCTTATGCTTGCAAGGCAAGCACTCTGACCACTAAGCTAAATTCCCAGCCCCCGAAATTATTTTCATCAAATTGTCTTAATAGAATTCCCTGCAAAGTCATTTAGCTTCACAGACCTATAGATGTTAGAATTAGCAAAGTAAGCCTAACTTATTCAGATAACAGACTATAAATGTAATGAAGTATGAATTTTTCATTGTTAGTTTTGCTAGCTTACCAGTTAAGTTGTTTTCCAAATAATTGTGATTTTAATTGGTGATATCCAAAGGTTTGCTTTGTTTTCTTTTTAAGCATAGATTTAACAATAGATCTGTCTGAGTGGAAGACTTCCTCTTTTGAAGAAAGTTTGATTTCTGGGATCCCTCATGTGATGATTCAAGAAATGAGATTTAAGAAAGACATTAGTACTAAAAAGTCCTTATTTCCTTACAAACTTGCAGTCTTTAATGTTGAAATTATTTCATAACTGTTTCATAACTGTGAACATTTGAACTTCTGCGTATTTACTCCTTTTCAAGCATGTCAGAAACACTGCACAAAATAATTCCAAGAACAAAGTAAGTGACAAAATGTTGACTCTAAGAAACTTGTACATGTAGTAGCACAGTGATCTTCAAATCAGTATTAATGGAACCAATTTGTAAAATTTCTAATTCCCAAAAGATCGTTTTTGGTGACCTGTAGTATATTATTAAGGATCCAGTCAAGGTTCACAAGAATCTTAAGGCAAATTAAAGCTCTCATTCTTTAAAATACATGTCACCAATCTCAGCTTCATTTTGAACACCCTCCAAATTGGAGACTTTCTAGGGAAGTGATGTTAAATTACTAAAACACATTTAATTAATTCAGAAGAGTAGCTCAAACAAATTGTTATCTGTCCCAGTAGGAGGTCAGATAGAGGCACTATCTTTTTAATCCTTTTGCACAGCTATCCCACATACTTCAATTTGGATGCATATTTTGATTAAATTTTTCTACTGCAAAACAAATTAAAAAAAGACAAAAGATTCAGAACGAAAAGTGAAATAACCCTAACCAGTTTAAGAATGAAGGTTCACATTATTTTTCTTTATGTTACATATATGTTAAAATCAGGAATAGATTGTTGAAATAATTTATGGATGTACATGAGTGTAGTTTTTTTTCTTTGTCTGCTTTTAATTGAGTTGATAAATGATTTAAAATAATTTCCAGATTTAAAGGTTTATGTCCTAGTGTGTTTTGAATTTCCTATACTATTTCAATAAAATGATTGCTATACTACTATACGATTACTGAAATGATTGCCTTCTAATGCTAAACTAGGTAAACTAACCTTCTAAATCTTTGGAGTTACGTTGGTAATTGAGAGAATTAAGAAGAAATCAAATTTCATGGAATATATATATAGCATACTTTTAATCTATTTGTATATTTGCATGCTACTTGGGGTGATGAACTGTTTTTAGAACAGGATTAATTTTATTGAAACCTGATTTCTCTGTTGCTTAAATAAGTGTTCAGCTCTACAGGTGTTCTTAGTCCAACTTACCACGTCATATAATTTTATCCTAAGGTAGTCTGCAAAGGCAAAAATATATGTTGATCCACAAGAATTACTTTTAACTGAACTTCACATTTGGTTGTTTCTATTGCAGGTTCCTTACTCTAAGCTTTTTTTGCTTCCGAACATTAAATTTAGTTGATTGCTTATTAAATAGGACAGAAGTGAAATTATACTTTTAGTTAACTATCCTGTGGTTTTTTATGATCATATAGGTATGATAATAACTGGACTGTATATTACTTTTTAGCCTCTTTACATTTTTTTCCTGGAATCATTGCATTCCAATTTTATATAGTGACCATTATATTAAATCATCTTCTTAAGGCTTGAAATATTGACCCTTCTGACACTGTTCATTGCAATAGCTTTTTTTTATGACCTTATTCTCCTCTCATGCCAACCAGCATCACTAAAATCGTCAAGCTCCAGCACCTGGATGTTTTTACTTTGCTTCTCAGATCAAACTACTTAAGCTCTTCTCTGTCCACGTACCATTGACACCTTCCTCCTTGCTTTGCATAATCATTCTCTGCTTCAACTATTTCCATAATCTTCTGAATCTATCCAGGCCATATCCTCATTCTTTAAAATACAGATAAAACATATATATTTTCATGAACTCTGCAAAGGTGGGCTTACACATTATTGCAAATACTTTGACTAAAATTTTGGTCAGCAAATCAAATGGAACAAATAACAGTGAAGCAGATATTTCAGACTTTTCAGACAAACCACCATTATCCTGCCACCTCATGCCATGAATTAGTTTTACCTTAAAAAAAACTACCACTGAGTCACACTCCCATCTCTTACAAAAAATTTTTTTCACATCCACAGAATTATGTAATATATATTTTGGTTGTTTGGCTTCTTTGCTCAAAATATCCTCTTGAAATCTATCCATGTTGTATACATCTAATGTTCACACATGTTCACTGCTGTCTATGCATTCCTTTGTATGTACATACCCCAATTTATCCATCCTACTGTTGATGCATATTTGGATTGTTTGTAATTTGAGGCTACTATGAATAATGCTTCAGTGAACATTGTTGTACATGCTTTTTGATGGGCATATTATGTATTTCATTGGGTATACATCTAGGAATGAAATTGCTAGATCATAGGGTGTCTTCTCAGCTTGAGAAGATACTGTCAAATAATTTTCAAGTGGATTTACTAGTTGTTGTGGCTTGTGTCTAGATATCCCCCCAAAGCCTTGTGTGGTCATAGGATTTTCAGAGGTGGCTGGATCTAGGGTATGTGGTGCTGGGACTAAGTGTGTGATGCTGGGATTAAGAGTGCCCCAACCAAGGGGTTGGGGATTTAGCTCAGTGGCAGAGTGCTTGCCCAGCAAGAGCAAGGCCCTGAGTTCAATACTCAGCACGCACCCCCCCAAAAAATCAAAAACAAAAACAAAACCAGTAAAGAGTTCCCCAAACTGGATGTGAGTGCTTCCCACCCTAAGGTCAGGTTGCTTGGATGGAATATAAAGGACAGAAAAAGAGGGCTGCTGGCATCGCTTGCTGCTCCCATTGCTTGCTGCTGCTGCTGCCCCAAAGCACCATGTTCCAGAATGCCAGTGGCCTAGAGAATTTGTTCCTCGAGTGTGGGTTCTTAGACTTAGCAATCCAGACGCTCAACCCCTACAGCGGAGCTGGGTGGGGTGGGGTGGGGGAGAGCAGGAAGCTGGACTCCTGTTCCAGCTGGTGGCAGACCATGGTGTCATCCGTGTGGTGTTGATTTTAGTTGCATGCAGAATTGTGGGGTCAGGAAGGCTTCCGCCCAGATTTCAGAAGAAGGCCTGGAAGGCCAGGCAGTGTGCCCCTGAGAAGGCAGTGTGTGAAGCAGTGAGAGTGAAACTGAAGGTGTAGTGAATACCCCAGAAGATAGGAGAAGCCAGGAGCATGGATCATCTGAGGAAAGCTGCAAGGAGGGAGTGAAGCTGGCCCAGGTGAGAAGCTGTGGGAGTTACAACCACTGGTAATGCGGTAGGGGCGGAGCCTCCCAAGCCCTTTGGAGTTCACATCTTGCCACAGACTGCCTCGGATGCAGGACATGGGACTTAATGTTTGCCCTGGTGGATTTTGGACTTGCTTTGGTCCCATTCCTTTCTGTCCCTCTATTTGTACCTTTTGGAATGGTAATGTTTATCTTGTGCCATTGTATGTTGGAAGTGTTTAGCTTTCTTTTCATTTGTACAAGGGCTTGCAGCTGAAAGTTTGCTTTAAATCTCAGAGGAGACTTTGGACTTAGACTTTTCTATGTTTTCAACAATGTTGAAACTGTTAGGACTTTGGTAACTCTTAGAGATGGACGAAATGCCTTGTGCATAAAGGAAGATACGTGAATCTTTTGGTGGCTAGGGGCAGAATGTTATGGCTTGTGTCTAGATGTCCCCCCAAAGCCTCATGCAGTCATAGACACTGGTTTAGATTCCCTCAGCAGTGCATTGGAGTTGCAGTTGTTCTACATCCTTGTCAACAGTTGGTATTAATTTTTATTTATAAAAATATTTATACAATCTTAATAAAGATTTAAAAATCATCTTTTTAATTTTGACCATTCTCGTAGGTATGTAGTGATCTCTCACTGTGATTTTCATTTGTTCTTCCTCAGTCATTAATGAAATCGAGTACTTTCTCATGTTTATTGGCCATTTGGCTATAAAATGTGTGGATTATAAGGTATTATATATTTTATGTAGTATTCTTACGTAGAAAAACTTGAATTTACTTATCTCAGTAATTAGTGTGATTTTAATTCTACATATATCATTTCTTAAATTAATAGTTATTTTCTATAAAATTGGAATATGAAGAAACACTAACATATGAGAGAAAGGGTTAAGTTAAATGTAGAAATCAATCATTATCCTACTCCAGATCTTCTTTTTAAAGAACGGCTAGGCCAAATTATAGACTGTTTTACCAGTCTTATCTCCCTTCTACCTCCCTTTCTAAGACCTTTCTGCCTTCTGATGAAGAATGTAAAAGAATTCTCTTGCCATCAATTTACACCTTCATTCTTGTTGATTCAACTTCTATTGGGCACAACATTTATATATTATCAAATGTGTAGCATTTATACTCAACTAATTTAAGCATCCAGTAACCCACCAATGCAGACTTTGATGCATAAGTATCTTCTCCCTCCTGCTGGCAGTATCCCTGCTTTGAATCTTTCTTTTCTTTCATATTTTGGATTCTAGTCTCATTTTGCCTCGCCTGCCCTAGAAATACACTGTCAGTGATCCTATCTATCACCTATATTTAAATTCTTCTGTCAATGGGATCCTTTTATTGGTATTCAAATAGATATGTTTCTTTACAAAGGAAAGAAAATCTCAGCTACACATCTCATTCCTTTCAGCAGCCAAGTTTCCTGAAATTCTCTCTGAATTTCCTCACTTCCCAAGCATCTCTTTCTTCACCCTAGTTTGGCACCTGTACCCATTACTCTACCAAAACAGCTCTCTTCAAGGTTGCCAGCGATCTTCATACCCAGCTGAAAATCCTTAGTGCTCATTGTACCTGACATTAGCAGCACTGATAATGCTATTTTATTCTTGGAATAAAATCGTACTCTTCCAATATACCCCCCTTTCTAGTTTTGTCTCATCAATCTTTGCAAATTTAACTTTTCTCTATTAGTAAATAATTGACATACTTCAAAGCTCATTTAAGCTTGCATATGTTAGCACTGTATACTTTTTTCTCAAGCCATTTCATTCATGCCTGTGATTTGACTTTTCTTAATCTCCCGATGGCTTCTAAGTGTGTATGTCCAGCAGACTATTTCCTTGAGCTTCAGAACTGTTACCCAGATTTGTAATTGATAGTTCCAGTGGACTATTTCAAAGATACCTCCTATTTGCCAATTTCATGATCTTCTTTGCCCTTCTAATGCTCTTCTGTGTTTCTTATTTCTGTGAATGATGCCAGTATTCTTACATGTGCAAATCTGGTGCTTGCAAATAATCTCCATTTGCAGACTTGCATCCAATTCATCAGCAGAAGTTCTGATAACATTTTTATCTCTTTCCTGTTTTTAAAATTTTTTCCAGCATTACTGAGGTATAATTGACAAAAAAACTATATAGTCAAGGTTGAATTTTATGATTTGACAAATAACATTTCTTGAAGACTGTTTATTCTCTCTCACCCAGAGGTTACCCAAGACAAATTCATTACCATCTCAGGGTAATATAGTTCTGTTGCCCTGTGATGATCCTTGACTTACCTAGTGTCTCTTACCTGAGCCACACTGTGATTTCTGTAGGAAGGAGGAAGTCACTGTAGTCAGGAAACTGCCATAATGATTTAGCTACCGTATATGTTGCCAGTTCATGAAGCTACAAGCTGACTACCAGAACCTCTGCCAACACTGTCATAAAAACCCCGGGACCTTGTCTGTCATCAGAAGTAGTCTTTGGGCCAGGCGCCCCACGGAGGAGCACACACTTCACCTGCAGTAGTAAACACTACTGCTTTTCTTATGTCTGCTTTGGTCTTTGTTCATCTTTTTGTTTTCAGTTAGTTTTTTTTTTAAGCCCAATTTGTTGATCAGTAGTATTTCGACGAGGAAATTCTATATGTGTTTACTGATAAATTAATATGCTTGATTTTCTTTTTCTCTTTGTCTGTAGCATTTTTGCTTTGTTTTAATATGTAGGCCAGCTCAGCCCTGAACTCATTGCGTAGCCCAGGCTCACCTCACACTTGCTATCCTACTGCATGAGCCACCATGCCCACCTTTTTTTTTTTTTTAATATTTAAAAAAATTTGCTTTTGTTGACTTACTAAAATTTCTGTTCCTATTAATTTGGAAGTCTAGGCTGCTATTAGTTTGTCTCGTATGGCATATGTTTTGTTTTAAGAACACTTGGAAAACAGATACATCACAAATTATCAGTCAACACATTTATATTTACATACTGCATTATTTAGTACTTACTACTGTTTATTTTTTGGTCTCTAACTATAAAAAGTTTAAAACATACACACCACTAGAGACAGTAGTTTAATCAGTCAGATTCAACAATTACCGGCATTTGCTGTATTATCCTTTTTTTCCTGAAGTATTAAAAAAATGAATATCAGACATTATGGCATTTTACTCTGGAGTACTTCATATGCATCTCTGTAGATAAGGACTTAAAAAAATCATCATACTATTATTCTATCAATATGACTAATAATAATAATAGTTCCTTAATCACATGTAGTATGCAATTCTTAGTCAGATATTCCCAGGTGTCTCAAAAATGTCTCTTTACCCTGGTTTTTTTGAAACAGGGACCAGACAAGTTGCTCTGTCTGTTAAGCCTCTTTAGTATAGAATTCTACCTCTCCCCTTTTTCCTTTTCCCCCTGCTGTTTACTTGTTAAAGAGACCTCCTTGAAACTGACTTTCACAATCAGTCAGTTGCAATATATAGTCTAAATAACTAATCTAGTTACCAGATTACAGAAGTGATTTTGTGAAGGGTTGACTTGATATTCCTGCCAACTCAGCCCCCAACTAATTAGGTATCGGAAGCAGCTGTGACCTGTGGGCTGCAGTCTTACATTTATGCACATTTTAGAGAATGGTTACCTTTATAATCTTATGGAGAGGGCAAAAGTGTATCCAAATGAAATAAGCATGTTACTAATCCAAAGTTATTTAAGTTCAAATTTAAAATAAGAGGGCAGTTATATTCTTCTTTTACTGCACTAGAAATTATTACCTGATTTATCAAGAAACTATTTTTATAAACCTTACTCTCAAAGCAAGTAAATGTTCTACATTCTGTGTCAATAATTATGATTAGATATAGGTCTTTGTCACTGCATATAGTTATGGCTAAGAATGTCAGTTAAAGCTACAATGGTACATAAATTTAAGTAGATTTCTTCAAAGGCAACCAGATTCAGCAATGATCCATAGTGGAAGAGCCCCAAACATCTCTCGCTTTTGTAGCATATTGGTCACTTTAAAGTTTACCATGACGTAAACTACTGTTGTGATGCAGATCTAAAATGGCCCTCAAAAGTGTCTTGTGTGCAGAGGTAGAGCTTGTGAAAGGTAACTGGATCATGAGGGCTCTAATTTAATGAGTGGATTAATTATGAAATCATAATTTCATAAAATTACTGAGAGGTAATAGAAACAGGAGGACAGGTCTAGTTGAAGAGAGTAGGTTATGGGCACATGGCCTTGGGGGCTATATTTTTTCCTTCCCAGCTCTTCCCTTTCTGCTTCCTGGCTGCCACGGAATGCATTTTTGTCTACCATGCCCTCTCCACAATGTTGGTCTACCTCACCACAGGCCCAAAAATAATGGAGTCAGTTTACCATGGACTGAAACAGTAAAATCATGAGCCAAAGTAAATCCTTCCTCCCTGCAAGTTGTTTTTCACAAGTGTTTGATCCCAGTAACAAAAGCTGACTAACACAAGTACTTTATTGTATTTATTACTTTCATTTGTCATGGAAAATTGTTATGGGGGTACTGGGGATGAAACCTAGGGACTTGCATGCACTAAATATGCATTCTACCCCTGAGCTACACCCTCAGCCCTCCCCTGCCCATTTGTTTATTTGTTTGTTTGTTTGAGACAGGGTCTTGCTAAGCAGTTCAGGCTGGCCTTAAACTCACTATGTAGCCACAGCTGGCCTTGACCTCACAGGATCTTTCTGCTTCAGCCTCCTGAGTGCTGGGATTACAGGTGTGTGCCACCATGCCTGGCAGCCCCTTTATTTTTAAATGTACTTTTTTCCCCCAGGATTTTTGTTTGTTTTGGTTTGGTTTTGTTGTTTTTTGGGGGGAGGCGGGTGAGACAGGGTCTCAGTTTGTAGTCCTGGCGGGCCTTGAACTCATGATAATCCTCCTACTTCAGTCTCCCCATGCACTACGATTATGGGCATGTGCTACCATACCAGCTTTCAATGTACTTAGAAATCATTTTCCTTTTTCAATTTAAATATAAAATCCTTTAGTCCTGAAAATATTGTGATAAACAGAAGTTCCCTGCCCTATCCTAATACACCGACCATAGACAATTTTCTCTAAATAATCTGATATTTTGTTCTGTTAGTGGTGATTACACTTACGTTCAGGCACGTGGTTTTGCCTTTTTGTTGTTTGGGGGTGAGGAAAGATGTGGAAGAGTGAGTGGGCTGCTGTAACTGATAAATTCACATGTGAAGAAGGCCAGAATGAGGAGGGCATCCTTAATAACAGTTTATGACTAAAAATTTAACTCACCAGTAAAGTGCTTACCTCCATGCATGAAGTCCTGGATTTAATCCCCAGCACTGAAGAAAAAAAAAAAAAGTTTAGCTCGAGCTTTTAATCTGTAAAACCAGGTATGAAAATAACTCAAAGATCTAGCCAAAATGAATTACCTACTTTGAGGGAGTTGGTCTTGGTTAGTAACAGTAAACAAATTCTCAAATGTCAGTAGCTCCTCAGTTGTGTGCCTAAATATATAGTTTGTAAGACTGTAGTCTTCCTTCCATACTAAATGTCATATCAAACAGATAATGTTCTTTTGTATTTAATTATCCTGAAGTTTTTTTTCAGGTCAATAGGGAGTTTTATTAAGCAGAATTTACTTTGGTCTGTTCTAGATACAGTCTTCTAATTTTTGTTTTGATTAACTAGCCACATTTTTTTATCACCAGTCAGACCTAAAAGGGGATGTAACATTTGTGGGTACACTGTATAAGTAGAATGAGTTTCAGAGTATTGGGTTCATTGTTGTAAATCAGAGGTAAATAAACTATAACCCATAGACCAAAACCAGTCATGACTTGGTTTTGTAAAAGTTTTAGTGGAACATAAAAACACCTTTATTTTTATACTATTTGTAGCTACTTTTTCACTGTGATGGCAAAGTTTAACACTTGTGTCTTGGTCATTTTCCCATCACTGGGACAAAATACTCAACATCTATAGCTTAAAAGAAGAGAGGTTTATTTGGCCATGAGTTGCAACTCATGATCAGCTGGATCCGAGGTGGAAATGGCACGGCAGAGGGGCGGGGTGCACAAAAAGCTGCTCTTGTCAGGATGACCAAGAAGGGGAGAAGGAGACGAGGAGCCTAGGAAGGAGATCCGATTCAGTACACCCTTCCAGGTTACAGTCCCGGCGGCCCACCCCTTCTGACCAGGCCCACCTCCTAACAGCGCATTCAGCTATGGATCCCTCAGTGCATGAACCCACCATACTTACACCCCCATGATCCAGTCACCTGCAAAGAGCTCTGTTTCTGAACACATGAGGCTTTTAGAGAATATTCTAGATCTAAACCATAACAACTTGCAGTCAAGACTATTTAGCCCACAAAGCCCAAAGTATTTACTGTCTCGCCCACTACAGAAAGATTGCCAGTCCCTAATGTAAAATAAAATAAGAAATCTTCCTAAGTCGCCTAAGGCAGAGTTGGCAGTGCACGTGCATCACGAAACTTTATGAGGACAGGGACTGTGTCTATCATGTTTACTGTTATATCCCTAGTGTTTGCATAAAGTAAGTACTCAATAAATATTGCCAAATCAATTAAAGAAATACGAAGTCCAAGTTTTGTAGCCCTCATGGTCTAAAACATGAATCTAAATAAAGTGCAAATTAGATTCGACAGATGTTAAAATCAAGGAAAAATGGTGACTTTCTATCCTGTGCATAATAGTAATAACAATAATAGCCAACAACTTTTACTTACTTGCACTGTGTGCCAAACATGATAATAAGCACATCATGTTTTTCTCTGGTGTGGACATCACAGCAGTCATTCAGATGTTGTAGCGTTAGCATCTCCATTTTACAGATGATGAGTGAGAGTTAGAAAGGGTAGGTAATTTGTCCAAAATCACGTTGCCTGGAGGCGGCTAGTTATGTTTAAACCCATCTTCATTAAAATCAGTGCGGTGAGTGAAAAGAGGCTTCTGCTAATATAATCTTAGAATATGGATAAAGTTTCCTCGAGATAAATCTGACATCTAACAGCCTTACCAGGTTTTGTTCATAGTATTTTCATAATTATATTATGTTTCTGTAAGTTTATTAGTGGTGTGTCCCCACTTTCATTTCTGATTTTAGCACCTTTTCACACTGCATAATGAGGCTTTAACTGGGCCATATATATATCATGGACCGATATGATTATAACAACTGAAAAATTCATGTAGTGCAGTGACATCACAGCCATCTTATGTCAGTACAGCAGATTACTCATGTGTTTGTGCTAATCTAGTGTAAACAAACCTACTACACTTACCAGCTGTGTAAGAGTATAGCATATACAACTGCATACAGTAACAATAGCAACAACTTTTATTTACTCGTCCTATAACAAATTACTATTATACTGATTTATTTATTTATTATACTTTTACTATTTTAGAACAGTGGTGGCAAACCTTTTGGAGACCGAGTGCCAAATTGCAACCCAAAACCACTTATTTGTCACAGTGCCAACGCTGCAATTAGACCTGAATACTGAGGTTTTAGTTAGAAAAAACAACTCTACATTAACATCTTTGTCTTAAAAGTAAACACACAATAACATGCACGCCATAGGTTGGACACCACTGTTTTAGAATGTCCTCCTACTTATTTTTTTAAAAGTTTATGGTAAAACATTATACTGTATTGTATGAGCAGTAATCTCATACATCTTGTGTTTACCTGTCCCCCCACTACGCACACACTTTTTTTTTTTAGTGCTGAGCATCAAAACCAAGGCCTCACACAGGTTAGGCAAGCGCTCTTCTATTGAGCCACATCCCTAGCCTTTGCCGTATTTCTTGATTGCATTGTTTTCTCTTGTCCTCGATTTAATCTCATGTTATTTTGTTCATCATGGTCCTAGGAGCAATAAGCTATAGATCTACACACACACACACACACACACACACATCTCATATTTGTAGCAGTCTCTACCATGTTGATTTATGTAAAATTATACTTTGTGATATTCATACAACAGTATCTCCTAGTGATGTATTTCTAGGAACATCTCCCTATCATTAGGCTGTAATCTGAATCCTTCATTACCACCCTACTTTTCTTATTCTATCTAAAGGTACATCAATTTTGTCAACATTTTTCAGAGAACCAACTTTTGGTTTTGTTGATTCTACTGTTCTGTTCTTTATCACTGCTTTAATTTTTATGATTTTCTTTCTCTCATGTGCTTTGGATTTAGTTTGCTATTTTTCCAGTTCCAAAAAGTAGAAGGTTAGGTTTTTCTTCTTTTTTTTAAGAAAATGTGTTTACGGCTATAAGTTTTCTGAGCGCTGCTTTGCTGAATTCTAAGTTTTGGGGTGTTATTTTCATTTATATCAAAGTGCTTTCTTTTTTTTAGTTAAATTTTTAAAAATAAAATAATAATTTTATTGGTTTCATTCTTATTTAATCCTCAATCATTTGAAGTAGAAAAAATAGTTCTACTAACATTAGTGAATTAAAATCTTCCAGAAAATATCAGTCCAAAAGGAAATGTCAAACAGATGATAAAATCCTGATATTTTATCACCTTTCCTTTGTCAATTTTATTCTCCTAGAGTACAGCATTCTGGCCTGTTACTGAGAGTAAGGTCTTCTAGCAAATACACAGTTATAGGAAGACAGCACAGTGGCACTTTTTATATCACTATTATTTTTACATTTTTGTTTAATGTCTTCTTTCACTTATTGATTAAGGGTGTGTTAATTTTTACGTATTTATGAGTTTTCCAGTTTTCCTTCTGTCACTGATTTCTAACTTTACTCCATTATGATTAGAGAAGATACTTATTGTAATTTCAGTCTTTTAAAATATATTGAGACTTAATTCGTAACAGTATAGTCTGTCCTGAAGAATGTTGTATGTGCACTTGAGAAAAATACATATTCTGCTGTTGGGTGAAATGTTTTATAGTTAACTCTGTTAGGTATTTCTAACTGGTTTATACTGTTGTTCAAGTCTTCTGTTTCCTTGCTGATCTTTCTGATTGTTTCAGTTGTTATTGAAGATGAGTGTAGGACTTTCCAACTATTACTGTGGAACTATTTCTCCCTTCAATTCTTTTGAAACTTTGTTTCATATATTTTAGGATTCTGTTACATGCATATGTCTATACTTGTTTAGGTGTTTATAAACATGTATATGTTCATGTTACATGCATATGTCTATACTTGTTACATGCATAGGTCTATACTTGTTTATATGTTTATATATTCTTGATGGATTGACTTTTTATCATTAATTAAAATCTTGGTTTCTTGATAATGAACTTTGTCTTTTTTTTTGTGGTGCCGGGGATCGAAGATAATGAACTTTGTCTTAAAGTCCATTTGTCTAACATGAGGGTAGCCATTCTGACTCTTTTGATTACTGTTTCTTTGGGATTGCTTTTTGGGGGGTTGTGCTGGGGATTGAACTCAGGTCTTTGCACTTGCTAGGCAAGCATGCTAACCACTGAACTAAACCCTCCAACCCCCTTGATTACTGTTTACATGGAGTATCTTTTTCCATCCATTTACTTTCAACTTTGTATTTGTGCCTTTGGTTGTAAAGAGTTTCTTGTTGGTGCTATATACTATAGTTGAATGGTTTTTAATCTGTTCTGCCAATCTCTGAATTAGAGTTTAATCTATTTATTTTTAAAATAATTACTGATAAGAAAAGACTTTTGCTGTTTGCTTTTTATATGTCCTATGTGTTATTTCTCAATTCCTTCAATATTGGCTCCTTTCATGTTAATTTTGATTTCCCTGTCATTTCTTTTATTGTAGAGCTTGATTTTATTAGTGTTTTCCCTGGGGACTGCAGTTAACATCTTAATTTATAGCAGTCTAGTTCAGATTAATACCAGTTTACTTTCACGCTCAATCATATAAAACACTTTTTTTCTATAGCAAGAAACTGTTCCCTCCTCATATTGTTACTGTCGAAGATTACATCTTTATGCCTGTGTGCCATTTTCATAGATTTATATTATTGTTTTATTTAAGACATGCAATTATTGCTTTATGTAGTGCTCTTTAAAGTCATGTAGAAAAAAAATTGGAGTCACTAACGAAAATATAGTGGTATTGACTTTTATGTTTATGTACTTACCAGTCTTAGTCCGTTTGGATACTGATAAATACCTTAAAATAGATAGTTTATAAACAACAGAAATTTATTTCTCACTGTTCTTGAGATGGGGCAGTCCAAAATTATGACACTGCAGCTTCAGTATCTGGTAAGAGGCCTGTTCTTATAGATGGTGCATTCTTTGTGTCCTCATGTGGTAAAGGGGCCAAGGGGCAGCTTCATAGGGCCCTTTTTATAAGGGTGTAATACCATTCATGAGGGTGGAGTCCTTGTGACTGGTTAATCTCCCAGTCGCTGTACCTCTTAGCTCCGTCACCTTGGGATTGAATTTCACCACGTGAATTTTGGAGGGACACAAACATTTCTTTGTGGTGATTTGATTAACTATATAGTATTTTTTTCCTCCCAGCCCAAACAACAACTTGTAGCATTTCTGGTAGTGCATATCTACTAGCAATGAATGCTCATGTTTTTTGTTTAACTGGGATATCTTAATTTTTCTTTCATTTGAGGGATAGTTTTGTGGAGTATGGAATTCTTGGATGATAGACCTTTTTTTTTTCTTAGCACTTTGTATATGTCATTCCACTACTTTTGAGTTCCAAACTTTCTAAAGAAAAATCTGCTATTCTGATGGAAGATCCTTGGCATAAAACAAATTGTTTCTTACAGCTTTCAGGATTCTGCTTTGACTTTCTACAGTGTGATGATAAAGTTTCTAGAAGAGTCTCTCTGGTTTTACTTTACTTAGAGTTTATTGAGATTCTTAGCTGTGTAGATTCATGTCTTTCAAACTATTTGGAAGTTTTAGCCACTTCTTCGGATATTTTTTTGCCTGTGTGTATGTTGGTGTTCTTGATGGTATCCTGTAGGTCTCTTAACTCTGTGTATTTTTTTTTCATTCTTTCTTTCTGGTCTCCAGATCAGGTGATCTGGCATGTCTTTACATCCATTGATTCTTCTGCCTATTCAAATTTGCTGTTGAGCCTCATATGCTGAAATTTTTATTTTAGTTATTATACTTTTCAAGTCTAGCCGTTCTGGACCTGAAAATCTCCGGCTTTTTGTTGGTAATCTCAATTTGATGAACCATCATTCTCATACTTTAGTTTTTTGCACGTGCTCTCTGAGCATATTTAAAATAAAGTCTTAAAATGTATTATATTGGGAAAGGGAAGAAAGTGTCAAAATAGGGAGGGGAACAAGGGGGGGCAAAGGATCAGAGGGACAAGAGAAATAAGAAATGGAAGGAGAAAATAGAAATGAAGCTTTTGTAAATAAGGAGGGAGGAGGGGGGTAAAGGGAGGGTAGGGGATTGGGAATAAAAGAAGCAACAAGCTATATCATGTACAGGTACAAATCCCCCATGATGAATGTTATCACTATGTACACCTAAAATGTACCATTAAAATAAATTTTTTAAAAATCTAAAAAAATAAATAAAGTCTTTGTCTAGTAGTTCTAATATGTGGACTTTGTCAAAGATTATTACTGTTAATTTCATTTTTTTTGTTTAGACCAAACTTTCTGGTCTCTTTGCCAGCCTTTTTGTGTGTGTGGAGGCGGTCTAGACTTTTTAAGTATATAATGTAGCACTTAGATTCTCCCACCTCCTCAGAGTTTGTTTTTACTGCTTGTTGTGTTTGGTGCTATCTAAGTGAACTTTCTGAACTGATTTTATAAGTGTATAATCTTTGTTGTGTGTGGCCCCTGGAATATCTGTTTGCTTAGCTTGGTGGTCAGGAACCAGGGTTGTGTGTATGGGGGATATGTATACATATATATGATATAAAGATATGTGTGTGTGTGTGTGTGTGTGTGTGTGTGTGTGTGTCTTTTCCAGTCTTTCCCAGTGGGATCTGTGTGCATGTTGGAGCATGCCTTCAGTATTCTGCTGGATGGTTTATAATTCTTTTTTAGCCTTCACTTGCTGCATGTGCAGAGTTTGAAGATCAGCCAGAGGTGAGAATTTAGGGCCTTCCCAGGCCTTTCTGAGCATGTGCTCTGCTCTGTCTGGGCATGCACATGATCTGCTGCCTTCTAAGGAATATAAAGGAGCCTTTCAATGTCCTTATTTCCCAAAGTATCTTACTCCCCAGTCCTTCTTCCCAAGCTTTATGATTTATCCATTGTTTGCCCCAACAGTTATTCCTTGCCCAATTTAGCACCATCTAATAAATTTGCCTGTAAATGTTTTTAACAAATGCATTCTGTATTCCAGACAGCTCTGAGTTTGGCAGAATGAAGGCAATCCCTTTATATAATCTATTAGCTTGCCAACAGATAAATCAAAACAAGCAGCCCCAGTTTTTTTGAGAACAGGTTCAGTTCTGCTGCCTCTGGCACCAGAGAGCCACACCAAAAACTTAGGTTGTTATCTTCACAACCCTACTGAGAATCAGCTCAGTGCTAATTCTCAAATGCTTGCCTGATTACTATAAACTTTGATTGGTGTTCAGAGTTCAAGTAAAGTTGATTCTGACAGTTTTTGCCATGTTATTCACTATTTCTGTGGAGGGTCGAGTCCTTAGAGTTTTCTATCCTGCCATTTTCTCTTTTTCATCACATTGTTTCAATCCTGAGGAGCATATTTTACTTTCAATTTTTTGAAAGAGTGACAATATGTCTCTTTTTTACAAAGGTTATTCAAGTGTTAAGGTAATTCATATTTAGCTTGCCAAAGAACTGTGTCACATTTGAAGGAAAAGAATCCTGGCAAATTAATCCAGTAGATCTCCTGATACCAACAGTGTTAAAGATGGCCAGCTCACCCACAGCACCATCAAAACATTTTTCCACAAGCCAAAGAGATACAAGATCTATTCTCCTGAATATGGGAGATAAATATTCTAGGATACAAGTCTATAATAGAAATATGATGTAAAATGTATTGGAAAAGTTTTACGACTTCAATTGGGAGCATGTACGATGGCATGTGCCCGTAGTACCAGCTACTCAGGCAACAGAGGCAGGACAGTTGCTTGATCCCAGGATTTTGAGGACAACTAGGTAACTCAGATGCACAAAAAGAGGGTTTGGGGATTTCGCTCAGTGGTAGAGACTTGCCCAGCAAGTGCAAGGCCCTGAGTTTGATCCCCAGTACACACACACACTCACACACACACACACACCTGCAAAAAAAGAAACCAGAACTTCAGTTGGGTGTATTCACATTGTAGTTAGAGGAACATTTCCATATAGTTGATCAGATCAATAAGATTGTAACAGTTACTCTCACTCCATTCCCATTTGTCAAGTTACACAATTGAAATGTAAAGCTAAACAGCCAACATGGATCTGATTCTGAAGCAGCAATTTCTGCTTAAATTTTTTTACCTATGTGCAAAGCAGTATGAATTTGCACAACTTACCTTTCTCTGCTTCACTTACCTTATCAGTAAAATGGGTCTGATAATAACTATATTTATATCATAGGTTTGTTATGTGGAAAAAAATCAAGATTTTCACTAAGTACCTAAAATTAAACAAATGCATATATTTGAGGTACAGTTTCTCTCGAGCATGTCTTTTTAGATAGAAGAAAAAATCTCCAACCTTTTCCACTATATCCAGTGAGGGTAGTGTTTATTGGTGAAATAACTTTGCTAGGTAGATTCTCAAGAGGAAACTAGACAGTGTTTGTGACAGCCCAAGAAGGGGACGGGTTGGCTGTGTTTAGGTGAAGTACAGCACCAGAGATTGGTGGGCTCCGTTCTAAAACATAATGATCTGGGAGACCAGGAAGATGGGCAAATGTGGGAGATAAGGTGAAAAAGATGGGAAAACACAACTGATGGAGGCACGTGGAAGCCGGTAAAGGGTTTGCAACAAGAGAGCCATCTGGTCATTTATATTTGGGCTAAATACCATGGCCAAAAAAGTGAAGGATTGTGGTCAAAATGGCAAGACTAGACGCAAAGAGATGCCTTGATGACTATTAGCCATTTTCGTTTCTAAGTCATAGATGTTACGTGATGAACATGTATGAATCTTGTAATAAAAAAAGATACATGAACTTTTATTTTGTAAGAAATCTACTTTTGGAATAATTTTCTCTATGATGTAGTCCCAATTTTAATGAAATCTAAAATTAAAACTCCAATTAGAGAATGGTTCATTTGACAGCTGACTTTTTGTAGAACAAAAAGATTCATTACACATTTCCAGTAAATAAGCATCTGTTTCTACTACATATTACCTATGGTCTAATGTAATCAATTTTATTAAGCAAATTAGAATGAAAAAAAAAACAACCATATTACCCTGCCAAACACACTCTGCTAATTTTATTCATAGCTCCTCAGCCCTACATAAGTCACAAAAATATTCACACTAGGGCAGCATACTAGTCTGAAGCAGGAGGCCCTGGGAAACTGGTACTGAAAATTATGGTTTATAAAGGAAAACTCAACAGACTAACTATAGTCTCATTTTATCTTTCTCTATCTCTGTTTAACAACTGTTTAATCCTAGGTGTGTAGAACATTGTGTTGATTCTGTTTTGTTGTTTTTTTGTTTGTTTTTGTTCGTTTGTTTGTTTGAGACAGGGTCTTGCTTTGTAGTTCAGCCAGGCTGGCCTCGAACTCGGAGCGTCCTCCTTCCTCAGCCTCCCTAGGGCAAGGATTACCGGTGTGAACCACCACATTTGGCTTGTTGGTTTGGTTTTTTAGTCATTTTTATTCAAGTAGTTTAGGAATTAATTGGACAGCTATCAAACAAGGGACAAAATTTAATCAGCAGTTTTGCTGTCATTTTACCTCTTGAATAAGTTATGGAATATTTTTTAAACTTAGTGGAGATAAAAGTTTTAAATCTTGATTTGACAGCATATTCCTTGTTATTGTTACACTTTTTATACTGACCATGTAGAATGAAGTTCTTCGATATTACCTGTGCCCATAGGTTACATAAAATATTATCTTAAACATCCACTTAATCTGAAATACTGAATCACAGTGACCTCTTAAATACTGTATGTATTTAAACTATGTCTATTAATAATACATGAATAATGGGCAAATTTATTTCTGTAAACCAGACTGGGAAAACTGGAAAACATTACAAATACCCTTGAAAGCCTGGGGAAAAAAAAAAACAAACTTCTAAGTACAATGTATAACTATTTTTGAATTATAATTATTTTTGGATAAATGCAAATGTAACTGCCCTCTAGTAGGCATACTTTTTTCACATGTGAAATTAAGATTCCATAGGCTGTTACTGGATAGTAAATTCAATATAAATAACAATGAAGAAATTCCATATGGTGAGCCTGGGATTCAGAAACCGGCTTTAAGATTCTCAAATAAATAAAGACCTTCTTTGAAGGCACACAGATGTATTAATTTTTAATTTGTTTCTTTTTGATCTCTTAATTACTGAAAAAGATTTATTGGTTAATTTTAGGAAGGCAAGTGTTTGAAAAGTTTTGCCAAATACTGTCTTCTTTAAATGACTGTATGGTAATGAAAAGTTAAGAGGAGTGCCAAATTAGACTGCATAATTGTTCAGTCCTGTGGGTCAAGCGAGCTGCGGAGCGCGGCTGTTAGACTGATTGCTCAAATTACATTGCCTGGGGCCTGCACTTGGTTGGCTGTCTTCTCAGATCTTAACAAGGTTCTGGGAATTTCTTTTTCTGACAAAGTTTGCTTTGTATTTCCCCCCTCCCCCTACCACCTCCAGGATGCTTCATCCGCAGACATCAGAAAAGCATATCGTAAGCTTTCACTAACTTTACATCCAGACAAGAATAAAGAAGAAAATGCAGAAACTCAGTTTAGACAAGTAAGTGAAATAAGCTACTTTATATATTTTTGTGACAATTGTATTACTAAATATGTTTATGGTAGAAATATTAACTTACATGTGGAACGTTTCTGTTTGAAAATGAAGTCATAGTCTACAAATATAAGTTACATATTTTTATTCAATTTTTAAATGAAATAATGTTTTTACCAACATTTTGTGTTATTAGAATCTTGAAATCCTTGGAGGGACATAATTGTCATAATTTTCTTGTCTAAATTATGACTTTTGCTTTTAAAAAGCATATTTTAAGATAAATTTATTACTTTTGCATCTTTCACAAAGTCTCATTTTGATATCAAGCATTTTTTGACCTCCTACCCTACTACCAAGATCATAAAATATTACCGATAACTAAGATTTTCTCTGTTTATTGCATATAAGGGCACATAGAGTTTTCTGCATGTGCATTATAGAGCCTTCTCCCTCCTATGTGATTCTTTCTAGTGGAGAGTATTTTTATTTTAAAGTGATGCTTCTGTTTTAGTTGGTGGCCATTTACGAAGTTTTAAAAGATGACGAACGAAGGCAGAGGTGAGTGCTCATTTATGCTCTTGAATTCCAATGTTATAGTTTCATGCCACAGCTTTTAAAAGGAAAGAATTAAGTCTCATTAAACACTGTATTTCTTGTAGGTTAGTGTTTTTGTTCCTTCCAAGAAATGTAATGTTTTACAAATATATGTTTAGAGCAGAGTTGATTTCTATTGAAAATATTCACCATGTCGTTCCAGAACTTAGAGACTTTAGGATCTTGAGTCACAACGTTAGTAGGTTCCACTTCATTAGATAAGACTTTTTTTTTTTTTTTTTTGTGGTGCCGAGGATCGAACTCAGGCCCTTGTGCTTGCAAGGCAAGCACTCTAATCACTGAGCTAAATCCCCAGCCCCTAGATAAGACTTTTTACATGGCTGTTTATGTGCTGGGAAATCCAGATACCACTTGACTTCAAACAAATGTCTATTCTTTTCACTGTGTCACTAACAGTTCCTATCTGGGCCTGGTAGTCTTTTTCACCCTCTATTCCTTAAAAATTAGCCCATTAGCAGTAGGCAAGTTATTATACTTGCTTGATGTTTCCTCATTCTCAGAATAATTAACTTAATTTGTGAGAAAACCAATTTAAATAAACCCACAGAAGATAGGGTGGAAGAGAAATATTCATCTTTTTCTGATTTCTTTTGCCTCCTTCCCCTCCTTTCCTGTGCTCCAGGGATTCTGTCTTTAGGGCTAATACTCAGGACAGAGGCAGCCCTGGCTCTCAGACCTCTCAGTGTGCCTGTCAGAAGGGTGGTCATACATGTGCAGTGAGTAGTTCACAGTGCCAGTGACTGAAGGGGAGATTGCAGAGAGGCCCCTTCCTGCTGCAGAATGTGTGGAATGTAGATACAATTATAGGGGCTTCAGAGTTCTCTAAGTCAGACCTTCAGTAAGAAGTACATTTTCACTCACGCCTCAGGACACACACACAACTGGAAAAAAAGTTTCACACAATGCTTATTGTATATGAAACAGACTGATTGTTCTAGTCTGAATTCTGTCTAGTCTTCCCCCCTGCAACAATATTGATTGTGGTCCCCAAGAAACCAGTGGGCCACAATCTAAAATGTGAAAATGTTGCTCTACAGTGAAATACTTACAAAACAAAACAAAAACTCCAGGTATTTGAGATTTAAGCTTAAGCCAACCTGTATGTGTCTATGGGGCAAATACATCTTAAAGACAGAATATTATATATGACATTATGAATCTTTCTTCAAAAGTATTGTCTGAATTTATTCTGCATCCTAAAATGTTAGCTGCAACTCTTGATTCTCACCTAACTGTTTAATTTGAATACCTCAGTTTGTTAAATTTTAAAGCAAGAGTTCAAAATATTCTCTTGAAATGCTTTTTGCTTGATAACGAGGGCTGGCATTGGTCCAGGCACTGTAGCAGGCATTCCTCTGGTTTGAGATAATCTATAATGTTGAAAGAGTCCTGGAAGTGCGTTGAAAGAAGTTTTGGTCATTCTGTGCACATTTTCTAGTTGGTTTCTTTCAGTGAGCCCCTAGTTTTGTTTCACACATCAAGAATGTGTCTGTAAAGATAGCTTTATTTAGTCTTCCAACATCTTCGTCATCAGATTCTTTTTATTTGTTGATATATTAGAAGTCAGTAAACTTGGTAACAATTTATTTCACTTACTTGAAATGATTTCAATCATTTTACAGCAAATCACTTCCTATGTATGGATTATTTTTTCATTAACAGGCTCATCTAACATTATCTCTGTAGGATTAGTTCCCTCTGCATTTATTTTAAAGTGTTGGTAGAAAAAAATGGATCTGACAGTACACAAACAGCTGTAGTATTTATACCCCTTGAGGCACAAGGAACTCTTTGGTAACTGGTTTTCCTTGAGGCAAAAGTCTTAACTAATCAAGCTGAGAATCACTCCTCTAAAGCTGTGCCTGAGGCCAGGTGACCTGTGGTATTTAAACATATAGGAGAAAGGCATCTCTGCAGACAGTTACATAGAGTTCCTAATTCCTTAAAAAAGAGCTGTCAGCTTTATCTTCTAAAGGAATGTCGTCTCATATTGATATTAAAAATGCTTCCTGGTATCATAATTGTTTATCATAAATATCTGTTGAATAAGTACTTTTAAAAGTGTAACCTTCCAGGAATTTGCAGTTTGGAGAGTTGACATAGACATGTTTGATATTTATTTCCCTTCCATGTAGTTGTGCTTTCACTGAAATCAGATGCATTATTCACATTTTGTTAGAAAAGAGAATAGCAGTGAAATAAATTGATAAACTGGATAACTTTTTGGCTCTTTTTTCTGGATAACCCTTTTAGAAAAAGTTTTATTATCTTTTGTAACAGCCTTAGATATAAATTGCATACCATAAAAATCACCTGTTAAGTGTACAAGTCAGTGATATTTTTCATAAATGTACAGGGTTGTGCAAAGCATGGCCACATCCAGTCTTCAGAAAATGCCCTCAAGCCCATTTGTTGGCAGCTCCTACTCTGGTCCCCGCCTTAGGCAAACACTTACCTACCTTATGCACCTATAAATTTGTCTTTTCTGCATATTTCATATAAATTGAATCATGCACTGTGTAGTTTTCATATTGTTTTTGAGTTTCATTCATATTGTAGCCTGTTGCAGTAGTGCATTCTTTTTTATTGCTAAATAGCATTCCATTTTGTGGCTATAACCCTTGTTTATTCATTCACCAGGGGATGGAGCAGTGGGTTGTTTACCCTTTTTGGTGATGATGAGCAATGAATGCTGCTGTAAACATTCACATACAAATCTTTGTGTGGACGTAGTTTCCATTTCTCTTAAGTAAATTCGTAGGAGTGCAGTTGTGAGTAAACTTTTAACACTGTCCTTTACCTTCCTCCTGAGGCACTGACTGTAGCATGAAACTAACAGGTTTTCCTGGTTAGTGTAAGAAAACCTAGCTTAGCAACCTTTCCTAAACCCCTGAGCTAGCTTGCTTAGTTAACAGAACAGCAATTTAGCTTTGTTCCAACATAAATTTCTATACAAATGCCCTGACTTTAAAGTACTGAGTACCAGTCATTACATATGTACACTAGATTGTGCTTAAATAATATTATTTATTTTTGCTTAAAATCTGTGATAGATTTTGACCAGTATTCTTTGGCTAATCTGATTTTTGGTGTTTTATGTGTTGCTGTATTTGTAAGTCAGATATATTTTTTTAGTTTAATAAATAAAATAATGGTTTATTTATAAATACAATTGAAAGTATTTTATCTGCCTTAATCTGCCAAAAGCTTTTATAAATCCATTACCTAGTTATTGTAAATTTGATTACAGATGTGTTTAAATCAAAATATTAAAATGAGAATAAGAAATCTTACTTTCATACCTTCCCTAATTTGGAGATATGAGACACCTATTATATACTGTGCCATGTATCACAGTTTTTGATATATATGTATATTTTAAAGAAATATAAGGTCAAATAATTTAGTCTTATTTCCTGTTTATGATCTTTGTACAAGTGATTTTACTAGAAGGTTTGAAATGCCACCTAAGTGCAAATTATGTTGCCATTAACTAAGCTTTGAGTGATAGAAAATTCACAATGTAGTCAAGTGGTAGAATTAATTATTCATTTTCATTATATACAAATTTTCTATTTTACTTATTTCATTGCTATTTTATATTTTAAATTATGCTGATATTTTAAATTTATATAAATGTTTATGCTGGTAATTCTAAATTTTTAAAGTTCATATTTTTCCTAGTATATATATTAGGCTACGTATGTTTGATAAATTGCAGATTCTAATATGGAACTCATTAATAATTACACAACCATTATTTTATGTTTTTTATGTATATTTTAAGAAAATCAAATGCAGTAGACATAAATTAGACCATATGTTAGATGTGTGGAATTGATCAGTTAATGTTTTAGTTTCCAACAAATTCCCTTTATAGTTCCAGAGGATTTGTTTCATTAGTGATATTTTCATCATAGAAATTTTCTTCTGAGTATCTTGTAACACATTTATACATTTGTACATTCTCAATCTGGGTTTAACACATCGTTAAAAACACATAGTTTAACACATAGTTAAGAATATAGTATATATTTTTGTGGTGCTGGGGAAGCACAGTTTATCATTCTCAATTGCACGGTATTTTGATAGTGTTACGTGCTTAAATAGTAACAAAATATAATAAAATGATGTTTTAAATTTTGTGTTGTCAGCACAATGTTTTTTCTTAAATAACTTATGAAATTAATGTCTATATTTTAAGAAGTGTTTTTGTCTTTTTGGTGTTTCATCAAGGAAGCAGTAATTTATCTTTTAACAGCCTGTGTTCTAAAAAGCGAACTATAATAGAAGCTATCTTCCCCTAAAATGGCCAGTCGTGTGAGCCATAATGTTCATTGATAGTAAAATCAATAGAGCATTGATTCTAAGCTTAATACTTGGACACTGTTGTTCAGAGTGGCAGACACAGCCTAGTAAATATCTGGTTGTGTTTAATGTGTTTAGTACGTGAGATTTTGTAATCTTGAATGGTTGTGTACTAAATACAATTTATACATGAGGTAGAAAAATAGTAGCTATTCACAGATATTTAGCATTTTGAGCAATGACAGTGATAAAATATTTGCTAAGAGATTGTTAACTGTGAGCTCAACTGTGCTTTCTTCTAATACAATTTAGATCCAAAACAAATTTAATGCTTAGTAATGTTATAGGTAGTTGTCTTCACTTTCTGAGATTTTTTAAATTAATAACAGTATTTTTAACCTGAGGTTATATCATGAGAAAGACTTGTTGAAAATAATGGTTTTTATATTCATCTTTTTACCTCTCAACAAATCTGAAATAGGATAAAGACTTGGAATAAATTTGGGACTTAACATTCATTGGACTTCATTCAGGTGTTGTAATCTTGTGTTACACTGATTGAAACCTTTTTACTTACTTATGTATAATTTAAAATAGCCACTTTTTAAAGATAGATTTAAACAGAAATTTTTGAGGACAGAAATGATAGTTTTAAATGAAGTCATAGCATGATATCTTGAGATTACTATTCAAGAATTGCTACAAATGTTGAGAAAGGAGACTATTTAGCTTCAAATTTTGTCTAACCCTGTTACTACACCACCATATTTTAATTCGTAGGCGCTTGTAAAATACAGTTTGCCTTTTAAGAGTTTAATACTAATTAATGTCCTTTACTTATAGTATTTGGTTATTCTGATCAAATAGCATTATTAATAACCTAAGTCAATTTAAAAGTCAGGTTTTAAAATTTGCTAATAAAATATATTTTGCATTAATGACCAGTGTTTTTCTACTGAAAAAAGAGATTTCCTGTAATAAACCCTGTTTTATTTTTTTTAGCATATCTCCAAGGTATCAATTTTATAACTATCAAAGTAGCTACTGCAGTTGTTGCATTTAAATTGATTTACATGTCAAGACTGGCAGTTTAGCAGCTGCGCTATTATTCCTAGATCGGTCAATTTACTTGAGAAAAACCTACTACTGAGTTCTACTGACCTGCCTGACAATATAGGCCGTATTTCTATTCCTGTAATTAGGCCTTCGACTAACTCAGAATATTTTTAATTAAAATATTTTGGTCAATGTGTTGCACCAAATTAGGCCTTTCCATGAAAATTTAATTCTAGAAATAATGTGATTAGAATATTTAATGAGTTGTGTTCAATTAAGATTAACAGGTTGTGTTTGTTGAACATACAGTGTTTGTGTGTGACCGTTTTGAGTTTAACAATCATAAATGTTACTGCTTATTTTTAACCTTAAAAATATTTGCCTTGGGTTGGGGGTTTAGCTCAGTGGTTAGAGTGCTTGCCTTGCAAGTACAAGGCCCTAAGTTCAATCCCCAGCACCAAAAAGAAAGAAAAAAAATTTTTGCCTCAACTGACAGGTACATTTAAATTCAGCTGAAATTTTATTTTAAAATGTTTTCTAGCTTGATGGTACCAAGAAAGATGATTAAAATGCATTACAATGAAAGCTTTTACTCATTAATATTCTTGCCTTCTAACAAAACCCAAAAATGAGGAAATTGCTACTTAAATATTTACAAATAAACAATTTTATTGAGAAATCTGACATAAATATTAGATGCTTCCTCATCCCTTTCTAGTTTAGGAATTTTTTGTTTTCTGAAGGAACATGAGCAATACAAAATCAAAAGGCTCATTAAAAAGCTTTGAAAAAATAATGTGTATAAATATTTCAGTCTTGAACCACCATAATACAAGAATAGAAATAAAAGCACTAAAATTTAAATCCTAATTTGATTCAATTAATATGTAATTCATGGTATCACGTAGCTCTGATCTCAGTTTTTCTCCTGTTGAGATCCTTCCTTTCCTGGCTAACTCCGGGAGGTGGGGCTTTTCCTACAGGCTGGTAGACCGGTGGAGCACAGGCAGCACCTTTAGGTTAGGTGTCATTGCAAGGCACATCTTCAGATGCTGAAACATCTGAAGCATCAGATGCTGTCTACCATGCATTCTTACTGTGAGCCTGCTGAAGGTGACTGGGAACTGGAGCCACATAGGATGCTTTGAATTTACTGCACAGTAGGATGCTTTGAATTTACTGCACAGTGCAGTGCTGGTAATGTACATAAACATTATCCTTTGGGAGAAGTTATTTTCTCTTTCTTCTTTAAAATACAGGAATAAGTAAAAATTTTTTGTTTTATTTTTATTTTAAACTCCCCATGAAAAACTGTTATGTTTGCTACTGTAGGTACGATGATATTCTGATCAGTGGACTTCCAGATTGGCGACAGCCTGTATTCTACTACAGGCGGGTGAGAAAAATGAGCAATGCTGAGCTGGCATTACTCTTGTTCATTATTCTCACAGTGGGTCATTATGCTGTGGTTTGGTCAATCTACCTGGAAAAACAACTGGTAAGTACTGGTGATAAATCAAATGATCTAGCCTCCTTCATTTTATATGGAATTTAAGACACGTTCATTTCTCAAGCAATGAAAATTTCTATTTCTCTTCATATACTCTTCATTTTATATTCAGTAGTGTTGGATATATGTCTGTATCAAAAACACCCATAAGTAAGAAGAAAATATCCTTCTTTTTAAAAATATGACATTTGAGTTTGTTTTAAAACTTTGTGAAAGTCCAAGTACTTAGCTGGAAATTATAAAGTAGAGCCATGCTTTCTTCATTATCATCTTCTAAATATAATTATTATTTAATGTGAGGCTCATTCTAGAAATTTTTTGTCACAGACACTCATATAATGAATAGTTGCTTTTAAAACATTTTAAGTAAATAAGATTTGAAATGAATATATTTTATACCTTCAGAGAACAGTTCATTAAAAAATTATACTTTTCTTCAGCTAATATGTTGCTTTATAGTTTATTCTGGTATGGATTTTTATTTATATACTAAAGGTAAACATATTTATCGGTATTCATGAATTAGCATCTGTTTACTTATTCCTTTTGAAGTGACATTATTAAAGTTGCATGAATGAAAAAAAGTAAGTTGAATGCTTTCTCTTCTTAGAAAACTTTGATTGCTGTGGAGATGCACATGACTGACAGTGCCGAACTTCATGTGTGTTTAAGGCCTGGATACCATGGCAACAGTTATTGTGAAAGATTGATGATTTTACTTAATCATGTTGGACCCTACATACATTTGCATAAATGTTCCTCTAAAGTGTTTACCCTTCACAGAAGAGTCTTGATAACATTTGAAGAGCACATGTTTAATGATAACCTGTAACCATAATTCTTTCCACATTAAGGATGAACTACTTAGTAGAAAAAAGAGAGAAAAGAAAAAAAGGACAGGAGGCAAGAGTGTGGATGTATCAAAACTTGGTGCTTCAGAAAAAAATGAAAGGTTGGAATAAATAAAAATATTTTATGATTTCAAACTTTCAAAATGTCTTTATTATGTGTATCTATTTCAGATACTTTCTCATTATATCTACAGTATATCAAGACTAATGTACCATGGTTTGTAAGATAAATCCTAATCTTAAGTAAAATTCCTAGAATTTTTCTCTCCTCATAAAATGTTCATATGTATTTAAATATTACAAAATCTTGATTTCTTGTAGTTTGAAATTTTGAACTGAACTTTAGAAAAAAGTATTATTAGAAGAATCTCTTAGCTCAGGCGTGGCAATATGTCGAGAGGCAGTGATATGCAGTACACTCAGAAAGATACCACCATTTCTCCTATTGATTCATAGAAAGAAATAAAGGGTTTAAATAGTTCACACAGCAGGGAACGAACTGGATCAATGTGGGATAGAGATCAGAGACTATTCTGCCTGTCTTCTATTCTGATGACATCAGTGAGTAATGCTTCAGTGAACTGCAAATGACATTGATTTTTATGTATTGGTTTGTTTATGCTACAGTCTTCATATCTGGTTGTCAGCACTTGGGAACACTGATGATAGTTAGTCTTTAATAGCTGAGGTAATCATAAGGTTTAAGAATTTGTTTTGTGGAAGTGATGAAAAGCCCAGGTTAGAAAGAGGGATTTTGCATCTTCATCTTTATAACTTGACTAGGAACCTCCTTCCCCAAAATTTTAGCCTGTATTCTGTTACTCGCTATATATTTTGCACTTGTTGTAACTACTGTAGTTCATCAAATTAAGTCAGATTAAGTGATAACCCTAATAAGTATTTCACTGAATATTTTCTTTATATTTTGTTGTCATGGAAATAGGTATTCAAAAAAGAATTCATGAACTTTAAAAAAATTTTTGTTTCCTGACTTTCTTAGAAGATTCTGCTGATTTGTTGTTTGGGTTTCCCTACCTTTTTAGATTGCTAATAAAACCACAATGGCATGATCTGCTTCCATGCAAGCTGGGAATTTGGTTTTGCCTTACACTGAAAGCACTGCCTCATCTAATCCAGGTAAAATGTGCTTCTTTCATGTAATATTAGATGCTTTCATTTATGCATAAAATGATTTATGCCCATGTCTGTTCTCTGAATGCTGATACTCAGTGTATACTTCATAATGTTGGTTGAATTGAATAGTATTTTTAAAAATTAAACCTAATTTAGAATCTTTCTAAGATTTGTTTTTAATTTTTTTTTTTACCAAGAACGTGCATTGGTACATTGTATACATAATGATCCCATTTATCATGGTTATTTTGTACCTATACATGATGTATCTTGGTCCCCCCACCCCTTTCCCCACCCCCTCTTCCATTCCCCCCTTTCCTTATTTACAGCAGGTTTATTTACATTTTTCCATTTTTTCCTTTTTCCCTTTCTTTCCCTTTTCCCTTCCTTCTTTTCCCCTTCTAGTTCTCCTCTCTTTTGAATATTATCTTTCTTTTACCTAATATGTATTACACCTCTTTGTCTTTATGTACATTTATGGTTTCTTATATCAGAGAAACAATTTGACATGTACTCTTGAGTGACTGATTTATTTCACTTAAGAGTATGTTCTTAAGGTGCATCCATTTACCTACAAATGACTCTAGTTTATCCTTTTTTATGGCACAGTATTACTCCATTGTGTAGGAAAACCACATCTGCTTTAGCCATTCCTTAGTTGTTGGGCATTTGGATTGTTTCCAAGACTTAACTATGACAAATTGTGTTGCCATGAACATAGTTGTGCATATGTCTCTGTGGTATGAGGTTTTCATTTCTTCTGGGAAGATACTAAGCAGGGGGATAGCTGGATCAAATGGAACCTCTACATTTAGTTTTTTGAGGAGTCTCCATACTGATTTCTGTAGTAGTTGGACCAGTCTACATTCCCACCAACAGTGGAGAAGGGTACCTTTTTCCCTGCAGCCCCACCAGCACTTGTTGTTGGTTGATTTCTTGGTAATAGCTATTCTTTCTGGAGTGAGATGGAATCTTAGTGATGTTTTGATTTGCAGCTCTCAAATGACCAGTGATGTCGAACATTTCTTCATATGTTTAATTTGCCATTTTTATTTCTTCATCTGAGAAGTGTTTATTCATTTCAGATGCCCATTTTTGGATTGGGTCTTTAAATTGGGGAGGGGTTGATTTTTTTGAGTTCTTTATATATTCTAGATGTTAGACCCTTGTCTGAGGGGCAGCTGGCAAAGATTTTTTCCTAGTCTGTGGATTTTCATCCTGCTCTATTAATGATTTCTTTTGCTGTACAAAAGCCTTTTAGTAGGATGAGGTCCCAAGCACTGATTCTTTGTATTATTTCCCATGCAGTCTGGGTTCTGTTCATAAATTTTTTTCCTACCCCTATGTCTTCGAGAGTTCTTCCTATTCTATTCTACAGTAGATTTAATGTTTCTGTTTTAATGTTTAGATCTTTGACCCACTTTGATTTTAGTTTAGTACACGGTGACAGACATGTATCTAGTTTTAGTTTTCGGCATGTGGCCAGCCAATTTTTCCAGCACCATTTGTTAAAGAGGCTATCTTCCTTCCAGTGAGGGTGTTTGGCTCCTTTGTCAAAGATGAGGTATTTAAGTGTGTTTGGAGCTGTTTCTGCATCTTCTAGCCTGTTCCATTAGTCTTCAGGTCTGTCTTTGTGCCAGTACCATGCTGTTTTTATCACAGTAGCTTTATAATATAATTTCAGGTCAAGGATTGTGATGCCCCCTGCCTTGCCCCTGTTGCCCAGAATTGTTTTCGCTATTCGTGGTCTCTTCTGGTTCCAGATAAATTTCATGATTGTTTTTTCTACTTCTGCGAAGTATGTTAATGGTATTTAGATTAGAATTGCATTAAATCGGTATAGTAATTTAGGAAGTATGGCCATTTTCACTATGTTGGTTCTTTCTACCCAGGAACATGGTATATCTTTCCATTTTCTGACATCCCTTTCAATTTCCTTTTTTAGAGTACTGTAGTTTTCAATGAAAAGGTCTTTTACTTGCTTTGTTAGATAGATTCCTAAGTATTTCATTTTTTGGATGCAATTGTGAAAGGAGTATCTTCTGTTATTTCTCAGTGAGTTTGTTATTGGTATATAGGAATGCTATTGACTTTTGGGTGTTAACTTTGTATCCAGCTATACAACTGAATTTAGTTATTAAATCTAGAAGTCTTTTGGTGGTCTTTCTGAGATTATTTACATACCTATTCCTATTATTGTCTTATTTTGCTATTAGAATACCTTAGAATTCCAAGACACTGGAGAAAAAATGCTATGTTTAGGACAGGCATAAAAGCAGTAAAATGTTCATTTGCTATTGTCATTAAAAGCATAACCAGTAAAAAGGAACTGGACTCAAGTAGCTTTTCACCTATTATTTTAATAGTATTCAAGTACATAATAGTAAAGAGAAAAACAACTTTTACATGAGCTTCTGTATTATTATGCAAACATATATATTGCTTTCAGTTTAGTATTTGCAACTTTAAGGAGCGAACACATTTTGTCTTCTACTGGTGATGAGGGTTTCTGTTTCAAGTAGTATTGATTAAGCAATAAAATCTGGGTACATATACTTATATGACAATTTCCCATTTTTTTAAAAAAATTTTATTTTAATGGTACATTTTCGATGTACATATTGATAACATTCATCATTGGGGATTTGTACCTGTACATGATATACAATTTCCCATTTTTTTATGCTCAGCATACCAAGTGTATTTTATTAAATTGTTGCTTTGGTAATTTCATCATTTTATTGAGTTAGAAAATTTCCAACATATAAACATAATATTTGAAAGTCAATATGCTTTTTGCTGTACAAATTTTGAGGTTCTTTGAAATTATAATTTTGAAGGAGAAATTTTTTTTCAGAAAATAAGTGCTAACAAGGCAGAGAACCAGTCTTGCCCACTTTATATTCACGTATCAGAGCTATTTTTCGTAACCATTTATGGGAACTAATGACCCAACTTCTATATCCTATTTTCCTTTTTCTTCTCATAATGAAAATCATGTATTTGAAGGAAAAAGCAAATAAAAATCATTAGCATGCTTCTGTCTAGCCTTTAAGAAATTATTTATCAGTTCTTCCATTGAAATAATTCTTATTAATAGTTATTTCTTACAGAGTCTTCTATTTTGTTTATACTTAGTAAAGAAAAATTGAAATATTTTAGTAATTTAGAAACTTTTGTTTTTAAGTTTTTTAACATGACATTTATTCGAGAAAAGCCCAAATTCCTGTGTACTATGTCAGTAAAACAATAAGAGAGAGAAAGTATATTTATCATGCTATATGTGTATAAGAAAATGTGACAGAAATATTTTTAGGGCAGATTTTCACATTTTTAACATCTATTTTTTGCCAATGCTAGAATCTGTGCAATTGGCAAATGAGAGAACAGATGAATTTAAAACTATAATCATGAGACAGTATAAATAGAATACCACACAAAATGTCAGTCTTAAACATTTGTTTGTAATTTTAGTAATTTGAAATAAAGTTTATGTGATAAAATTAACATTTCTATCTGTCTACAGTATCTAGATGTAAAACATTAAATGATTATTTTCCCTCACCATAAATTTTTAGAAAATATACAAAAGTAAGAAAATTTGTAGAAATGTTTTGGTTTCTTTAGAAACGCCTATTTAGAATGTTTGATCAACTTAAATTTTAAACTTTTTACTTGCATTGTGATACCTGTTATCTCTCAATTTGTACATAGTTAGGCATTAGCCTTTCAAGACCTCATAAATCTTCTTTTTTTCTTTATTTCTTTCTTTTTTTTTTTTTTTTTTGGTGCTGGGGATCGAACTCAGGACCTTGTGCTTCTGAGGCAAGCACTCTAACCACCTTATTTTTAAATTTTGTTCTAATTATTTCTTCCTGATAAATGAATTATAAGAAGAAGAAGAAGAAGATGATTTTTCCTTTTTCTTAAGCAAATACTTGATATTTGAATTCTGCTTTGGAGGCGTAGATTAGTTTTTCTGGTGGTCACTAGCAAAATAATGTAATACATAGCAGCTTCTTTCTGATACAACTTGTAATTGTGGAAGTATTTTAGATTGATAAAAACAAGCTTGTAAAAGACAGCAAAACAATACTGAATAGTTGCTGTTAAGTTTAGATTTTTGTTCTCCCTTTTTGCCACATCTTTTATGACCTTCATATTAGCTTATCATCCATAAAAATCATATAATGTGCATTTTATGTGTTTATGTGATATTTCTATAGATCTTACATAAGATACTTGTGAAATTTAGACCTTTTAACCCAAAGCAAACTGGATTGGTAATTGGTACAGTAGTCAAAAATGGACCCTACTAAAGACATCAGCATAAAAAGATGATACATAGAGCCTTATTTATACCTTTTAAACATAGTTAACATGTAATCACCACTCTTGTAATGTGAAGCCATTGTTGTATTTTTAAACAGGAATCTACTTATTAGAGTTCTTCATCTTCTTTCTTTCATAAACTATACCTATTGTCTTGGTTTCTTTGAAGACAGATTTCCAATCTTCTCTTTGAAGAAAAATCAGACTAATCTCTGATAAAACAATGTAATTGTGTAATACTTACAGAGTTTCGTGATTTTCCCCTAGTCTTTCACATTTGTGAGCAACATTTTTAGGAGCTCTCATATTGAGTTTCTCAAAGCATTAAACCTGATTTTCTTAGAAACAACTCTCATTTTCTACTAATATTTTATCATTTTATATAATATTTAATTGAATTGTGTTATTACAGTAACAAATGTAACTGGCAACTATAGGTTTAAGAGCTAACACCACCAGCTCTTACAGACCCACAGTAAATAAGCAGGTATTAATGAAGACAGTTTTACTTCTGGTGTGAGTCTCTTAAATTTCCTGAACAGTTATCTAAAATTGAACTTCAAATACCCTGTGGAAGTAGATAAAAGTGAAAGATTTAATGGCTTCTAGCAGAGGAACTTCACAATGGCAGAATCTGTTGCCTAATCTTGTCATCACAACATTTCTTTCTTCCCTATTCATCCTTTGTATACCCATTTCTTCACTAAACTTCACATACATGCAAAGTTATCCAGCAGGTTTGAGAAAAGTAACGGTTTTGACCCAGCTTATGTTCTCATGTTCTCTTGTATTTAGCATCAAAGATCCCTAAGAAAACTCCTTATTGTCTGCTTAGTTTACCTAAATTCTTTCCTATCCTCCCCAGCCAAAAAAATCATAAATGAGAATAGTTACATAAATGTTTGATATGTAAAACTTCTTCTGGTTTTATGTTAAAAAATAATTCATCCAGTTCAATCAAGACATAGCAAACACATATAAAAACAAGGCACTACAAAGAGTCTAGAAATAAATGTGCCTTCTGGGACTTTACAGTCAGGTACAGTCAGGTAGCAGTTATAATACATGAGCTAAAATGACCGTGGTACAATATGGTACATAGGGAGTCACATGTGTAGTATAAACAGTGACTTCTGTTGATGTTCAAAGAAGTAAGGTTAACTCCATTTAGCATGACCAAGGAGAACTAAAAAGAGGAGCCACTTGAATGGAGCCTTAAAAGATGAATAATAGACCCTTAACAGTAAAGTGGTCCACTTTATGTAGTAGATCATATACAAAGATAATTTCATGGGTAAAGTACTTCCCATGCAACCAGACCATGTTAAAGCTGAAAAAGACATTTTTAAAAAGAGGATATGTTGTCATCTGTGTATATTCTAGGTCTCCAGATTCTGAGCGTACCCTGAGTTTGATCCTCAGCACCAAAAAAAAAAATCAGATTCTGAGCCTATCCATTTAGGAATTTATATTCTAAAAGATAAAACTGATGTGAATGGTCTATAAAGAACATTTATGCAGAATAAAGCTAATTTATGAGATAGCAAACTCTTTGCATTTCTGTTGAAGATACATGTGAAATGTTAAAAGTGGTAGATATAAAGTACCCAATTGCTATGGAATGGGCAGAAAATCCTTAAAGTGATTCTGTGATCGGAGGGGTAGTGTAAAAGTATCTCTTTGATTTTGAGAAAGTCCTCACCCCTCCAGTATTGAGTTTTATTCCTATTTTTTGTTCTGAAAAAGATATTGGGAGAATTATAAGAATGATAGATTAGAAGAGCAGAGCTGTTATACTTGACACATGCTATATACTTGATAATGAAAAATAAATAAATACCTGATAATGTTAATTTATATCCAGCATTTCCCAGATTGGTCAGTATTCAAGGAAGAGATGCATAGAGATCACTATATTTAGCAATATGTATGCACAATATCATTTATGTACCCATATAGGCAAAAGAAAAAATAAGAGTCTAATTAGAAATTAACAAAAAAGAATACAGACAGCATTTGTGAATTGATGAGTAGATGGAAAATGAGTGTGTGCTTAGAGAGATGAGAGAGGAATAAAATGCATGACTGCATGCAGGGCAGGTGGTGGACCTTGGGGAAGTACTCGGATAGCAAAGTAGAGTGATCAGCAAGAAGCAGAAAATGAGTTAGGGCTCAAAGCCTGCATCAAGGGCTTTGAAGCTAGAATGTAACTGTAACACTACAAGTATAACTTCTATAACACTTTCACGTTTTACCAGTCTGTTTCTGTTCTTAGGATAGTTTTGAAGGGAGTATGCCTTTGCTTGTAGTCTGGTTAACTAGGCTTTCATGTCAGTTGTAGTCAGCATTTAACCCCAGGAAATTATTCTAACATCCATAATGCCTTTCTGGGGTGGGTGTGTGTGTGTGTGTGTGTGTGTGTGTGTGTATTAAACATAGGACCTCACACATGCTAAGCATTTGCTTTACTATTGAGCTATACCCCCAGTCTTGGGATATTTTTTAATTGGTCATATGTTCTACACTCATAAAATTAGCAAAAATTGATGAAATATAATTGATGCTGTGTGTTTAATTGAAATCTTGTAACAATTTATTTTTGACACAGTCTACTTGTGTTGGAGCCTCGTATATTTGGACCATAATAATTTAGATTGTTAATCAGATTTCTCACGTGAGATCAGAAAGTGCCAAATATGTCAAGTGATTCCCAATTTAAGTCACATAATCATAGCTCTGTGTTCTGAGATGAAGCAGATCTGAAATACTGAGAATTTATTTGCTTGATTGTTTGATTTTCTGAGAATTTGCTATTCACATTTCTCTCTACCCAATACGTTGTTAGTATTTTTCAGTATTGTAACCTATAAAATACAAAAATCAACTCTTTTAGGTGTCCATTGCCCAAAGTTATCAAAGTCCTGTTCTCATCATTTCTCACTACCAAGCTGATCTAACATGAAGACTGTTAAAAATAAAAATTATTATAAGAAGTTTCCAGTGTGCATATCCTCACCACCATCAGGGTTTACAGGTTGCATAGGAGCAGCAGCTGTGTAAAGAGAGGAATCTTCTCTGTATTGCTCTAATATTTACCTTAAAAAAAAAATGTTGCCTAAGATAGTAAAGGGAGTACTACAGTGCTGTATAGAAGTGTCTCTAAATGGAAGCTTCCCCCTACCAGGAAGCTTCTGTGGAGACCACAACTGTGGATGAGCCAGGAGGTCACCCTCCCTTCTAATCAGCACCCTCCATTCTACTCCTTTGCTTCTGCTTGCTAGGACTTTGTCAGAAACCAAACAAACAAAACATTCATAGCTAATTAGCAGGGGAAAAGCTTCTAAAAGGCTAGGAGTCATTTGTTGTAAGCCAAGTTGCCTGCCCTTCTACTCAGAGTTAAAAACAGATTTTCCAAGAGATGAGGCAGCTTACTGTTAATACCTTAAAACGTCTAAGAACTTTTCAGATGAACGTGTTTTGCATAGAAAATATATAAACAAATGAGAAGGGACAGAGAAACTGTTCTGGATTTTGTAAGGCTGAAACTATGCTGCTACTAGAGGACAGAAGGATGCAGGAAAACTGGAAAAATCTCACAACGTAAGGCAAAATCCCTTACTTCTGCATTCTGATAGAAGGATATGAGGAGTCAGTATTTAGAGATCCAAAGACACACTATGAAGTAGAGTTTTCTAGTTTTATTGCTAGATATAGAAAAGATAAAAAGCCACAAATGTTAATTAGTTAGGCTATTAAAGATATATACAGACTCACTGATTCCATATTTTACAGATGAAAAATATGTAAGAGGGCTGGGGATTTAGCTCAGTGGTTAGAGTGCTTGCCTTGCGAGCACAAGGGCCTGAGTTCGATCCCCGGCACCAAAAAAAAAAAAAAAAAAAAGTAAGATTCAGATGGGTGTACCACTTTGCCCAAAGTGACACAACTAGTTACTGATAGAAATGAAACTGAAAGCATATACAAAGAAATACTAACATATGACAACTGTAAAAACTGAGAAAATAATACATTTTCTCAACAGTGGATAGCTACACTTTGTAACGAATATAATAAGCTATCTGATCTCGAACACCCTATCAGCATACTCAGGCTGATTACAATTATTATAAAAGGTGTAGAAGGATTCTTGCATCAGATTGGGACTGAGTAGATGGCTTCTACAATCTCTTCTGTCTCTTGGCCCAAATGGAAAAGTAGCTTTTAGGCCAGTTTTATTTTTACTACCTCAGTAAGGTATTTTTATTACCTCAGTGTTAATACAGTTCAATACAAAAATTTTGACTCTTATTTAAAGCATACAAAAGTTTTTCTATATTCTTTACTGTAATTTTATTACATATTATATATAATTGTGAAATTATGCTATTAGTTGAACAACAAAATGTAATATAGAGCATTTGACTTTGTAGGCAAATTTTCAGAAAAGTACTCATGGTATTTTCTTGTTTTGAAAGTTATTTGTAAACATCAAAAAAGAAGATTTGTGTTGTCAAAAAGTGAAAAATAAATGGAGCCTCTTCCATCTCTTTTCCAGCTGCCTGTCCTTCCTCCGTGCTGTTTGTCCATAGCCCTGTTCTGTAGTCCCCCATTCCTTCCACTGTAGACCAGTGCCCTTCCTTTCTAATTTCCTTTGGATTGCTTAATATTTTGAAGTTTGTATGAAGATGTAAAAGTAAACAAAACATGACAGTATTAGCTCTGCATGTTATTTTATCACTTAAATGAACTGTGTCAAAATGTGAAAAGAAAGATTTATATGTGGGTTTTCTCTATATCACAGCCCACTAACCTATGGAAATACTACATCTTCAAGATTTAGCTATACTGTCATCATCATTATAAAACCTTTATCAAACAACTAAAAAATGTTCTCTGTGCTAACTTTAATATAACACTTATATTTTATCTCAGGTTAAGTATTGCTAATCAAAAAAATCTGAAATCGGAAATCCTCCAATATCCAAAATACTTTGAGTGCTGACATAATGCCACAAGTCTGGTGGTTCAGTGAACACAAACTGTTTCACACACAAAATTAAGTATATTATATAAAACTATCTTTGGGCTATGTGTATAAGATGTATATGAAACATAAAATAATCTTGTGTTTAGATTTGCACCCTGTCCTCGAGCTATCTCATTATGTATATGCAGATATTCCAAAACAGGGAAAAAAAATCAGAAATCGGAAGCACTTCTGGTCCCAAGCATTTTGTATAAAGCATACTCAAACTGCGACCACAATAGACTGATAGACTGTGATAAAGTGTAGACCATCCTGAATTTCCAGTGGCTTCATTTTTCTGGCTTATGCTCTGAGTCTAAAACCAGTTGGTAGAAACGGCATTCCGCTCTAGTGAGCTGCCCAGGAGCTCTGAGACCGTGTCCTCCTTGCTCACCGTGGTCACATTGAGAGCTGGGGATTTGCATGAACTTTCTCTATGAGCTGCTTGGCAAATGACACGCAGTACCTCCATCTGTAGCCCATAAAAAACTAGTTCTGTGACCTGCCAAATCTTAAGACATCAAAATGTGGGGAAATGAGTAGAATATTGGGCAAGGACCATTTTCTCTTAAGTGAATATTAATTGATTGCTTACTGTGTATCATGTAGTCTTCAAGGCCCTGAAAAATGAAGCCAGGAAGAGAGGGAAGAAGGGAGGAGGGGGAAGAGGGAGGAAAAGAAAATTACCTATTTTCATGGAGCATACATTCTATAGGCTGTATTTTGTTTAATATTTATAGTCGTATCTTATTCTCATATCTTTTCTTTAAATCTTTTATATTATCTTTAGAAACTTTTTATCTTTAGAAACTATCCCTTTTAATTAGTACATGTTTACACTACAAAATCAATATATTTATGGCTGGTACATGTACATATCACATCTTAGTCTTCTTTTCCTGTTCCCCTCCCTTCCCTGCCCCTTTTACCCTCTTTCCATCTCTAGATCTCTTTCCCATTTGCAGAAGATCTTATCTCCCTGTTTCCTATAATCTCTTTTGTTTTATTCTTTAAATTATTTATTCTTTAGGTTTTTCATAAAGAGAAACCATGTGGTATTTAAGCTTCTGTTTCTGATTTATTTCACTAAACAGTATAGTCTCAAGGTGCATCTATTTTCCCACCAGTGACTCAAGTTTATCCTTTTTATGACAGAGTAGTACTTCATTGTGTATTAATACCACATTTTCTTTATCCATTCACCTGTTGATGGATGGACATGTAGGCCGCTTCCAAGATTTAGTTATTATGAGTTGTGCTGCTATAAACATGTCTTTAACGCTTTGAATTCCTATTTATCTTAACAAAGCACAACACGTACAACAGTAGATAATTATAAATGCTCCTATGTAATGGTTTCCTGTGCAGGTGTCCATCTTTACGATTATGTACAAAGAATACTCATAACATAAATTCTTTAAATTATCCACAGTTCTTTGTGTAAAATCAGTCCTCTGCTTGCTATCTTATGTAGCCAAACCTTGTGTTCTTCAAGAAATGTTCTTATTAAGAAAGTTGTTTCTAGAGTAAAAGCATTTGCTCATGGTTCTAAGGATTAGAAATTCCTTATGAATAGGAATGCTCTCTTTTTGGAAGATTTTAAACTCCATAGTTTTAGCACAATATTATGAACTGCCTAAATGTAGGCAGTTTGGTGCCCTAATGAATTAAAGTAAGCATTCACTCATTCATTAAATATTTATCAGACTTGTACGATGTGACAGGCAATGTACAAAGCTCCACAGATAGTCCTGATGTTTCTGTCCACAGGAAATCTGTAACCTCCTGTGTAGATGAACTGGAGTTTATTCTGCCCTCAAATGATTTTTTGTGTGTATTTATTTTCTCTACTAAACAATTTTATTCACTTGAATTAGTCCCTAAAGGAGAATGAGAGGGAGGAGAAAAATTGAAAACAACTGATCTTGTTGAACTCGTTTTGAATACACAATCCCCAGGTACACACTGAAGAATAGCCAACTGGTCTCATCTTGGATATTATCACTAGAGTCAGTCTAGTTTATTCTCAGCTAATTTTATGCAAAGTCACTTCCTTGTATTTATGCAAAGTCAAAACATCCATCTCTGGAGTTGTACCTAGCACTTCACACCATTCTTTCCCATAATGATTATTCAAATATTTTGAAGTACTTACCAGATTATTCCTAGTCTTCTCATCTCCAGTCCCTTATAAAATAGTTTCAAGCTACCTGTTTAATCACTTCTCTGTTATTTATTTTTTGGTTTTTTTGAGACAGGGTCTCACTATGTAGTTTAGGCTAGTTGTGAACTCACTATGTAATCCAGGCTGACCTTGAACTCACAGCAGTGAGATCACAGGTATACCCCACCACACCAGTCTTTGATCACTTTCCTCTTAGGGCCTTCTGTTTTCAGTGCATCTTAAAGTGTAGTCACAATGATATAATTTATTATGTAAGGATGATTGGAATAAGGAAGAGTTATTTTAGTACAGTACAATTGAGATTGTAGTTTTGTTAGGAAAGTAGTGATTCCTAGAATGGATAGATGTAATTATAATTTGAAAGTCCAAGTAAGGTAAGAAGAAAAGAAAAAGCATGACGAACACTGAAATGAACACTTTACAGTGGAACAAAAGGAAGATGGGATTCTTTGTCTTGAGCAAACAGTGAGTGAGACTAGGGAAGGTGTGGAAACTCTTGGATTAGCTGGAATAGATGAAGGTGTATGGGTACGTTGCAACCCTCAGATATATGAGGTTTTAGATCAAATGGGTATTTCAAAGATCTCTTTGTGGATTTTGTGCTGTAGCAGGCAGAAGAGACATTACTAGAGAAACACTCAGATTTGGCAGGACCACTAGGAAGAGGTTGCTGTTACCCAGCAGCAGGTCTTGATATGGAGGATGCAGCTAAAGAGAAGTCATCTGGGCAGAAAGACACAAGATTGACCAGGAGGCATTTTAATGAAATACAAAGTGTAAAAACTCACCCTTACTTAGTGACCAGAGAACAAGCTTCTAGTCAAATGATAAAGTAATAATGAAAGTAGCTAACACAAGGCCTAGCAAGACATCATTCTAAGTGTTTCCCTAATAGTAACATTTAATTTGCACAACAGCCCTATGAATTGGGTACTTTTATTATTAACATTTTATGGTTGAAAGAACTGATTAAGTATGGAAATAATTTGCTGAATGTCACATAGATAGTAAGAAGGCAGAGCTAGGTTCTTAATCTAAGTAATCTGGTCCTAAAATCTGCCTCTTAATTACTATAACTCACTGCACTATACTATGATGATTGATTTCAACCTCCCTTTCTTCACCTCTCGTAAATAACTAATCTGTGCCCCCTTTTTTTTTTTTTTTTTTTTCCGCATGGTGCCACATTTCCTGCTCCCTTCAAGGAGCCAATGTCTTCCTGGCCTTTTCTTCTTCCCTACTATTAAAACCTACTCTGTGGAAAGAAGCTAATAAGCTCATTCATTCATTCACACCAAGGTATAAATAAGTGATACAGCTTAGTATAAAATAATACCCTGGGGTTTTTACTTAAGGGGGTGAGTGGGGAATGTTAAGGGGCCATGAAATCCTAAACGCAAACCCTGTTGGAATGTAAGGTATGTATGGGCATGCCCATCTGGACCCTTCAAATCACAGCACTGGTGAGCTGGCCCAGGGCTTGTGGAAACCCATCTAGTAGAAATGAAATAAGAGCATGAAAGTGGGAATAGAAAGAATAAAGAGAAATATCTTTTTCATATTGATTGAATGATTTTAGGAATACCCTATTAATTCCCTATTTCCTTATCCAGTGGAAGAGTTCTGATTTAATCCCATGAGACATAGACCTCAGGAGAAAGCTTTGACTTGGATATAGTCATATGTGAAAAGAGAGAATTATGTTCAAGAGTTTAAGTGTTCATCTGTTTACATCTGATCTGGGTAATATCAGAGATTTATCTTTTTCCACCTTTATCGCTACAGAAATAGGCTTGTCAGAGGCCTTTCTTATCTGCTCTAGGAATCTTACTGTCTTGGAATGTTACCCTAAAGTAGTCCTGATACCCTTCTTTTCTTGCATCATATAAGTCAACCATCAAGCCTTTTCCTTTCTTTCTTTACATAGTCCTCATATATTTCAATGTAGTGCTGTTCAGGGAACACTTACTGAGTGCCTGCTGTATGTCAGTTACTTGCTCTGGGCGTACACGGATCCTTATCTCAAATTTCCATCTCCAAGGACACAATATAGCATGATCTAATCTTATAAGCATTTAAGTACAGAAGTAGTGTACAGAAGGAATTATTCTGCTGGTGACAGTAAAGGAGACAGTGCCTGAACAGGGCTTTCAAGGATGAAAAGAGTTTGTCAGAGTGATGGTGGGAAGCAAAATACTGCAGCCAGAGAGCAAAGCAAATGCAAAGGCCCGGAAATAGTGTTGCTGCAGAATATAAAGTTGCGTCGAGGGGTGTGGGAAAAATCTCTTTTGCTTTTTGTCGTTGTCAGGATCACCATATGCCTAGAGCATCAACTTGTTTATTTTCTTTTTCTTTTTTTTTTTTTTTGGTGGTGCTGGGGATTGAACTCAGGGCCTTGTGTTTGTTAGGCAAGTGCTCTCCACTTGAGCTAAATCCCCAACAACTAACTTGTTTATTTTCATGGCTGCAATTTTTATTTAAGGCTTAGTATTTTTTTTGACCGACCCCTTGCTGCAGAAGTCTTCCCTATGTACCACTCATTGAGACTTTAGCCACTTTATCTTGACACCTGAGTGTTTGTGTGCAGTGTGTGTCCTCACCCTCCAGCCTCCAGCCTCCACGATGACTGTTTGCTGCTGGTCTAAGGGTGGTCATATCTACATGGCCATATAATTCACCATCAGATTTTGCATATAATTTTGAAGACCTATTGGAGTTAAGGGACTAATAGGAAAATAGCACTAGTACTTTGTTGGTCACAATAATATAATTTATTATGTCAAATAATTCAGTTTAGCAAGTTTTTCTGCTGTCTGTGCACACAATAGTATGATATTAAGAAAATATCATACAATGGAAGAATATAGGAAATGGAGACCTCCTTTTTATGTATGAGAAGAAAATTTTACTCAAATTTATACTCATGCAGTTTCTGGTCTTAGCTATTCAGGAGAGAAAGATCAGAGAGCAGTATTTATTCAGTTTTTTTCTGTTCATCATAAAACTGGAACAAAAAGAAAGGCTACTTCTAAAACTTATATACTGCTAAAAAAGCAAGTTATGGGGAAAACACTGTCAAAACAGACTGATTTTTATGCTAATTCACTTATAACTTCTTTTTTAAGGATGCTGGACAGTTTTATGCTAAATTTAAAGAAACAAGATTGAAGGAGAAAGAAGATGCACTGACTAGAACTGAACAGGAAGCACTTCAAAGTGAGTTTGAAACAATGTCTTACTATGTTAACGATGTATAAAACCAATGATCTAAATTTGAATTTTCCTTTAGATTTAGCAGTAATTAAGTTCTCTATGTTTTCTTTGCCACTTTCCAATAGTTATATTTAATGTATTATGCATGAAAAATACTGTATTACTGAACCAGCCAAAGTCCATTATCACTGAGAATTTGTGGCGGGGAGGGAGTGCTGGGGATCAAACTCGGGGCCTTGTGCTTGCTAGGCAAGCGCTCTACCACTGAGCTAAATCCCCAGCCCCTAAAGTCAGTTATCAGAACGAAGGATAAAACTGACAGGGGTGGGTCGTACAACTCCTCAAGTGTGGGGCCATCCAAAATCTGCCAAGCTCTATTATATTCTAGTACTGGAATTGTAATTGATTTTTTAGTGCCAACTCTAACCAACTGCTGTGTAACAGTGTTGTAGTAATTGGGAAACCTGAAAGTATCAGTTAAATTTTTTTGAAAGTTTTGTTTCATTTACAATATTGTTGTACCATATAAACAACCTTGAATAAATTATTAATATATTGAAAAGAAATTTTCCATTGTACACTAAAGACCATTCTTGCTGATTTTAGGAAAAGCTAAACATATTGTTAATGAAGATATTTTCCAAGTTCTTGTCTTTTTTTCCAATTTTGCCTTATCTCCATCCTTTCTACACATATACACTGTCTCTTTGCACATTTTATTCAGCACCTTTAATACTACTTAAAAATTTATTATTTTTGTTTGTACCTGGTTTCCCTCCATAGAATGTAAGCTCATGAGGTAGGGTCTTTATCTTTTTTTTCATCGCTATGTCACCAGGTTCCAGGGGCTAGAGCCTACTTACATTAGGGAGCTATTTTTCCTTCTAGCACAATTCTTCATGTACCTGGGCACCTTTTCAACAGGGACTTTGTTTTTCATCTTTGTGTCTATAGCATCCAACAGTGTCCTGGCACATAGTAAATTTTCAGTAAATGGGAGTATAATGCCATGAATATTAAATATCAGTCAAGCATCTGTCACTATAGAACTCTACCTCAAGGAGCAGAGAGTTTAACTCAGAAAGTTTCAATAATTACAAATACAGAATAATGTGCAGATCAGCTGCGTAATTGTATAAAGCAGACTTCTGTGAAGAGGAAAGAGTTATGATGCTAGAGGGTTACATATTAAGATTGGGTAGATGTGTGTTCAGAAGTAGAAGTGGGCAAATCAAACTCGGAATGTAATTTTTATATAATTGTTATTTTAAGTAAAATTGGTACATACCCATTTTTTAGGCCTTTCAGATTAGTCAAAGAGAAAAAATCTTATTTGTAAGGAAAGAGGAAAACATCCAACTAATCCAGAGCTTACCTGTAGAGGCAATATAACTATACTACATGTCATTACTCTTATAGCTTATCACTTTTGTCTAATTCCTGTAACAAACCACTTAATTATTATAATTTTGGTATATGTGTTAGAATTGTCTGATAGTAAAGGATTAAGTATATGCGCTACTCTTATGAAAATAAGGGCTAAACAAAAAGTATTTATTACAATGTCAAAGTTCCTCTTGAAGTTTGTAACCATTTTTCTAAAATTGTTCAATGATTTTTGTTCTATGTAAGAGTTTGATTAACTTCTTTCATTTAATAATTTGTTTTTTATTTTGTTATTTAGTAAAAAAGATTATGTAAAGAAAATTTTAAATCGATAAATGCCTGAAAGCTCTCTCTGTTTTTCAATAAAGATGTATAATAGTCCTCTAAAACACTTGAAAATTTATCACTGACTTACCAGTTATCAAAACTTAGAATGGAATAAGTACATATAAGAAGGCATATTAAAAGCAACACTCAGGCTCTGAGTAATCAGACTATTGTGTCTCATCTCATGTTTTTTATATCAGTAAAATATTTGGAAAAGGTAGTGGATCAACATTAAGAATGATAAAGAACAATCACATTCACTGTTAACAATGTCAGAAACTGTCATGTATTTTTTAATGTAGTCTCTAATGGTTACATGCAAAGAATCTTTTAATTAATTTTGTTAACTTCATTACAGTGTTCTGCATTGTATACATTAGAATTAATACATAAAGGCCCCAAATCCCCTAGTGTGCATTTCATTTGCCCCTATCCTTCTTAATTTTAAAGACTATCATTGGAATACTGAGTTCATAATAACATTTCCATCTACTTAATTGAGTAAATGTATCTCATGCAGATTAGCGATAGCTATTTTATGCTGCCTCTCTTTCATGACCTAACTGCTAATCTGCCTTCATGTCTGTCTGCTTTACTGCTCAGGTTGTGTGGTACTCTCAAGGGGCTGCCACAGAACTACTTTCAGTAGGGCTCAACAGTCTTATAAAAATAGTATTGTAGAGGAGGGAAAGTGTGAAAACTGTAATTTCTTCAAAATAAAGAAACTGCAGAGTTTTTTGAAAAAAAAATTATCTTTAATCTCTGGGCAATTTTTGTCACATACTCATTGTAAACCTTTGATCAACTTTATGATGTAGCTTTATTTATTGGGGGGTGTTTTAGTTACTTTTCTCTCGTTGTTGGGACAGAATACTCGACACCCAAAGTTAGGGGAAGAAAGGTTTATTAGCTCACAGTCTGCAGAGGTTTCAGTCTATAGTCCGCTGGGTCCGAGGCAGGGCGGGCCCGCGTGGCAGACCGGCAGCCAACCCGCCGCAAAGTAAAGTGAGGAAATGCAAGGAATGTATGCAAATAAGCAATGCAAACAAGCAGCTAGTTAGCTTCTTCCTGTATCTTTCATCTAGGCTACCTGCCCCCAGGGTGGCCCGCACTCCCACCCCCAATCTCAGTTTCACATCCTGGATCCCAGCAGAACCATGCCAAACCGATCAATGGATCAATTTAGTAATCACACACTCTAGATCCAGCTATCTCTTACCACATGAGGCTTTGGGGGGACATCTAGACAGAAACCATAACAGGGGGTTTAGGGGATCAAACTCAGGGCCTTGTGCTTGCTAAGCAAGCGCTGTACCACTTGAGCTAAATCCCTAGCCCCTTGATGTAGCTTTAAATAAGTTGAGTATTTATAAAATTAGACCTTTTGAGTATTAGGAATATGTTTGTGTAGTCTATGCACTTTATCCTAAATTGCTTTTGTTAATTTGTGGTTCTGAGGATTCAACCCCAGGCCTTGTGTATGCCAGGCAAGCAGTCTACCATGGAGCTACTGTATTTCCCCAGCCCCACTCTAAAGCAGTAGTAGTAAATTTTATGTACTCGTAATGAAACAGCCCATATCATGAATGCTAAATTCACTATTCTTTTTGAAAAAAATTTAATTGACATGTAAAAAGTGTACATGTTTCTGGGATACCATGTGATGCTTTGATACGTATGTATATATTGTGTAATATTCAAATTAGAGTAAACATATCTCATCACACGTTATTTCTTTGAGGTAAAAACACTCAAAATCCTTTCTTCTAACAATTTTGGAAGACAGAACATTATCAATCATTGTTTGACTTATTTTATAGAGATATTGTTTATAAAATCATAATTTGAACAGACAAAAGGAGAAGAAAATTTAGAAGATTCAGTATTTTCTTACCATGTTCTCTATATCTTATATGATTTTTAATCAAAAACATAATAAAATTATCAAACTTTCCTGCCAACTACTTCTTTATGTATAGCAGTAATATTTTCAGACACTTGTTGTATTTTACCTCTTCTTTTGTGGCATCATTGCATGCTCCAGAGACAGACCTAAATTGGGATGTCAGAGGGATGCAGGGAGGAGGGGCACTAATACTGGTAAGGAACAAATTACACCTTTCTATTTTATTAGGAAGAGAGTATGTTCACCTTCATTAAGATAAAGGAACATTGGTTTTCTAGAAAACTCAAGCTCTTGAAGAAAGGATATGCTGGTGCTGATTTGTAAGTTGATTCAGGGGTTGCTGGGAAAGAGGAAGAAGAGGGTTTGGGAGAAGCAGCCCCTGAATAGGTTTATAGGTTTGTAACAGTTTTCATGTGGTACGATGGGTGCTCCTGGGTGGGAGAATCCGAGACGACTTACGAAAAGGCACATAACCAGTACACTTGGAAGTATGACCAATAGAAACCTTAAATTAGGAGCCTTAATTTAGGAGCCATATTATAAAACCTAAAGAGAAGCCCACTACTTTAGTCCCAAAAGATTTTAAATGTAAGCAAAATAAATACCTGAAGAATAGTGTTTTGCCCTGGGTACTTTGCTCTATTGATAACAACAGAAATGTGAATGTTTATCAGCTCAAGTATAAATTTGCCATGTATGTCCTTAATATTTCAAATCAGTGCTATGTGTGCAAATGTAATACAGTTTTAGTCTTTCTACTAGAATGATTCCAAAACATTTTTTTTTCCACTTGACTATGTAAGTGTTTGTGGCTATCGATTAATTAGCCAAATTTGAACCCCCAGTTTTACCCATTAATTTGGAAATGAATACCTACTTAATATTATAAAATAATGTATCAGTTTATAAGCCCCGTGCAGGCAAGGTGCTTTTAGTACATGTGCTGCCGAAGCGAACACAAGGCAAGGTGCTTTTGTATGTCTTGTTTACAGCTGAACACCAGGGCCTAGGACAGTGGTGCTTTTAGAGCATTCAGTGTTAACAAACAGCCAGGTGTGGCACATGTGCCGTAGGTTTGCCACCACTGGCCTAGGGCAATGCCTGGCACGAGTAAGAGCTTGGTAAATATTTGTTGAATTAATTAGTGAGTTTAGAAATACTATATTGTTCTCTTCCACTCTCATACTTTTCAGCAACGTTTCTTACAAGAAAGTCTTTGTCACCACTAAAACAACCTTTTGAGGGATTGGAGAGTTAGCTCAAGTGGTAGAGCGCATGCCTAGCAAGCACAAGGTCCTGAGTTCGATTCCCACCACCCAAAAAAATAAAACGACTTTTTAAGTGATTCACCACAGCTATCCAGACTACGCCATTCTTATTTCCATATGATGAGATATGGTCCTTTTGAATCTATTTGTGATGCTTTGGAATCCAGTTTCAATGCTGTCTTTGGAAATTTTAGATCAAATTGCAAGTACCTATTCACCTAGTAGTAGGATTGTTCTTTTTCATTATTGCTATAGCAAAACCATGTATTACTTTTGTATTTCAGTTTTTATTTTGAAATAATTACAGATTCACAGGAAGTTGCAGAGATAGCACAGAGAGGCCCCTGTCCCCTCCACTCAGTTTCCTTGTTGCTGACATCTCACCTAACTGGTGTAATATAAGAACAAGTGTATTGGCAGGAAACAAGTGTACTGACCATTCTGTGCCATTTTATCACAGGTTACTCACATAGCCTCCATCTCAGTCCACAATGGGGCATGGTTAGCATTGTTTCCTCTTTTTTTTCTCCTTTTCCTTTTATAGTCACTCCTATCTCTTTCTACCACTCTGCCAGTACCACTGGGCCATTGGGAAAGCCCACATTCTCCATTAGGCTCCTCAGAAACCAGGCTCTGTCCTCATGTGGTCTCCTTGACCCCACGGAGGGAGGAGATCCACATCACCTCTTAGGTTCTCCTCACACTGCCCTGGTGGGGAGCTTGGTGGGCCTCATTTCAGCCTGGGAGTAGCAGAAGTCCAGGCCAGGTGCTGTATTAGCCTGTGTGGACCTGAGGGGTATAGCAGGAAGGGAGTGTAGCTACAGTTTTCTTTTCTTTCTTTTCTTTTTTCCTGTCTTATTTGCCTGAAATAGAGTGCTTATTGTCTGAACATTTTTCCAAGAGAAATTCCCAATGCTCACTAGAAAAAGATATATTTAAGTTTTTTTGATTTTATTTAAACTCTATTCCACTATTTCCCGTAACATCAAGGTACAAGTGTTAATATCTGAAAAACGGCCTCAGGTTCATGGCCAAAGAGCCCAAGTCACTACTTGGTGACTATGTCTTGGCATAATAAACCCTGATATTAAACATAATAATCACTGACTTTGGTAATAAACACTGATAATAAACATAATAAACACTGACTATGTCTTGGCATAACAAACACTGTTCTTTCAGAGAGAAGATATTTGATCCAAGTAACTGGCTCAAAAATGAAGTTGTTTATGTTTCCAAGTATGTAATAAAACAGATTTAGACCGGAATTTTTTTTTTTTGCTTTTTTTTGTTTTTTGGTGTTATTACCCAGTTATATTCCAGCCCCAACATTTTTTTTTTCCTGAGCCTAAACTTCTCCCTGTTTTTTTCAGAAGGGGCATTAAACTGAAGAGCTTTCTTAAAATGATATTATCATTTTTTAAAAATAATTTTACTAAATGAAATTTTCTTTTGAGAGGAAACCATTTCCCATAATGAATCGTGGGTCTTACTTTTGATTTTTTGGTTTATTTTTGGTTTTTTTTTTCTTTTTATTTGTTTAGTTGGTTGGTTGGTTTTTGTTTTTTACCTTTGTCAGGCTTTTATCGTTACAGGAATCAATCTATCTTGAGACCAAAGTTTATGAAACTTTAATAAGATTCTCCCCAGCATTGTTAGTATATATTTTTATTTAACTCAGAATTCTCCCTGTAAACTTCATCATGGTGCTAAAAAATTCTTAATGTATGTTTTTCTTGAATGAAATATAAATAACGATGTGTTCGTTACCTCCAAAATTCATGATGCTTGGGTCTGTACTAATTATGTAAGTTTTATTGAAGCTAGAAAAAGACATTTAGTTTTGAATACACCTATTTTTTATTGTATATAAGATTTTCACCAAGAATAAAATGTTAGATGGTAAAACTAAGCCTGTATTATTAAAGTAGCACAGAATTTAATGAACTTTCAGATAGATTTATGTTGTATAGTCTTAAATTTTATTTATATGTTTATGTCCCTGGTTTTATAAAATATATAAATATGCATGTACATATTATTTATTGTTTACTGTGATATTTCTCCTCTTTCCCTTTATCGTTTATATTCTCTCTTCCTTATCTGTCCCTTTCCACATACCTTTGTGAATTCATTCAGATTTTTCTCCATGCTTGTATTAATATTTAAATATATTTATATGAATATATATGCACACACATATAAAGGTATTTGGAGCGGCATTATTTTGCTTTACAAATATGGAATCTTACAGTGTGTTTTTTCATCTTGCATTTACTACTGAAACTTGAGGAAATGTCACTTGTATCAGCTTTCTCTCAATGGTGATGTAATATTTCTCAGTGTGGCTGCATTATCAATAATTATCCTACTAAGCACTTAATGTTGCTTGTTTTGTATCTCCATAACAAAATAGTAAGTGGTTACATACACAAAAGCACCCGTATGCATACACACATGTAATTACATTTTAATGCTTCTGTTGCTGGGGGAAGGGCTATATATCTTAATTTTAATAGGTGTTCTTAGACTCTTTTCTCAAGACTGTAATGCAGTAATTCACATTTCTACTACTAACGTAGAGATAGCATTTTCCCTGCTAAAATTTATATTACTAGATTTTTAAATGTCTACCCATATTATAGGTTTAAAATCAGATATTGGTGTTTGCCTTGCAAGCACAAGGCCTTGAGTTCGATCCCTAGCACCAAAAAAAAAAAAAAAATCAGATATTGGTATTATTACTTGAATTTACGTTTCTTTAACCTTTATGGAATATGAGCATCTTTTATTGTTTTTTAGCTATGTGGATATATTGATTTGTGGATTGCCTATTTGTGACTTTCACCTATTTTTCTATCAGGTTGCCTATCCCCTTGTCAATCTGTACAATCTGTATAATCTTTATATCTACCTTCTGTTTCCCCCCAGAATTGCAGATATTCTTTCCTGATTTATTCTCTTGATATATTTATCCCATCTTTTGTCTTTTTTGTAGAATCTGAGTTTTCAGTCTTTGTTTAAGATGTCATCTTCCTCTAAGGAGCACTTACAGGTTATTTAGTTTTCATTTTGCAAGTTTTTGTTTGATTTTTAAAATCAACTCTCTTATCTAGCTGGAATTTTTAAATTTATGGTTATAAGATTGTATCTACTTTTCTTTCTAATGGATATTCAATTTTCCTGCATTATTTAGTAAATCTTTTTCTCATTGAAATATGTACATGTTCTCTCTTCTGTTTGTTGATACTGATTTTATTACTGGCATTACAGTCCATGCAGACACACACAGTGGTTGAAATACGGTTATGAGCTGGGCACGTGTGAGGATAATAATTAAGAATGTATTTGCTTCCCTATGTTGAGTCTCTAATCAAAATGGGGTTTAATCGCAAGCCAAATTGATAGCGATCCATGGTCATGCAGTGCTCCAGTGTCCATGTATGTGCTGCCAAAGCGAGCATAGTCATGGCATTGCTTAACAACAGGAACACACCCCAAGGAATCCATCATTAGGCGATTTGTCCTTGTGGGACCATCATCAAGTGTGCGTTATGCAAACTGAAGTGGCTGTGGCATCACTAGGTGATATAACCTTATTGGACCAGCATTGTGTATTCATGGACACAGACATCATAAGCAATACATGACCATATTGATGACTGCTTTTGATGCTGCCAGACTAGATTTTGTCTTTGTAAAGTACTGAAAAAATAAATATATACCAATTGAGAGTCAGTTGTGTTTAACAGATGAGAAAATAGACACTTGTTCTAAGTATTAAGTTACTTGTCCAATATTATATAACTAATACATGATAAAGATAGGATTAAAGCATTATAATTAAAGCTCCTTCCATTTTGCCAACATGAAATTTGATAAAAAGTACTTTCAAACTGAAGGTATGTACAGTTGATGTGGTGATTTTGTGATAATCATCATTGCATCATCTCTGAGTAGATTTTAAAGTACTGCAATGAGTAATGTACATAAAACTTAAAGCCAGTTATTTATAGCAATGCAATTCTGTTTTGATTAAAATGTGATCTTTTAGGATACAGAATATGAAAAATATTCAAATATTTAAATTTTTTTATTCTTAATAAATATCAATAATTCATTCTTATAAATATTTTTTAGAACAAAAGAAAGTTAAAATTAAAAAGCCAAAACCTGAATTTCCTGTATACACGCCTTTAGAAAGTACATATATTCAGTCATATGATCATGGAACGTCTATAGAAGAAATTGAGGAACAAATGGATGATTGGCTGGAAAACAGGAACAGAACACAGAAAAAACAGGTAAACTTTTAAAACCTTGTTCTGATTGAATAAAACACATACAGAAAAATACATAAAATATAGTTGTACAGCTTGCTGAGCACTACCTTGCTTTTCTTCCACAAATGATGACTGTCCTGATTTCTCATGTCAAAGGCAGTTCTGGCTGCTTTTTGAAGTTTATAAATGTAAGCATCCTGTCTGTCTTCCTTTGCATCTGATTTCTTGTATTCCGTATTATATTTTTGAAGTTTATCCATGACTACACATGCCAGTAGTTTATTTTCATTGCTATATAACAGTGCATTTACAAATATAGCAGTTTATTTTTGTTGCAGAAATGTGGTATTTTGTACTTTTCAGTTATAACAAATAATTTTCTTGTGAACATTCTTGTGCCTTTCTTTTAGTTCATATATGTGTAAATTTCTGTTTTTGGAGTTAAATTGCAAATCATAATTCAATTCGAGTAAATATTTCTGAATTTTTATTTTTTTGGTCCCGCGGATTGAACTCAGGACCTTGTGCTTAGGAGGCAAGCACTGTAACCACTGAGCTAAATCCCCAGCCCTATTTCTGAATTTTTAAAAACAGTTTTTATCAATTTTTACTTCAGCAGCAGGATATGAAAATTCTAGTTACTCTACATCCTTACCAATACTTGGTTTAGTCTTTTATATTTTAATCTTCCTGTTATAATTATGGTTTAATTTGCATATTCCTTGATGAATAAAATTGAGCACCTTATATTTACTGTGCAGTGATAGCTTCCTATTCGAGGTCCCTTTCCAAGTCTTTTTTTTTTTTAATTTTATTCCTTGTCTTTTTTAATGCTAGTTTATAAAGAGTCCTTTATGTTTTTGAGAAGTGAGTCTTTGGCAATGTATCTTTTCATTCTGCTTTGCCCTTTCACTGTCTTAAAAGTATATTTGGATAATCAGAAGTTACTAATTCATTAATCTTTTCTCTTATTTAGTGTTTTGATTTTTTCTTTTGGGGAGGGGGGTGTTGTTCCTTTAGAGAAATCATTTCCTACCTCAAAGTCAAAGATACGTCCAAATCTTTCTAGCAGCTGTAATGTTCTACTTAAACATTTAGATTGACAATTCTCTGAAAACTGCTTTTGTGTTTGGCATTAAGTAATGGTCATGTTTAATCCTTGTTTCATTTCCATTCTCAAGTTCACTGAAATTTTTATTTCATTATTGGAATTAATTAAACTTTGATCAGTTCACTATTAAATATAATATATGCTCTAAGCTTTTTATAACCGTTTATTGAAATAATCACAGAACATGAAATTCGCCTCTTAAAAGTGCACACTTCAGTGGTTTTTAGCCTTTTACTGTTAACTGTGTTGTACAAACATTATCACTAATCCTAGAACATTTTCATCACATGAAAATATCCCAATGCCTTGTAGTAGAATGACTAGAATATGTGATAAGTATGGTTCAAATATTTAAGAAGCTGTAACACTGTTTTCCAAAATAGCTGTTCCTTTGTACATTCCCACCAGAAGTGTATGAGAGTTCCAGTTGTTCCCATATCATGACCTTCACTTGCTACCTTTGTCCTCTTTAATGTTAGTCATTCTACTGAATGTGTAGGGTTACCTCATTCGGGTTCTAATATCCAGCTCCCTGTGGATTATATGATGAGCAGCTTTTCATGTTCATTTATGATTTGATTATCTTCTCTTGTGCAGTATCTGTTCAGATCTACTCCTAGTTTGTCTTACTGAATTTGAAAATTCTTAATGTATTTTAGATGCAAGTCCTTTGTCCCTGTGTGTTTTGCAAATATCTTCTTCCAATTTATGAATTACTTTTTATCTTAACAATAAGTATCTTTTGAAAAGCAAAAGAAAAAAAATTCTATTTTTTTTTTTTTTTGGCTGTACTGGGGATCGAATCTAGGGCCTTCCCCACTGAGCTGTATCTAGCACTTTTTAAAAATTATTATTTCAAGGTGGAGTCTCGCTAAGTCCCTATACCATTTTTAGTTTTGTTGATTTTCTCTATTGTTTTTCAGTTTTGTATAGAACTGATTTTTGTTCTCATATTAATATTTTTTCCTATATCCTATTAAATTTGGTTTGATTTGTTGTTCTTGTAGTTTAAGATGGAAAATTAGGTCACTGGTTTGAGAACTTCCTTCCTTTATAAGTGGTAATGTTGTAAACTTCCTCTGAGCATGGGTTTTTAAAATATAGTTTATATTTTCATATTTATATTATTTGTATTTTATTTTAACTGCATCCTACACATTTTAATATTATATTTTTCATTATAATCAAAATGCATTCTAATTTCCCTTGTGATTTTTTTTCTTTGATTCATATTTTATTTCCTAATGGATGGGTATTTTACACATCTTTCTGCTAATTTTTTCCTGTTTGCATATAGTTTGGGGGGGCCATTTTGATTTTTTATTTGATTTTGGCGGTACTGGAGATTGAACTCAGGTATGCTTTACCACCAAGCTATATCCCCAGCCCTTTTGTCTTTTTAAGACTGAGTCTCATGAAGTTACCCAGGCTAGCTTCAAACTTGGTATCCTCTTTCCTCAGCCTCTCAAGTAGGTGGGATTACAGGCATTTGTCATTGTGTCTCATTACTTCAGATGTGTTTGTTTTTTTTTTTTCTTTTTTTTAATAAAACAAAAAAATATGGAATACTTCACGAATTTGTGTGTCATCCTTGTGCAGGGGCCATGCTAATCGTCTCTGTATCGTTCCAATTTCAGTATATGTGCTGCCGAAGCAAGCACATACTTCAGATTTTTGTTATTAAAATGTTTTGGAAATTTTAGATAAGCAGTCTATATTTAGTATTATTACTGATGTTTTGCAATTTGAATCTGTCATCTTAGTGTTACTTAGTGTTTATTTGTCCCTTTTGTTTTATATTCATTGCTGTTTCCTTTCTTGCTTTCTTCTGGCCTAATTAAGTTTTAATAGTCCATTTCTCCTGTCTGTGAACCGGATGTAATTATTCATTCTTGTATTCTTCTTTTAATGGATAATCTACAATGTATATATCTTCACTTTTTTAAAGTCTTGTATTAGTTTCTTTGCCACTTCAAGATAATGCAAAATATTAAACTCTTTACTTCATCTATCTTCCTTCTGCCTTTTGTGTTAGGGGTTGAACTGTCTCTCCCCAAAATTCATATTGAAGTCTATATTAGCCAGCTTTCTGTTAATGTGACACGATGCCAGAGATGACCAACTTAAGGGGACTAAAGGTCCATCTTAGCTCAGAGCTTCAGAGGCTTCTTTCTGTCCAAGGCTGCTTATCCCTGTTGCTTTGGAGGCTCTGGTGAGGCAGTTAACCATGGCCTCACCAAAGCTATTCACCTCATAGTGATCAGGGGAGCACAGAGAGGGAAGAAAGGAGGAAGGAAGAAGGCACTAGGTCCCGTAGCCTAACTTCTTTCTCCTAGGCCCCACCTCTACAGGCTCTGCCACTTCCCAGCAGCGCCATCAGCTGGGGACCAAGCTATCATCAGCACATGAGCTTTTGGGGGACACTAAAGATCCAAACCTTAATAAAGTCCGAACACCGGTAGTTCAGAATATGCCCTCATTTGTACATGGGGTCATTACAGATATCATTAAAATGAGGTCATACTGAAGTTTTTGTAGATCTTGTGTGATCAGAGAGCATTTGCATTCCTAGATTATTTTTTTTCAAAGGTCATATTCTTTTCTCATTAGAATTTTTAATCTATGGTCTCATGGAAGTGTACACACATTAGACTCTCACATATTTGTTCCATTAATCAGATGCCCAGAGTAATTTATCATGGTAATTTTTGCTGGAAAACATAATAAGCAGGAGTGTGGGTGATAAAAATACTGGACTCTTAAGGTTGGGAGACCTGGTGTTTAGTGTTAGCCTCACTGTTTATTACTTACATGAACAGGGTTTTAATTATCCTATCATTTATCACCTCATAAACAGTATGAAATTATCTGCTCTTTCTACCTTAGACATAAGCAAATATATGGTTAAAAAAAGTTTTACAAACTGAGAGACACTAAGACATGAAGTTCTCTCTCTCTTTCTTTCTCTCTTTCATGGTACTAGGGTTCAACCCACGGCCTTCACATTGAACTACATCCCCAACCCTTTTTCTGTTTTTCATATTTTTGAGACATTTTTACCCGGTTTGTTCTCACTAAGTCACCCAGGCTGCACTTGAACTTACAATTCTCCTGCCTCAGACTCCCAGAGTGCTGGGATTGCAGGTATGCACCACCACATCCAGCGAAATTTTCCTCTTATTCTAGCCTTTTTTGTAATCCTGCTGTTCTTTTCAAAGTTTTCATATACATTTACATTTTCATTTTCCCTTTTCATTAATAGAAACTAAGTGAAGATAAATGTGTTCCAGGTACTCTCAGGTGCTGTTTATGCTGAGGAGCTGCTTCTATTTCCAAGAGTTTCTCTAATAGTCTTCCTAACTAGATTTTGGGTTGTTATTTTTGTTGTTGCTGTTGTTGGGGCTTTGCTATTTTGTTTTTTGTTTTGGTCTAGTCTTCATTTGGGAAGGTTTGAAATAACTGATCTGCAAGCTCTCACAAAGTACTGATGTGAAATGGTGTAATTGACAGCTGAGCCTCTTAGGAGGAACGCTCTGCTTTGATGACGTGTCAGATGATCATAGAGCTAATGTGTAGATGGCTCCTGTAGATGGGTTATGTAAGGAAAACACCATAGGAAAAAAACTAGCTGTTGATTATTTTAATGATACAATGTCAAATAGAGAAATAGAAAACTTTTATCATTTTCACAGTCATTCCTAATATCTTTTGACTGTCAGATACTATCCTGTATGCTGTGAACTACATGGAGTAGCTCATTTAAACCTCACAAGAATGCTAGGGACTGGTGTTTTCTGTTTTTCATGGGATATTTGCATATCAGGCCCATTTTGATATGTTTTATTGGATTATATACACTTCTCACTTTTTAGGTCAAAAACATTCAAATATAAAGAATTTTACCCGGTTTGGTCAATATAAATAAATTAGGCATTAATCTGCCTATGTTATTTCTTAACCTTATGTTCTTAGAAGGCCCAAACCTGGGTAATTTCTCCCAGAATTTGCCTGGATTTTCATCAGTAACAGAATCTGTATAGCATTTTGTAGTAATAAGTGAAAGGTGACAAATAGGAATATTAGATAAATTAGATAAAATTTTTAAAGTGCTTTCTGATTACTTTTATAATTGCCTGACATTTATAAATTGGTGGTAGTCTTTTGTATCTTCAATTTCAGAAACAATGTAGCTAAATAGTTTAAATCCATTAAGCAATCACCAAACAAATTTTTGTGAAAACAGCCGCTCAGATGTATGATCAATGAAAGTAAAGTTTTTAATGTCATTGGGCAAGCCAAAACAAATAATTTTCCCCATAAAGATTATAATAAATAAACTCTTAAAATAAAATATTTCCTCCTTTTTTTCCCTCTGGTGACCTAGTGGTAATGTTTTGCAGTGTTTTATGTAGGAGACCTGGATTTCATTCCTGTTCTCGTTATCTCCTTCCCTGAGGCTGCAATGAATAAAATAAGAAATAAAATCACTATCCTGCATCCTTATTGCTGTGGGCTGTACCCTTGTCAGATTTCATAAGCTAAGCTAGATGGGCCTGGGTAGTACTGGGGTGGGAGACCTCAAAGAAACCAAGTCTGTGGAACACAGCACCTTCCCTACTCCCGGTTATTTCATCTTCCACGAAACCTTGTCTTACAGTCATTATTGTACTTTCCTCTTTACTCTTTGATTGGTTCGCTTGCTCTAGGAGGGGAAAAAAGGCTTTAAACGTGGATGCATTTCTAGTCATTTAAATTAATGCATTTATTTATTTTCCCTTTCTAATTCTAAAGGCAGCTTAGCTGAAAAGATGTTTGGTTATATTGTTTTTGGTTCTGGGGATCGAACTCAGGGCCTTGTGCTTGCAAAGCAAGCACGCTAACTACTGAGCTAAATCCCTAGCTGGTTATATTCTTGAGGAGACATTATCCCAACTAGCAGCGTTTTTATTGTCTAAAAATTACTTTTTCAGAGACTTCTCATTTTAAATGTCTCTTTTCTTTTTCTTTTTGTTTCATAGTATTGCCCTCGCTTTACAAATGATATACTGCAACAAATAAAATTATTTTGAAGACACAATACTGTAATTCTGTAAAGATCCAAAATCACAATTGTTTTCTTGTTCCCTTCAAAAGTTAGATTGTGTACATACTCGGTGATTCTGTTTTACTTATATATGTGTCCTAAAGCTATTCTTCCCAACCCCCCTTTGTAAGTACCAATGGTGTGGATCTGTGCATGCTTGTGTACACATACACGCCCTTGCGTTCTCTAACGTCCTGCCTGCCCGCCTGTCTATTTTCCTTCCTTCCTTTCTTCTTTCCTAGGAACATTTTTTTCTAATGGCATTTTATGTAGAACCTCAGTATGTAAAAGAATGATACAAAAGCCAGGCTGCTGTGGTTCACGCCAACCAACAAAAGGCTAGTGACCATCTGTATAGCCTCTCCCTTGCTTTTGTGAGGTAAGGCCCCTTGAGAGACATGTCTGCCTTCCTCAGTGTCATACTCATCTGTATATCCTAAAATTTAGTGTTTTAGAAAAGTTTCCTCTTTCTGCTTAAAAATGTTAGTTTAGAACTGGGAGCTTGGTCCTGAGACACACTGAACAATGAGTGCCTGGCAGTTCTTCTCCTGCTCCTCTTCATTTCTCATTAGAATGACCCCAAACCAAAATTAAACCCCCAAAATCAAAGCAGTTAATTAAAGAAGGATGGCATATCTGTCCTTATGAAATAAGAATAGTCACTTAATCAAACCAGTCAGTTAAAAATGGATGGTGTGTCCCCCTTTATGAAATGAGAAAGCTCACACATTTATGAAGATTTCTAGAACTGATCTAATTCAGTGATGGTGAACCTTTTAGAGCTTTCAATGATACAAACACCCCACTGTGGCACATGTGCCATAGGTCCACCACTACTGATTTAATTTATAATCTAGTACCATTTAATATAATATTTCCCTATGTCATCAGTGGTTTCTTTCAGATATAGTTTTTCAAGTATCTTACAGTGTTACTCATTTTAAACTAGCACTCCTTATCAAATTTTTAGAATATCCCATAAGAGTAGGGTGTTGGTAACTTTTTAAAAATTGGTTCTTTGGGGACAGGGATTTCGCTCAGTGATAGAGTGCTTGCCTAGTGAGCGCAAGGCCCTGAGTTTGATCCCCAGTACCCTCCCCCAAAATTGGCTCTTTGGAGGGAGAAGGCCTTGATTTTTAGCATTTGCCAATTTTAGTTGTATACTTTCTGTGGTTGATTTTGAACTATCATTGAAAGTAGAATTGGGAAGAGATGCAGGTTAGTACCTGCCATATTTACACTATACACAGATGGACATCCTCAAGGCATACACAGTAGTAAAATGTGGGTAAATAGAAATGATGAATTAAGAGTCATCACACGTTGAGCATCTCTAATCTGAAAATCTGAAATCTAAAGTGCTCCAAAAATCTGAAACTTTTTAAACACTGGTATCATGCTCAGAATGTTTCAGATTTTGTAGCATTTCAGACTTCAGATTTTCAGACCAGGGATGCTCAACTAATAAAGTCTATGCAAATATTCCAAAAAAACTGTGAAATCTGAAACACATTTGGTGTCAAGCATTTTGGATAAGGAATACTCCGTATGTATTACCTTTACCAGGTAAAAATTAATTATAAATTTATATAATTTAACTTTTAATTACAGGTATGTTTAAGTGGCTTACAATGTTCCTAAAAACAATTGGCTCTCATAAGCTGGTATGTGTGGTTCCTGCACGTCACTGTTCTTGAGAAAATTTGCTTTGTTTACCTACCTTTTCTTGTAAACCTTAAACCCATATATATTCTTTACCTTCAGGAAAATATGTAAAATTCCCTCTATAAGTCTGATTCAGTTCTTTGTAACTATCTTCAATATTATTCATTTTAAAGTAGATATTTTGCTATTAGCACTTAGGAATATTTAGAAGATATAAGTGGCAGTCTGTTTGCTTCTTTTTTTACAAGTTCGCTCCATCGTATTCAGTCATCTATTATGTTGTTCTGTAGTCTTTTAATCTCTTACCTGTTATTTGTCTGTCAAAATAAATATCCCGTGTCTAATGGAAGAACCAAAAGAAACAAGCCCTGAGGATGCTGAAGTATTATTGTTGAGGCATTTTTATTGATGGTTCTTTGACTACCAAAACCAGCCCTTGTTGATAAGTTTTATTGTTAAGCACAGAGTTTACTTTTAAAAGTTTTTCAGTGTAATTCGTTTAATATCAGCTGAAAAGGAAAACTTTCTAAATCTTTTGATCATTGTAAAATAAATAGACGAGAAGACACCTAGGGTGCTTTTGATAGTCAGAAAAGGGTCAGTGGTTGAGAGCTCAAGAAATTGGGATAAATCGGTGTTGGGGATTTAGCTCAAGTGGTAGAGCACTTGCCTAGGAAGCACAAGGCCCTGAGTTTGATCCCTGACACCAAAAAAAAAAAAAAAAGAAGGAAAGAAATTGAGCTAAATATTATTCACTCTTTAAAAAAAAATATTATTCACTCTTTGTGGGTTTTGTATTGCTTTATTAAATCCTATTTTAAGTCTATCAAAATCACCTCCCGCAAATATTGTTTATATTTTGTAAAATTCTGCTATAGATAAAACTTGTCTGGTAACAAGGAAATACAAAAACTGTTGAATCTTCCAGTTTTTCCAAACAAGTTTCCACCTTCAAGCCTTCCCCACCCAGGGCCTGTGGGAAGACCGCTCATTATCAGTCATTCTTTAGGACTCAGCCCCACCCCCACCCCCCACCAGGTCACTCAGAGGACATTAGTTGCTCGAGTGGGATACACTGCCCTGCTGATTGCCAGAGAATGTGCCTCCCCTACTCCCTTGAGTCGCACAGGTTTTTTTGCCTGCTTAGGCCAGAGAGATGTCTGTAGTCTCTGACACAACAGGAGACCCCTAGGCAACCCCCTCCCTGGTGCCGAGTTAACACAAGAGCTCTCCTTCCTTACTTCCTTCCTTCCTTCCTTCCTTCCTTCCTTTCTTCCTTCCTTCCTTCCCCCCCACCCTTCACCAGTCTCCAGCTTGTCTCCGTGGCCACATGTGCAGTCACTTCCTCCCTGAGTCCTGCACAGGGCACCTGAGCGTCCATAAGCCTGAGACCCCTTCCTAGTTTTAGGAACTCTTTTGCCCTCAGAGTTAGCTTGCCTTTTCCTTCAGCTCTTCCACTTATTTCAGATTTTCCTTTCCATTCTTTTTTCTGCAGTTACAAATAGCTTTTTACAGCTAGTAAATCCTGGATGCTTCTTTACTGTGACATATTTCTCTTAAGCAGTAAAAAATAATCAGTGTAGCAGGTTTTCATATTCTGCTATGTTGAACTCATAGTAACTCATCTTATTTTGTGTCAGCATTCAACAGACTAATAAAAAGAAGCAGAATATAAGATCGTGTTCATTTCTGTGTACTAAAATATGTACACAATATTTGTATCCCTGTTTGTGTGTGTAGCATTCAAGTATGTGTATGGATTAGTTTATATATGTAAAAGTGGAAGACACAAGACAGCCTTTCATAGATTTTGGCTTAATCTTAATTATTTTCTAAAAGAACTAATCATGGAATCACAGCTAAGGTTCATATTTATCAGCATATTTATTCCATGAACTGACACGCTGACATTGCTTTCTCGTCAAAGACTATATTTCACAGCAAGTAGAGAAACTTTTTATAGTCATTTCTGCTGTGATAGCTATTTGACTTTAACTTCTTAGTTGTGAATTTCTCTTCCTCTTAAAAATTTTTATAAGAGAAATAGTTCACAGTTTTGAGAATATCAAGATAATATTAATAATTAAGTCCTCAAAGTGGGTCTTTTAAGCCTGCAATCTTGTAATTAATGACTGCTACCAAACCACCTGCTCTCTTCTGCCTTGAATCTTATCACATCTGTATTGCTTTGAAATCTGAGAATGTTTTCTACTTCCAGACAACTAATATGCTGCATGCTCTAGTCAGACATCACATTACTGATTAAATGAATACTATTTTCCTATGTTTTTCCATTGTATCCCTAAATGAACCACTTTTGTCTTAGTAGGATTATTATGTTATATAAAACAGATACTTAAATAAATTAGATTTTATTTTTGCAGAGGGGAAGGAAATCTCAGAAGAGACAAACCATAGTATTTTAAGTGCTTTGCAAAATTGCCATTTTTATAATACTTAAAATACAACTTAGATATACCTGTGGAGAAAGTTTTTTTTCCTACAAATTTGCATTTGTATCTGTTATTCTCTTATACTGTAAGGTATTTTCCTGTATTCTGTAGTACAGAATTTAGTTTTTGTATTATTTTGTATTATTTCCCCTCCATTTTCCCCTCCAGTCTTCTCAATAATATAACTATTTTTAGAAAGGAACTGAGATATAATTCTTATATTATTGTTACCTACTCTCATATGTTCCATCTTTACTCTGTTGTAAACAACCTGATTGCTTAGTTCAAATCCTTTTTATCTGTATATCTAGTATACTGTCTATCTATAGGATAAATTGAACTGAATTGTTAAATTAAACTGATTTCACTAATTTACTCCACTCAGTCACTCAAAACTCATCACACATTCTTATCCTTTATGTGTTTTATCTTTCATAGGACTGTGTTTTTTCCAAACTTCTGGAAATACTGCTCTATATTCTCAACTAATGATAATAGGGGCAGAGCTGACTTTTGATGCTGGATTAGCCTCAAGTGGATAGATCAGAAAAGCAGTTTCTTTATGACAACTTTTTTAAGAAGAGATATTCTGATAGGACAGTGTGGCAGTTATTAAGGAAATAGTAACTTCCGTGTATCTAAATAAAGTATCTAGCAGGCCAGAGTATGTTCTTGAATGCTGTTGTATTTATTTGTCATGTGTATCAGGTTGTCACTGGACAGGGTTCGATGAGGCCCCCCAGCAAAGAGACAGGGATCTCATCTCTCTCTCCCCTCGTGGAGTAGGTGGTTGATTCACTGACTTCTTTCAACAACAACAACAACAAAAAGAATTTCAAGATGCTTCAGTGTGAGCCATAGAAAGATTTATTTGGGTTTGGGGATTTAGTTCAGGTGGTAGAGCACTTGCCTAGCAATTGTGAGGCCCTAAATTCAGTCCCCAGCACACACACACCCCTCCCCAACCGCAAAAAAAAAAAAAAAAAAAGAAAGGTTTATTAGACCATATTTAAAAGTAAGGGAAAATGGGTAAAGACGCCAGCTTCAGTAGCTGGAAGTGGCTCACTCTCACGCAGGGGTTCAAGTTGGTCCACTCACAAAAGCCCAAGGCCAGCTTTTAAGGGTTAGCTGAGGTAGGCCAGGGTTCGATTGATCGTTATCTCAGTTCTTTCCATAACTCTGGAAGGACCCTTGTGGCTTGAGGAACAATTTTTCCTGGAACACAGGTCATGGTAGGTTTAAGATGGTGCCTGGAGAGCTGGCATCTGGGTGTCCCTGTTATCGTGGAAAATACTCTTACCTTGTCACCCCCAGTCTTGAATGAGTATAGAATCGACAAGGTAAATTTAGGACTAATGAACCTTGTGTTTTGCCAGTTATTCCTAGATAATTAGTATACCTATATCTAAAGGTTTTTTTGTGGGTTTTTTTGGTGGGTGCTGGGGATCAAAGTCAGGGCCTTGTGCCTGCTAGGCTAGTGCTCTCCCACTGAGCTAAATCCCCAACCTCTATATCCAAAGTTTTAAGTTAATAAAGAATACAAAGTGAAGGCCAAGCTTTGTTTTACTTTTAGTTAGCTGTTGGGCATCTGTAGGCCCAAGTGAGGACTCATGGGTTTTACCAGAAAGTGCTTTTAAGTCCCTGTCTACCTCAGAAGAAAACACAAATCATGCTTTTTTTGTGGGGGATGGTGCTGGGGATCATACTCAAGGCCTTGCACTTCCTAGGCCAGCGCTCTACCACTTGAGCTAAATCCCTGGTCCCCACAAATCATGTTTTTAATGAGTAAAAGGTTAAGGGCCCAGGAGTGAGTTTGTCCTCTGTACTTATAATGGTCTCTGACCATGTCAAAACTATTATCACAAAAATGATCAATTTTATTATCTTCTGTATGTTAAACAAAATTACATACAGAGTAGCCTTTATCAGTAATCAATAAAAAATAATTGCTCTTCTCTTGTGACCTGATGATACTCAAACTAGACAGTGAATTCTGAGAAGGAAGCCATGTTGAGCCAATACACAAAGCCAGGATATTTTAGAGCATGTTCAAGATAAGATAGTAGAACAGAACCACTTCTGGAACATGGCAGGAGTGTAGTGTAAGGCTGGAAAGACAGGTAACAAAATGGGAAGTTTTCGAAGGCCAATTTAAGAAGTTTAGATTTTACTTTTTATGTAGTGCAGAATCTTTGGATATTTAGCTGGAAAGAATGAAGTATTGATATGCCCTGTTTTATAAAGATGACTCTAGGAATAGTAGACTGAAAACCATGGAGAGAGAATGAAATAGAAATTTCATATTTGATACAGAAATAAAATTCAGACTTGTTTAAATCATGACTAATAAATGGTGGAGTTAGGACTCACGTGATCTGACTCCAGAACTTTGTCACAGTAATGCAAAGCTGACTGACACATTACCTCAACATCATGAAGGTCATACACAGAAAAACCACATCTACCACTGAATATGGTGATGACTGACAACTTTTCCTTTGGGATCAGAACAAGATAAGGGTGCCTGCTTCGCCACTTCTATTCAACACAGAATTGCAAGTTCTAGCCAGTACAATTATGTAGGAGAAAGAAATGAAAGACATCCAAATTGGAAAGAGGTAAAATTATCTGTATGCACAGACAGCATCATACTTTATGTAGAAAATCCTAAAGGTCCCATAAATGTGTTATAATTAATGAATGAGTGTATCAGTATTGCAGCACCTAAAATCAACACACAAAATGTACCTGTGTTTCTATATACTGATAATGAACAGTCAAGAAAATAAAGACGACAATTCCATTTAAAATAGCATCAAACAGAATAAAATACTTAGAAAGACTAAGGAGGCGAAGGACTTCTACACTGAAATTTGTAAAATATTGCTGAAAGAAATTAAAGGACACACTATAGCAGCGAGTTTCATCCCATTCTTTGTTTATGAGGGGCTGTCATGAAATAATGTTGAATTTTTTCAAATGTTTTTGCTACATCAATTGAGATAATCATTTTCTTTCCTTCATTCTATTAATCTGATATATTACATTGAGAGGTTTTCTTCTATTGAACAACTCTTGCTTCCCTGGGATAAATCCTACTTTATCTTGGTATATATTGGTTTAAAAATATTTTGAATTTGATTTGCTGACTTGAAGATTTTTCCATCAACATTGATAAAGTTTAATGGTCTGTAATTTTCTTGTGTAGGGTTTGTCTTTGGAATTAGGGTAACACTGGCCTTGCAGAATCCGTTAGGAAGTACGCTCCTCTCTGCCAGAAGATACTGAGAGGGACTGAGTTATTTGTATTTCCCCTCTTTTTTTCTTTGTTAGTCAGTTTTCGTTTGTCAGTTTTGTCTTTTTAAAGAACTTTTTGTTTCATTGATTGTATAGTTTTTCTATTCTATATTTCTTTTCATTTTCACTGTTTCCTAACTTTTGCTAGCAGGGGGCTTAGTTTGATCTTTTCCTAGTTACTTAGGATTAAAGTTTAAATTATTGATTTGAGATCTTTCTTTCTTGTAGGCACTTACTGCTATAAGTTTCCCGCATGTACCAATATCACAGTATCTATAAGGTTTGATGTGTTTTATTTTTATTTTTCTCTAAGTATTTTCTAATTTCTCTTTTGATTTTTCTTTCACCGATTGATTGTGTAAGAGTGAGTTTTTTAATTTACATGTAGTTGTGATTTTTCTAGTTTTTTTTATGCTATTGATTTCCAACTTCATTCCTAGAGATTGAATAAGGTATTTTATTGACAGTTGTTTTGTGGCCTAGTATTTTTTTTTTCCCTGGAGACTATTCTTGTACACTTGAAAAGAATGGATGTTATGCAGTCATTGGATGGATTGTTGTGTAGATATGTTAGGTCTAGTTGGTTATAATGCTGTTCAAGTCTTTTACTTCCTTGTTTACCATCTTGATGTTTTATCCATATTGAAATTGGGTATTAAAGTCTCCAACTGTTATTGTAGAGCTGTCCTACTTCAATCCATAAATTTTTATTTCATGTATTTGGGACTGTGTTATTTGGTGTGTTTATGTTTATGTGTTAATCTTTGATGAATTGACCATTTTATAAGTATATAATTTCCTTTATTTCTTCAACCATCTTTGACTTAAATTTTATTTTGAGTCAGTGCTCTAAGTAGTCTCCAGACGGGTGAGAACAGATAAGCACAATAACTTGTGAGTAAGATCTGCTTCCTCTAGGGCCAGGAACCAGAATGGAACAAGGCAAGGAAAAGTACCACAAAGCCTTTTACAATTTTGAAGTTAGTTGACTTGCTTTATTCGACATTTTCTTGATTGCTATAAACCTGTGACTGTTTCCCAGAGTTTTGACAGTCAGGTCAGATGGTAATGTGGAGGGGTGGGCGCTGGGGCTGCCCATGCTGCCTTTCTGCTGATGTCCCTCCCCTGAGTGGAATTATAAACATATCTTTTAATCCCAAGGAGAAAACAGCAGAAGGAGAAATAAAAATTGAAACTACTGAAAAGGGATGTTAAAGGACCAAGACCTTAAAGGAAGCAATAGAGGAGAGGAGTTAAACCAATTCTGGGGAAATCAAAGGTGAATGGGTGGAAATAATAGCCATAATTTTGTCAGGGTTTTTTTTTTTTTTTTAAAGTTCAGTAAACAGTAGATAAGTTCTAACCTTATATGAGGTATTTTTATTACCACCTTGCTAGTCCCACCCTAAAAGCATAGTCTGGAAGTGACAATGCTTCCAACACAGTATGAAAGTAAAATAATGCATGTATGCAAAGGGACACAAAGGGAAGAGGAAGGGCACCTGCGCCAAGGGCTGAGCACAAAGAGCTGGCCAGGCAGCTGTAAGGTGGAAGGGCCCGGAGAATGCCAACTGTTTGTTCCTGGTGCCCTGTCTCCTTGAAACGTTTTCTTCGTTATTACTGTACCTCTCTAGACAAGCTGGAAATCAAGATATAGAGTGAAAACGATTGATCCCATTGCCTGTCATCTTTAATATGGTTTTTTAATTCTTGAAATAAAAATGTGGGTAATAGTTTCATTTTGCTGTGAACTGAGGAGGATGGTAGGATTGTTTTAATGACTAAATCAGTCACTGTATGAAAAACACTTTGAACTTGGCATGGAGTAAGTATTAGGAGAATTCCTACCTAGTAGACGAGGTGATCCCTTAACTGTGACATAGCTCTGACATAAGCTATTATTATGTGAATCTTTTGTTTAAGAATTAGTGTTTATTTTTATTTCTCCATTTGCACTTGTGTTTAGGTATTTTGCAGGAAAGTCTGGGAGAGTATTTGTAGAACTGCTATTATTTATCTCATTTTTGCTTTAGGAAATATTAGAGAGTAATTGCAATTTATTATTTTTACATGTTCGCATTGATCCCTGCTTACAGTATTTTAACATCCTCCAATTCTACAATTATATCGTCTTGTCATCCTTAATTTCATTGATTGTGTGCCTGGGTTTTCTCTTTTGATAGTCTTAAAAAAGAACCAGCTCATGACTTGATTTATCAAGTCACTTTTTGTTGTTTTACATTTCATTAATTTCTGACTTTGTCTTTTTATTTATTCCTTTTTTTCCTTTGTACCATCTTTGACTTTTTTTAGTTGACTTTTTAAAATCTCACCTCCTAATAAATGTATTTACAGCCATGGATTTCCCTCTGATTACTGTTTTGACTCTCCCACTGGATTTTTTGGGGGGAGGATACTGGGGATGGAACTCAGGGTCCTGCACGTGCTAGGCTTGAGCTAAATCCCCAAACCCTTTCCCCACAGATTTTTGTAATAAAGTGTTCTAATAATCTTTATTTCTAAATAGTCCTTAGCTTTTAATTTTTTTTTAGCTTCTCATTTTTGTTTCTTCTGAATTATTTTGGAAAGTTTTATCAAATTTCCAAATAGCTAGTTTTATTATTGTTGTTGTTGACTATCCTTTTGTTTGCATTTTTTTTCTTTTATAATTTTATTTAGCTTTTTAGGTACTGGAGATAGAACCCAGGGCCTTCACTCTGAGCCACATACATCCTCAGTTCTTTTTATTTTTTATTTTGAAACAGTATCTACACTAAGTCGCCCAGGCTAGGATTGAATTTGTAACCCTCCTGCCTCAGCTTCCCAGAGTGCTGGGATTACAGGTATATGCCACCACAGCCAGCTCCATACCTTTTTCATTGCTGTACAGTCTGAATGTGGCAGAGATGGTTTCTGTGTTTTAAAATATATTAGGCTTTTCTTTCCATGGCCTAATATCTGACCAGTTTTTGATAAATACTCCATACTTGCTTTTGAAGTATTTCTGTTCCATTAAAGGAGTTCATGGCTCCATTTATCTTTTAAAATTATAACCATTAATTGTTTTTCTCATTTCCCCTCCTATAAATGTTGGCATGCTCCAGAACTTGATCTCTGGGCTCTTGTTTTCTTCCTCCACTCACTTCTAGAGTAATCTCATCTAATACCATGATCTTAAATACCATAGTTGTGTTACTCACTACCAGATACAGTGTGAGAACTTACATGGGACTTTTTCCCTGAACTGCTGATGTTTTTGTCTACTAGGCATCTCCATTTCAACATGGCATTTTTTCTCTGTTTTCTTCCCTGCTTTTTTATTTCTCCATATTCTCATTCCGGTTATGCCCCTCTGATAGTTTGTAATTATACACTCCATTTTTTTAGTGGTTACTATAAAACTTAGAATACTCATTAGCAGCTCAGCTTTGGTAATATGAACATTATCCCCCAAATAACACAGAGCCCTTGGAATGCTGTAACTTCCTATTCCTCCTCCTTCTTGTATTATTTTTCTAATGTATTTAATTCTGTTATTTTTTAACATTTTAAGACATCGTTTTCTTGCTGTTTTTGTTGCTGTTCTTGCTTATTTGTTAAATTTCTATTTAGAATCTTTTTTTTGGTTTTTTATCCTGAGCTTTATCCTTCAGTCTTAGCTTTCATTAAGGACTATCATTGGGGAAACTCTTAGGTTTTATTTGTGTGGATTTGCCTTTGATTTCATTTATGCAAAAGATTTTGGGGGGCATTCTTGGTTGGCAGTTACCTTCTCCTAGCACATTAATTTCATGTCCTCTGGCTTTGATTTTTTTTCCTATCAGCTGTCAGTTTAACTGTTGCTATTTTGAAATTTTTCTTTTTCTCCTTTGGCTCTTTAACAGAGACCCTCTTTGTTTTTGATGTTCTACGTTTTCACCATTACTTGTCTGCATATAAATGTCTATGAGTCTCTGTTTATCCTTCTGGGAATTTTTTTTTCCCCATTCCCCTTCTTTCCCTTCAATCCTTCTTCCCCTTTCCATTTATAAAACTTTGTATCACAATTCTAATGTATAAATTTTTTATAGTTTTTATTTTCCTTGTTTCTTGTAATTTTTTTTTTTTTTTTGTGCCGGGGATCGAACTCAGGGCCTCATGCTTGCAAGGCAAGAACTCTAACTGCTGAACTAAATCCCCTGCCCATTTCTTGTAATTTTTGCTCTTATGTGGTCTTCTTCTTCCTCCTCCTCCCCTTCCCCTCCCCCCTCCTTCTTCTTCCTCCTTCTTCTTCTTCTTCTTCTGCCTCCTCCTTCTTCCCATCATCATTGTTATCTGCTCTTTCTTTAGAAAAATCTGAGGCCTGTGGTGACCACCTGGTGGTAGTGACAGTGCAGCATAGGACCACTCGAAACTCACGTCAGGGCTTGGGCCGTTGGGTGTTGCTCAAGTCATATAAACTTAGGCTATAGGTCCCAGTGAGGGCCAGCTCAGTGTTGCAACTCCTCAGGAACTTATTTTTATCACTGTGAGGTGCTCAGTACCTTTGCAATTCTGCATAGATGGAGAAGAGGAGTGTCGTAGATTTTCTTTCTTTTACCTTCAAGTGAAGGGACAGTCATTAATGAAATCCGGTTCTACTTATTCAATTAGACTTTGCATTTTGTGTGGACTTTTTAGTTTTTTTCCCTGAACTACCAGGTTCTTAATTTACCAGGTTACAGCTCAAATGATCCTACTTACATGTGAGTAATTTATGTAATTTACTAATTACTTAAGTAAATTTGGGGGGTTTGGGTTTTTGGTTTTTTTGTTTGTTTGTTTGGTTTTTTTGTTTGTTTGTTTTTTGTTTTTGAGACAGGGCCTTGCTCTGTAGTTCAGGCTGGCTAGAACTCACCTTATAGCCCAGGCTGACCTCAAACTCTGGGTAATCTTCCTGCCTCAGCCTCGCAAGTGCTGAGATTATGGGCACGCACCACCACACCCAGCTAGTAGTTAAGTGTTTTGCCCAAATTTCTTCAGTTAGTAACTAGTGGAGTTTAGAATCCAAAGAAGGTCCATCTGACTCCAGTACTGGTACTCTTGACCGTTGTACCATGCTGCCTGTGGTAGGGTGATAGCCATTGCTTTGTAGCCTTTCATAGCTGCTTTTGGTTCAACTGTGGCTACTCAGTTTAGTGCGTGCAGTTTAATTTAGGCCTCCTTTAGGAAGCTGGAGCTCAAGTGGCTCTTTTTTAAAATTGTCTGCATTCAGATAAATAAAAGTTAATGAAGGGGCCTGGGGATTTAGCTCAGTGGTTAAAATGCTTGCCTTGCAAGTACAAGGGCCCGAGTTCGATCCCCAGCACCAAAAAAAAAAAAAAAAAGTTAAGACTGCAGTGTGCTTCTTTCCTTGGTATATTGCTAAGTCTACTTGTGCAGACTGTCATGTATTCGATCTACATGCCTGATGTCTTAATCAAATTACTAGAATGTTTTTGATCAGTATTTTCTGCATTAAGAAACAATTGGCTTGGGCTAGGGATTTAGCTCAGTGATTAGAGTGCTTGCCTTGCAAGCACAAGGGCCTGAGTTCAATCCCCGGCACCACAAAAAAAAAAAAAAAAAAAAAATTGTGTTTAAAAAAGAAACAATTGGCTTGGAGTGTCTCACAATCATAACATAATTGAGTTAACACTTTGTTTGTAAGTGCTATTAGTTAAGTTGCTGAGCCCAATTTCTAAAATAACATTAATTTTTATGTAATTTATGTAGACATAAGAAAGAATTTTTTTAAGTTTTTACAGTTTATTAATCTTTCTATAAAAGTGGGGTAGGATTATGCCAGGTGCAGTGGTGGACACATATAATGCAATAATCCAAGTTACTAGGGAGGCAGAAGTGGAATTGCAAATTGGAGGCCAGCTAAGCAATTTAGTGAGACCCTGTCTCAAAAAGGGGGCTGTGCTGAGACTGTTCTAAAGATGTGCCTCAGTCTAGAGAGCTTCCTTAGCATATGTAAAGCCCTTTTCCTCCTGAAGACAGAGTGGTTGTTCCCTTGAGATCACATTTAATTTTAAGAGCTATAAATCTATAAATTAAAATAGCCCTTGAAACATGAAAGTATCTCGTTGGTAGACTTCTAATTTTACTGAAAAAGAGATCTGTATTGAGGATCACTAATCCTGGGAATAATACATGGTGCCATTTCCCATTTGTGAATGAGTTCTTCACTTCTATTAATGCATCTCAAATTTATTTTCCTACCCCTGAAATGTCCAGGAAGCTTCCCATCTATTTCCCCTATGAGTTCTTCTGCTCTTCCCCCAAAGTAGTTATTCAGCAGTTATTCAGTGACTTTATAATGTGCTCTAGGCATTGACGACTTCTTAGTGAGTGTCATAGTCCCAAAACTTTGAGAGATGATCACGCTCTGCAAAGGTATGGAGGGAACATAGCAAGAATGTCCTGGGGAGTTAGAAAGCCTCTGGAAGGAAACACTGTCAACAGAGGAGGGGACGAAATAGCCTAAACAAACAAACAAACAAACAGGGGTGAAATAGCCTAAATGTTCACAGCCAGTACAGTAGTTTGTGATAGCTGAAACATATCTGAGGCAGAGATTAAAATGAAATAAAACCAGAGAGGTAGGCAGACGCCAGATGCCCAGTCTTCAGAAGCTATATAGGAACTTGGTTTTATTCTGTAGGAAATTAGGAATATTGTGTTTAATAATGGGATTACTAATGATCAAATTTGTGAAGTCTTGAACAAGTTTTATAACCCCTCAGTGCCTCTGTAAAATGGGGTAATAGTGTCTCGTAAAGTATGGTGAGGCTTAAATGATTTAATACATCTAAAGCACTTAAGACAGTGCCATACACACAGTAACCTCCATAAGGAGGCTACCAAAGCCTTGTGTGATCACCCCCCCCCCCGTGCCTCTTGAGCCTTATCGCTCAGAATCTCACTGATTCTGCCCTAAACCCAGGGTTCAGATTTACTGTGGTTGGGATTTGCATTTTCCTCATGACTAATGGTGTTGAATATCTTCTCATGTATTTCCTGGCTATTTTGTATATCATCTTCAGAGAAATATCTGTGAATTTTTAATTTTAAAATCAGGTTATTTGCCCATTTTTAATTGGGTTATTTGCCTTTTTAGTAGTAAGTCAGTATGTACTCTGGATACCAGACCCTTTTCAGATACATAGCTAGAATATATACTTTGCATCAGAGATACAAATCAAAACTACAATGAGGTACCACTTCACACCCATTGAAATTGTTATAATAAAAAGGTAAGAACAAGTATTGGCGAGGATGTGGAGAAACTGGGACTCTGATGTACATTGGTGGGAGTGTAAAATGTTGTGGCTGTTTTTAGTAAACAGTGGTGAAAAAGTAGAAACTACCCAAACATCCATTACATGGGAATGGTCAGACAGAATGTGGTGTGTTCATACAGTGGAACTTTATTCCTCAGTAAAAACAAAGTCCTAATATGTGTCACAACATGGACTTTGAAAATAATTATGTTAGGAGGCTAGTTACAAAAGACTACATAGGATGTGACATTTAGATGAAAAGCCCAGAGTAGGGAAATCTACAGAAATATAAAATAAATTAACAGTTGCCTGGAGCTAAAGGGCTCAGGAAAAATGAGGAGTGACTGCTAAAAGGTAAGAGGTATCTTTTTGGGATGGTGAAAATGTTTTAAAATTGATTGTGGAGATGGTTGTACAACTCTATGAATATGCTAAACAGCACTGAGCCACATACTTTGGGTGAATTTATAGTGTGCTGATTATACCTCAATAAAAATAAAATTTTTAAAAATCAATATTGAATTATGAAGTGTGACCATATCATAAATTAAAAGATCAAACCAAATTACAGGGCACCTCCCATGTACTTCTGTAATTTCTAAACTTCTGTCAAATTGTGTCAGTAGAAAAATCAGAATTTTCAAACTTGAAGTTTGAAGCCTGACAAACTAGTAGACTAGTATCTCTCAGACATTATTTTAAACTAATTTTTAATAAGATCTTTTTTTTTTTGTGGTGCCGGGGATCGAACTCAGGCCCTTGTGCTTGCAAGGCAAGCACTCTAATCACTGAGCTAAATCCCCAGCCCAATTTTTAATAAGATCTTAAAGCCATTATCATGTTCTAAAATTTTTCTACTAACATCATGTTAGTCTTTAGTACGATCTTACTGTACCCTAAGTAGTAAAACAGTGATGCATCTAACTTTGATTTTCTGCAATTTAGTCTTCTGTGTTTTTCTACAAATAACAAGTTTTCAGATAATAAGTAGTAGTGTAATCCTTTATAAGGCTTTTTCCTACCTTTCAACATTAAAAAAAAAACAGAAAGATAAGCAGTCATGACTATATAAAGATTTTCTAACATTTACCAATGCTCATTTTCAAAAGGAATTTTTCAATAATAGAGTAAAAGGGGTTAGGGATTTAGCTCAGTGGTAGAGCATTTGCCTAACAAGTGCAAGGCCATAAGTTTGATCCCCAGCACCCCCAAAAAATTAATATATAGTAAAAATTGGCTCCTAATCATATATTTATTTTTAATTAGTACACGATAATTGTTCATATTAATGGGGTACAGTGTGATGTTTCAGTAGTACATATATACATTGTATAATGACCAAATCAGGATAATTAGCATATCCATCTCTGTAAATATTTATCATTTCTTTGTGGTGAGAATATTCAACTCTTCTCCTTGTTGATGTGGCACACACCACCTGCTGTTGTGACACACACGTGTAGTACCAGCTATTTGGAAGGCTGAGGCTGTAGGATCTCTTGAGGCCAGGAGTTCAAGGCCAGCCTAGGCAACATCATGAGACCTTGTTTCAAAATTAAAAAAAAAATCACTCTTCTAGCTATTTGAAATACACAGCACATTTTTTGTTGTTACCTGTCGGTCACCTACTTTGAAGGAGAACACCAGAACTTACTCCTCTTTTTCAACTGTAACTTTACCTGTTAGCCAACTCTTCCCCTCCCTTCCTACCCTCTACTTCCCCAGTCTCTGGAAACATTTTATTCTTTTCTTCTATGAGATCAGGTTTTTTAGATTCCACATTGGAGTGAGAAGTTTCAGTATTTGTCTTTCTGTGCCTGGCTTATTTCATCACATTGTAATGTCTTTCAGGTTTGTCCACATTGTCACAGTAATACTGTTGTATTTTTGTACAGGATACTTTTAGGAGCTCTGAATTTTAGTTGGGTATTTGTACTGACTTCCTAGGAGGCTGTAGGAAAATCATTACATCTCTTTTGCCAGTTTCCTAACTTTGAAGGCGACAATAGTGCTGTTTCAGAAGAGCAAGATAGGACAGTAACTTTTGAGAGCATTTGAAAGATAGAGCTCTTTTTTTAATTAGGGAAAAATAACAAAGACTGAAAGTACTGATTTAGGATCTTTGTATAGATGATCAGAGTGTACAGTATTATTTTCTATACAGAGATAAAGATTTAAATCAGTTTTACATTTGTTTGTGATTTAAAATAATTTTATTGCCAGAAACACTGTTTGTGTATTATAACCAAATTTAGCACACCACCACATTTTCCTTATCTATATAATGGAAATTATATGGCATACACTAAATAGGTCAGTATAACAAAAAGAGTCTTAAATTAGATACCCATAGATACAGTCAATTGATTTTCAACAATAGTGTCAAGGCAATTCAAAGGGGTAAAGATTAGTCTTTTCAGCAAACAGTATTGGAACAACTGGATATCTGTGTAACAGTAAATGAACCTTGACCCCTACCTCATTCTTGAGCTAGGTAAAGATTTCCTAGACAGGAGTGTCAAATTACTAACCATTGAAAACTATTGGTAAATTAGACTTAATGAAAATTAAAAGCTTCTACTCTTCAAAAGACACCATTAAGAAAAAATGAAAGGTATATATTATCAACGACTCCAAAGGGTCTGTTTTATACTATTTGTAGACTAACAAGTTAACCTACCAAAGTTTCATGGATTCTGGTAGAAAACATTGACTCCTGGATCAAAGATTAAAAATAGTTTGCTGCTCATAGCAAGAGCAGTTACTAGAATGTCAGCATATTTGTGCCAGTTTTCCAAGTCTCAGCATGGTGGCACAAGTCTATAATGAGAGCATTCTGGGTGGCTGAAGCAGGAGAATCACAAGTTTAAGCCCAGCCCGAGCAACTCAGGGACTTAGTAAGACCTTAGTGAGACCTAACTCAGAATTCACCTTAGCCCATAAGATCAAGATTTGTGGCAATTCAGTCATCAGTAACATCCCCTGTCCTGAAAGTTGAGGTGGACCTGAATGCCTTCCATTGCTTTGGTTAGGTGGTATTCAAATAGGGACAAAATTTCATACTACCTTTCAAGGAACAAATTTCATACCACCTTTGGGCCTCAAATAATTCCCATTGTAGAGATAACTCCCTCCAGTGCCCATAAATGAGTTATCCATCTGGGTAACCAAAGGTAGTATCATTTTAAAGAGCTCTCTTCAGTCATCTAAGGACTATATCACCTTCTGGTGGTGTTTTCTTAAATGTTTAAAGGTCTTTTATGACCACTCACAAGGTGTAGGTCACTGGCTTTCAGGAAGGAAACAAGTTAGTGGCTTCCATCTGCAGAACATTATAATCCCAGGGGTGTACATGATGCCTCTGGAGAGGTAACCAGCAATTGTTAGGGCATATGGGAATATATCATATATGGAGTTTTAATAGGTTAAGGAAGGCACAGGTTGACTTCTTCCATGGTGTCCTCCAGTTTGGTCATACTCCTTAAGGTTCCCACTTATGTTTGAATGACTGGGTCCAGTCCTTGTTTTTTGAGGGACCACCTGAAGCAAAGGCAATCAGTCCAGCACGACTTGTTTGTCAGTGCCACAGGCCAACCGGTGTTTATCCTTCTCACAGAATGGTTGAATGAGGGCTGGAAGAGTGTGGATAGAGACTATACCCAGAGGTGTTGGTAGATGTTTAGTGTGGAATTCATAGGATCTGGAGCCACCTCCTGTTGGTTTTAATAGTGTTGTCAGCAATTGAAAGGGGAATAATGATCAAATTGTGTTAAAGACCCAGCAGTCAGTTAAATGTACAGTACTTGGTAACTGAGAGAATTGTACCAGTGCATTTTCCTGCATGAGGGAGACTCCAGGGCCCATTCTAAAAGACAGAGATTATTAGTGAGTCTTCCTTCCTCCTACCTCCCAGGGTAGATAGTTTTGTTCCCAAGTGTTAAGATTGTCATTCTCCCTCCTCTGCCACAAAATTGATGTGCACCATCCTAGTAGCTATATTCTCACCTTTTTTTCCTTAATCATCCCTGACTTTGTGCTCAGATCTTGTTTCTGGAAGAGTCGGGTACGAGAAGACAAGGTCTGGTTGTTTTGTTTGTTTTGACAAGGTGATTTTTATACAAATTACAAAGTCCCATACACACTTTGGGCTGTATTGGCAACAAGTATATTCAACAATGTGATCATGATCTAGGACCTTGTGATTTAACAAGAGGATCTGTGGTAATTCTACCACCCAGAAGGCATATACCAGCCAGACTGGGATTGGCAAGATCAGTCAGGGCTGAATCCTGAATTTTCTAAATAGATAGGTGAAATCTTCTACCCCTTTGTTACCCAGAAAGTAGCAGAAAGGAAAAGAGTTCTTTCTGAGGACAGTTTTATTTCATAATCAAACTGTTTTAATAAGGTGAAGGAGGCAGAGTCAGAAACTTTTTTGAGTTGATTTTTGAGGAGTCCTCTTATGGTTTAGATCTAAAATGTCCCCAGAGGTCTTTCGTGTCCATAGGTGGGGCTGTTGGAAGGTGATTGGATCACAAGGGCTGTAATTGCATTGGTGGATTAATTCATTGATGAGACCATATTTTGGTGGCAGTATTTAGAAGTGGTGGAAGTGTAGGAGGGGGTCCTGTGTCAAATCAGATAGGTCATGGAGCATGACCTTGGGACTGCTGTCTGTCCTGTCCCTGGTTCTTTCCTTTCTGGCTGTTTCCCCGTCTCTGCTTCCCAGCTGCAGAGAAATGTGAGCCCTGCTCCATCACAACCCTCTGCCATGATGTTCTGTCTCACCTTAGGCCCACAGCAATGAAAGCAGCTGACCAGGGGCTGAAACCTCTGAAACTATGAGCCAAAACACATCTTCTGTCCTTTAAGTTATTTTTCCCACTATAGTTAGTCACAGTGACAGAAGGCTAACACGAGGCCATACCAATACAACAGTCCCAGATACCTATGGACGGTAGGGAACATGGGAGCTCCATCGAATATTTTGACTCTTCGCTTATTATTTAGCAGCTTTGCAATAAAAGTCATACCCTGACCAGCTGCAGATGGTCTAAAAAGCTAAAAACGTGGCAAGATTACTTTCGAGAATCACAGTACTATGGTCCAAGTCAAATGGCTGAATGGGAATGACAACAACAGTAGCCTGAAAAAGTGTCACAATAGGAAGACCACCTGTAGCTCCAAGAGGAAGTCAGAGTTCTGGTGTAAGCAAATCAGCTAAAAGTGGGTGAGGGCAATGCCTCAAACATCATGGCCTCCTTCACCACGAGACAAGTAGGTCAACTTTTGGCAAGAGCCACAAGTCTAGCATGCTGTGGTAGCCTCTGTATCAGAAATGTCATCTTTAGACTAGAGGTGGAACTCAGTGGTAGAGCACTTGCCTATTCTGGGCAAGGGTCTGAGTTCCTTTGTGCCTATCCTTTGCTTTGTCCAGCTTCAGGTAACAGTGGTTGCAGGGGGTTCCCTGAGCAACTTCTTTGCAGTTGGTCTCACTAGAGAATGAGCCCTTACCATGAGCATCTATATGAGTGGGCTAGACAGTACGGTTAGAACTGACAGTGTTAGTTTCCAGTGATAAAAGTTGAGCTTTTGCCAGGCGTGGTGGAGCACACCTGTAATCCCAGCACTCAGAAAGCTAAGACAGGAAGATTGCCATGAATTCAAGGGCAGTCCAGCCTACATACTGAGTTCAAGGGCAGCCTGGACTACCTAGCAAGACCCTGTCTCAAGAAAAAGAATAGTGATTACCAGAGACTGGTGAGAGGAGAGGGGAGGAATGATTAATAGGGAAGTTACAGTTAGATAGGAGTAAGAAATTCTGGTGTGTTGTTACTAGTGTTTTGTAGTAGAGTCATGATAAGTAAGAAGTATGTATTTCAGAAAGGAAGAAGAGAGGATTTTGAATATTTCTGACAACAAAAAAGCGGTAATGTTTGAGGAAATAGATATGTTTAACCTGATTTAAACATTACACAATGTATGCGTGTACCGAAGCATCACGTACTCTACTAACATGTACAATTTTTGTTTTTATCTGTTGGTTAAAGCCATATATTTAATTATGCCAGGTGTGGTTGCACAACCTGTAATCCCAGCTAGTGGGAAGCTGAGGTAGGAAAATCACAAGTTCAAGGCCAGACTGGCAATTTACAACTTAAGGAGATACTGTCTCAAAAGAAGAACTTTCAAAAGGGGGCAAGGAATGTCACTCAGTTGCAGGCCCTGAAGGAAATATAGAAGGTTCAATCCCCAGTAGACTCAATCAATCAATCAATGGGAGAAAAAGAGTATGTGGGAGTGCTACTCGTTGTACAAGTTTTCTGTAAGTCTAAAACTGGTTCAAAATAAAGAATTTGAAGGGAAAAGCTAAGTTAAAAATTGGAAGAAAATATTCACAGTACATGTATCCAACAAAAATCTTGTATCCACAAAATATGAAGAATTCTTACAACTGAGTAATAAAATGACGGACAACTCCATTAACAAATGGGCAAGAGGCATGAGCACTTTATAAAAATAGAAATTTATTTGGCCAATGAGCACATATAAAGGATACTCAAGATCATTTGTAATTTGGGAGATGCAAGTTACTACGGCAGTAAGATGTGCTCGCTTCGGCAGCACATATACTACCACAATAAGACACTTTTCATTCCCCCAAGAATGGTCAGAATTAAAGTAGCTGACAAGATCAAATTTTGACAAAGATAAAGAACAACAAGAATTTGTATGCATTCCTGGTAAAATAATTCCAGCAAAACAATACTATAAAATAGTGGAAAACAATACAACTTCTTTGGAAAAATACTCATGTAGTTTCTTATAAAGTTAGTTGTCTACTTTCCCTATGGCCCTAGGTATTTATACAACAGAAATTCATACACATAGCCACTTAGGGAGTTTACACAAATTGCCGTGGCAGCTGTATTCCTAATACATAATAACCAACAGCTGGCAGGAAACCAAATATCAGTCAGAGAGTGGATAAACGAATTATGATACAGATCTCTTTTCCAATGTGTGTTGTGAATATTTGCTCTCAATTTGTAGCCTGCCTTTTCATTTTTATATAGTTTCTTTTAAAGACCAAAAGTTTAGTTTTGGCAAAGTCCAAATATTTGTGGTTTTACTATTTTGAAGTCGTTACTTACAGCTCTAACCCTAAGAGAGAGTTGCTAATTGCTGTGCTGACGGAATCTCTGGGGCACCACTTGGAGTGTTGGTTGTTTTTTGGGAAGGATTCTGGAGCCTTTCGGTGGAAGGACCTCATTTGGGGTGAGCTGTTTGCAAGGAACAGCATAAACGGGCTTACGTACAACTTGTAAAGGAGTGATGTATTTTCTCTAGAACCTGGAAGAGCTGAAAAGAAGCTTTAGGTGCTCAGAGACTCAGTAGGTATTTCTTGATAGTGTCATGGGTGCAGTAACTTCAGTTTACAGAATGATTCCAAAATTTAAGTGGCAGGATTCTGCCCTGTGTGTGAGGCAGTGGCCCATCCCCATTGTGTAAGCTCCTTTATACAGTATTTGTATGTCCTGAGTGTGTCAAATGACTCCGCAGAGGGGAACCTCATCAGTGTCATCTCATGTCTGTGCTCCCAAAGACAGTGAGGTGCAGTTAAACTCTTGCCTGGAAGACTGTTCGGCTGTTTAGACAGCATGGTACCTGGGCAAAATGTAAAGGGTTCTTTTAGATTAAAGGCAAACCGCAGTCACAGACTGTTGAAATAGGCCCTGGACAGAACATATTCTCCAAATCTGTGAAGGCAAAGTATTTACCAGTTGCTAATTAGATGAAGTCAGTAATTTCAATAATATTGGGTATGAATCCTTAATGAAGTCCACAGTATTAATCTACTGTAAGGAACCATTCAATTTTCCCATGTGCAAGAGCAGGCCAGATTGGGCTGTTAAATAGACTAGCAGTGAAGATAATGATGTCTTCTCCAAACAGGTCTTGTATAATGGATTTCAGTCTTTAAAGGCCTGTTTTAAGATACAGTAACCTCCCCTTAAAGGTAAGGTAAGTACAGTGACCTTACCTTAAGGGCATAGTTACCATTTTTTAATGGGGGAGGTGTGAGTCAATAAATTCTTTTATCAAGTAAGTTTGTAAGTGCCAAAGACCTAATTTTAACTTGTTCATTGAGTTAGAGAGTGTGATCACTCTGTGATATTTTAGGACAATAGGTGCTATGACCGTGGGCAATTTAGGCAAGACCGTAGGTTCTGTGGTTAGGGTAAGACATACCTGTTTGCCCTCTCTGTTATGTTCAGTAATCCCCCTCAGATTACAAAGTGTACTTCGTTCAAATTTAGTGGGATTTCTAGTGCTGATTAAGATGATAAAGACTTGCAAATTGATATATTTCAACAGATGTACAGTTAATTTAGAATTGGTATTATAGAGGCACCAAAGCCAGCCCCTGCCCTCTCATCTATTTGTTGCATAAATTCTTTTTTTTTTTCGTTTTTTTATTTTTTGGGTGCTGAGGACCAAACTCAGAGCCTTACGCTTACTAGGCAAGCGCTCTACCACGTCAGCTAAATCCCCAGCCCCCTGCACAAATTCTTGTAAATTTTGGATTACCAGTTGGGTCACATAGTGGGCTTCTGCTTCAGCTTTGCTTTGTGTGTTTCCTCCCATTTATGGTGCAATTTGTCCCCTCAGATTCATATGTTGAAGTCTTGACTCCCCAGTGTGATTGTATACAGATATAAGATCTTTCGAAGGCAATTAGTGAAGTCTTAAGTCTAATAAGGATTAGTATCCTTATAAAATGACATCCTTAACAGGAACGAACTAAGAGATGGAGCAGGGGACAGGCAAAGGAGAGGAAGAAAATGAAATGAAAATTAAGATGTGTACATGTACCAACTCCACACAAGGAATGTAATCATTCCTTGTACTAAAAGCATGCCCTAATAAAAAATAAAAATGGGGAAAAAAGACATCCTAACACAAAGAGGAAGAGTGACTAGAAAGCCTCCTATACCCACACACACAGAGGACATGTGAGAACATAGCGAGAATAAGGTCACCTGCAAGCCAGGAGGAGACACCTGAAAGAACTTTCTCTTTCTAAAAGTAAATGGCTCTGTCACTACATTCAACTCTATAGCTGAAGCATTTGAGATGACTTGTTTTTAAGTTTGTTGTTGTTGATGATATAGGGAAAAATGAAACTCTCAACCTGTTAGATGTCAGATATGCCGAGTTCATGTTTCCCAAAATCGAAGAATGAATTCTAAGGAACAAAGGAGGTTGAGAGCAGGAAAATTCATTGAGAGAGAGAAAGAGCTCCTCAGAGACAGGAGGAGACCCGAGTGGGCTGCCAACGAGCCCGCCCTTCAGAGGAGGTTTCACAGAGCAAAATCGTGAGGTGGGTACAATGTGGGTCAAAACTATGATCAATAATAGTGTGAGTGTAGCTGTAATGTTGATCCATTCGGGAAGGTCACGTGACAAATGGACAGGGAAGAACAGACATTTCAGGTCAGGGTGAACCTGGAGGTCCTTGTCGCCTACCTGTCCAGACTTTATCAAATTGGATGAATGCAATATTCAATTCGTTGTTTATCCCTCAGGCAGGTGTGTGGCTCTGGTCATTCTGTCCTTATCTCGAGGTCTGGCCTTCAGTGGATGTGCCTCCAGCCACAGCTGTGGTATATTTTCTTCTTCTGTAGCGCCTCCCTTGAGAGCCCAGCCCTGTCTGACTGCCTGTAATAGTTCTACCTAACTTAGCTATCTGTAATATTAACATACCATTTGTTCACACAGATGTTTGTCAGTGGAACTTAACTACTCAATTTTTAATTTGGGAATAAAAATTGTGTAATGGAAAGCTAAATGCAGAAAGTGTTTCCAGAACATAGAAGGTAGCAAGTAATTAGATTAGTATTAAACCATCCATATTACAGGGCAAAGATCTGATATTTTAACTGGGTGATGCTATGTGAGGGTATTATTTTCTTGAGTAAGATATTGAGAATTACATAGTTGAATCTAAAAGTTTAACTTTTGTAATTATACAAATAATGATCATTAAAAGGTCATTTCAACAGAAATATTTCTCATTAGGGAATTTCTATATCCACTAGAGAGGCAGGACCTTTTGTCATTAAATTATGAAAACACAATGTGTAATTAAGTAATTTCTTTTAGTTTGACCATAACTTTTCAGCATCAAATAAACTGCAAAATAGTTCGTAATTAACACTTTATGATCTAAAGCTGTGAAGAGAAAGTGCATATAGTTTATGTAAAAATTCAGTATACTTTCTCTTTCTGCCTCCAACCCCCATAAACCCCAAGATCATTAAAAATTGTCAAAGACACCATGTCTTTGAAACAGCAAGTTTTGTGACAAAACTTCATCCCAAAATTTATAATACAACTTAAGTTTCTTTATCAGTTCTTTAGTAGATACATTTTTGGATCATTACATAAAAATACCGAGTAATTTTCAACCTTTACTTTTTATTTTGTATTCAGTATGGAGATTTATTCCCCTGGCAGGGCTTTTCTGATGCAAAATTGGGATGCTTGTGTAGTCACAACAGCTGTCCCCACACCATGTGGTATCTTCCATTACTTTACTGTAGAGATGAATTTTTGGCCCAGTATTTGAGTAATATTGGACACACATGGTTTTAAGTGGCAAAGCAGTATGCTTATGCATTCATTTGACTTTCGCAGCTACAGTTGGCTGCAGATTAGAACAGGGAGAACCATTCACGCCGCGGCCACCCTCCTGGCTGCTGTAGTAGCTGGATCTCAGTGGGCTCTGTTGCTTCTAGACACACGACTAGATGTGGCTGAGGAGTTACACATTCACCAGAGTGCCTTACAGCTGTAGGAGAAAGGATAATAATGAATTGCTAAAAGGCTTCTCTCTGATTTCAGATTACATTGTTAGTTATGATCAATCTTTTTAGGATATTTACAAAAGTCATGGCCATGAAATAACTATGAAGCTAAAAGGAAAGTTTGTCATAGTTGTTGATGATTTTTCAGAATATTAATCCAAACATTTTGCTTAAAATTTTATCCTTCTGAGGAAATAAGCAGTACTACACTTTGAGACTCTCATTAACAAGAAATTAGAGTCAGATGAGTTCATACATGGCAGCTATTTAGAAAGCCAATCTATTAAAGTATAAATTATTTTTAAAATTGTTTTTATGTCAAACAGTGATTTGCATTTTTGATATTTTAGACAATTTTGTTTGCCCTAAAAGTGTTTGTTAATTAATGCAGAAATTAGGTGATTTGATTTAGTGTGAAACTGCACTGATACATGTTTTGAATACGATATCGGTACATATCTTTATGTAGTTGCAACTTAATGATACTCATGGTGTGATTTTGTACTGTAAGCTTCTATTTAAGTGCTACTTAAAACTTAATTCTTGCTTTTCTGAAACTAATTTATATACTTATGAAAGCTTCACTTTCTTTTTTTTCTTTTTTTGGTGCTGGGGATCGAACTCAGGGCCTGTGTTTGGAAGGCAAGCATTCTAACCACTAAACTAAATCCCCAGCTAAAGCTTCACTTTTTTGCAATAAAAATACTGCCTTGAAAATCCAGTTATGTTCTTCTAAATAGTATCTGAATAATACTTTTCTCTTAAATAAGGCAAAAAGAAAATTTTAAAAACCCTCCATGTAAATTTATAAATCATCTAATATGGAGAATTAGATTTCTGATATTCATTAAACATCAAAGAGATTCCAACCAGACCCAGTGTAGGCTACCTTTTTATATAAGTGAATTTATGCATGTATTGTAGGGGCTGCACTGATGAATATGTTTGAGGCTTTCAGCTCTTAGCGGATACAAAATAGAATGATTGATAAAATCCTCCCTACTATTGGCTATTATTTACTGACTCTTAAGTGGCAGGTTGTATTTATGCCAATTTATCTGCTTCAGGGAACATTCTTGATAGCAGAACAAAGTGAATAAAAGTAGTTTGCTTTGCAAATGAATGCAAATGGGAGAGCCTTTCGGAAAGCCCTTTAACAGGGGCAGTGCACTTTGATTATGAGTGAAGCTGCCATTTGGACATGGTGAAAAGAGCACGCTTGAACCATTGATTGGGGGAGACAGTAAAAAGTCAGGAAGGGCCCCGTTAAGCTTGCAGTGAGGCAGGCGGATGTCAGTGTGGTTAGAGCACAGTGGGAGAATGACAGGGAGGATTAGTGTCAGGAGAAGCTTTGCTGTAGCTGTGGAGATAGTCCCTGGGGTCACTCACCTCTGACTGTTGTTCTGTGCTGATGGTTCTGTAATGCAAACTGCCTGATGTATGCCTGTTCGTTTTCGGAAATGGTGATTAGAAAAGGTACTTGTTTCAAAGATCTCCTCCCCGAATCTCTTCCTTCCCTCTCTTCTTTCTCTTCCCTTCCTTCCTTTCTTCCTCTTTCTCTCTTCCTTTCTTAACTTTTCTTCCTTTTTCCTTTTCTTCTTTCTTTCTAATTAAAGGAAAATAAGGTCAGTTTCCTCAATCTCTGCTCACTACTTGAGTATTAATACTAGAGTGGCTACTGCCTTTGATAGGGGATAGCTTAATACTAAGATGTAAAGTAAAATAATCATCACGTACTTTTTGTTCCTTAATAGTAATTTTGTTTTTCTTTGCTCATTTTGAGATGTGACCCCTGGTAGTGCTGAGTGAAGTGTAGAGAGATTCAGTTGCTGTTAGAGTTTTTGTGTGGTGCTGTCGTCGTTAAGCTGTTTTATTTATTCAATTGAATAATTTGGTCAACTTATGGAAGCTGTTTACCTTCTCAAAAATGAAATGTTGCTTGGCATTGATATTTTGATAAGGGCATTAAATATGATAAGGGCTTAAGTCTTGGTCACAAATGTTTCTAATTTTATTTGTTCCCAAGTTTAACAAGTCAAACTTCTTAAATATTTTTAAAATTGACTATTGTTACATAGAATGAAAAAAAAATCTTTGTCTCAGTTCTGATTCTCGTTCACATTTTCATTTTCAATTTTCATTTTCATTGTTCACATTTTCATTTATGCTTCTAAGATTTTTTTGCTTTCTTTATATTTTAAGCTTTGTAAACTGTAATAGTCATGTGAGGCATTTGTGAGCAGTCTTGCATTTGTAGCAGGAATGAACTTCGTAGACTTCAAAAATGGTTTCTCACTTGAATGTAAAACTGGTCTTTTTAAAATGTCTTCAAAAATGGTTTTGCAGTATTTCTGTTTTCCTATTTGGTATGCATAGGAAAATCTTTAAAAGGCTGCTGGAACTTTGCATTCTAATGTTACATATGCAACTCAAACCTTTAGCTACACTTTTGGATACATTTTAGTATTATTTTTCGCAAAAAGCATAGTGCCAATAATTTGTTTTATAGGCTTGTTGAATGTTTTAGCAGGCATTCTCTCAATTATCTTTTTTATTTTCTTTACTGTTATGCAGGCACCTGAATGGACAGAAGAAGACCTTAGCCAGCTGACAAGAAGTATGGTTAAGTTCCCAGGAGGGACCCCAGGTCGATGGGAAAAGATTGCCCACGAATTGGGTCGATCTGTGACAGATGTGAGTTCGCTCAGATTTGCATTGTATGGAGAGTGACAAACCCGAACAAGCCAACTATGTAGGAGGCAGACATAGATGGGTCCTACATTATCTTTGGAGAAAGCCTGCAATTCTTTGAGGACCTGGAAGTGAACCATTAATGAAATAAGCAAGAAGCAGATGTGAGTCAGCCCCTGGTCCACAATTAACAGCTGTGTGAGGAATTCTAGCATTTGGCGATTTAAACTACTGAAACTTAATCACAGAAAAACAATGCAGGGTATTGTTTATACTGACCCTTTAATCGTGGAAAAGACAGTTCTCAAACTGATCAGAATAAGAGAAGTTGTATTTCAGCTGGATCTTTTTAACGTTGAAATACAGACTGTTGGTATATTTAGACAGGTGGTCGGGTTAATTAAGTGAACACTATTCCTATAATGCAAATAGAATATTTATCATTTCTGTTTCAGGAATGTTAGGGACCATTTGTTTTGACAAGTTGTGTTTGTGTGTATACATATAAACACACACACATCCATGTGACCATTCCTATATATGTGTGAAAGGCCCTATCTAACATTTAGAACACAGAGTATTTACCTAGAAAACTTTTTCATAACACTTTAGATACTTTTATTCAGGTATTGAGTGCAGAGTAACTTTTTTTTTTTTTTTTGCTGCTGGAGATTGAACTTGGGCCCTTGTGCTTGCAAGGCAAGCGCTTTAACCACTGAGCTAAATCCCCAGCGAGTGCAGAGTAACTTTTAAAAAGCACCTACACAGTGCCTGCCATGTCACTGAAATTAAGGGGAAAAAAACCTTACTTTTATCTATTAATCAAATTGACATTTTGATAAGGGCATTAAATATTCTTTACTAAACTCATTTTAACTACTTTCTTTAGATCTAAAAATACTTAATGGCTTAACTGAAATCAAAGATCTCCCCTTTAATTCTGTTAGTATGTCATGAGGTCTTTTTGATAATGAAGGTCTTTAAAAAGACCTTCAAAATGATTGCTAAACATAGCTACCCAAAAACACCAAAAAAAAAAAACTACAAAAACTTGTCATGGGTACTATAAGTTACTTTTCGTAGTAAACTTCAACTTTTTGATTTAAAAACAAACTTTTAAAAAATTACTCTCAAGATTTTTTTCTTTTCACTTTTTTCTTTCCCCTCCACTTCTTTTGAATAGGACCTGCTTTTAGAATTTTAAATTTTATGTATATGAATATTGTTACTTTATATAGGTCTTTTTAAAATCACACTTAAAAAACTACTCTTTGAATTGTTATAAGATGTTTTGTATTGTTTTCACTTCAGAGTAAAATACACCCATGAGGGAAATAGCTGTTGTATCTGATAACAGGGTTTTTTTTGCTGTTTCATGAGGAGACCTTTAGTGACTGGGGAACCAAAAGTTACCTTTCCTTCTGCTAACATTGTTCCTGGGATGTGCACTGTTTTCTCATTTGAAGCTTGTTTTTAAAAGATTAAGTTAATAATGACTTACCAGTAAATATCTGACCACATTAAAGACATTCCATGTCTTTATGGATGTTTTAAGTATTTTGACTCTGTAATTATATAGTTACCAATAATGTGATTAAGAAAATTACTAAAACAATGTCTAGAAAGTTAGAAAACATTGATATGAAAGGGCCTAAAACCTTTAGTTCAATTGCTTAATGGAAAAGAATAATGCACTAACTTAGTACTACTTTTTTTTTTTTTTTTGATGCCGGGGATCGAACTCAGGACCTTGTGCTTGCGAGGCAGACACTTTGACCACTGAGCTAAATCCCCAGGCCCTTAGTACTACTTTTAATTTTTTACATACTATTTCTTTGAAGCTCCATAGTTAATGCTGATAGCAGATAGGAAATTGATTAGAGCAGTGTTTTAAATTTGTTGTCATTAAAATCTGATTAAATTTTTCTCTGTATTTTTGAGAGATATGAAAGTTAGTGCTAAGAAGATACCTGAATAACCAACAGCTCCATAGATGTAGAATATCTCTACTCCATGTACAAGTGTGGTATCGTGCAGAGGCGTCTTTTAAACTTGTGTGAATTCATGCTGAGAGTTTTCTTCCCCCTAGACCTTCCCAAGGGGGACTGATTTTATGCCGGCAATAGATATTTTTTCTTTCTAGCATAGAAGTGGCAAACACGACTTTTTGAGTTCATGTGTGTGTGTGCACCAAATATTAGTTCTGTTTTCATAAAATCAAAAACACCTTGGAAATAGTAGACCTAAACTTTTGCAGCACCAAAAACTGCCCTTGTAGCTCTTTCCTGTGTGAGGATATGTGGTGCTGTGCTTTCACTCTGCGCATCCTCTCCGTGACTACACTCACATTGCAGTTCAGTAGCTGCGTACAGCACACCTCAAATGCAGAGTGTGTCTCTCCCTGTGTCTCTAAGGGAGAGCAGGTGTCCGGGAGCCTCCACCAGCGCACTTCAGTAGCACACGGGCTGGGAACCAGCTGAGCAACTGAAATGGGTTTGGCTAGTACAGTGCCTTCAGAAGAATGTGAAGTGAAAGTTCATCACCCTTTAAAAGATCGCTTGGGCTTCTTTTTGGCTTATGGTGTTAATTAGATTTGTTTTCATTGAGGATTTGAGGATGAAAGAGAAGCCAGGTTCAACTGGCTGTCATCTTCATCTCTTTACCTCTGCGTCCTGACCTGATCACCTGACCAGCTGGTCCCAGCTCCACACAGCTGTTATTTGACCAGGTTTCCTTGCTGGATTTGTAGCTTCAGGCTGGCTTCTTTTTCTGTCCAGAGACAATTGACCTTTTGAGGAGGAAAGGCGAAAGTGTCGCAGTGGTGAGATCTATATGGTTCTTTATTTGGTTTCACAGATCATAGTGAAAAACCTATTTTATTCTCCAATTAAGAAAAGAATAAGTATATTAATTCTTGTAATTAGCAGTTAGATCACTAAGTTCTACTCTGGATAAATATAAGCAATGTTTTTAGCTTTAAAAAATACTGATACAATGTATATGTTAACTTGGATACACCTAAACTATAAGACCTACTTTATGGTGGGTTAAATATTTTAAATGTCAGTATATGCCTTTCAGTAAATAACTTTAGTAACCACAAAGGGCACTCAAATTATAAAAACAACAGAGGAAACAAAAACTGTCTGGCATGTAAAACCAACTTTAATGTGATTATTAACTGCAGGTTTTCTAAATTAAGGTCCTGGGGCCTCAGATTTCTTGCTTGTGAAGTAATATTATTCTCCTGCCCGTAAGGATGTAAACTGATTCTTCTTTTCTCCATCGTCACTAATCTGTAGCATTCTGGTTGTGATAACAGACTGACTGGAGATTTTCTGCTTGCTTAGAAAAGGCCCGGGTAGGCAGCAAAACAAAAGACAGGTGGCTGGATTTAAACAGACTTTTATAATTCGCTTAGTGTGAGGTGTGTAGTTAGATAAGCAGTCCATTACGCCAGTGAAGAGGAAAAAAATAATAAAGTTCCCAGTTTTATTTTTACTCACTACAACTAGTGTGGAGACAAAGGACAACACCTATTGGGAAAATTTACATATCATTGTTGTGATGGTTGTTTCTAAAACACATAAATGGCTTGTTCAATTGAAAATAAGCTTCATGGCTAATCAGTGAACTAAATATATAGTTATTATTTTGGCAGATGTGTTACAATTACTTTTAGAGTCAGACTAGCCTCACTCAGAATTGTAAAAATGACAAGGATTATCCTAGTGTTTATGTCTCCGTCCTCAATGGCCCTTTACTTGCTTGCTGCTAATAAGAAGCAGCTCTCTTGGCCTTCTCCTGATCTCATACTCCTCTCTTACCCTCAAAGCCTCACAACATTCAAAGTCATCTTGAAAGGTTTTAGAAAGGAATGAGTGCTTTGCACTGTTCTCCTTGCTTGCTAGATGACACCTTAGCTAGTCTGGTAGACAGTTTTCAGTGAAAGTCTTCAGGTTCTTATCCCAGGGTATGGGTGATTGCTGTAGGCTTTATAAGTAACCTGATGGCCACTTTGAAGGGGACAGAAGGTAGGGTAGTACTTGGAGGTAGTAGGACCTTTTGTGTCCACCAGATAAAACCGCATAATTAATTACTTAATCTCTCTATTGGCCTCCTTGAAGTTATGTATATCTAATACAGTGAGTAATGCAGATGTTTCTATCCTCCATTTTAATAAAGAAACCTATTGTTTAGCTAGCAATTTTAATATTAGTCATTAATAGGAGATATGCATATATTATGCTGAGAAGTTTTCAATTTGTTTTCAATTCTAATTGATGACAGTTGTTTTCAGCAACAGATGTGAAACTTTAACACTTTCTTAGCATTTCTTTAAAATCATATAATTTTCTCATATGACCTAATGAAGAGGAATATATTATTAAAGTCTTTTCTGTGTATTTCCAAGATAAACTCTATTTGATCATATGAAATTATTCTTTTAATGAACAGGTAGATTTAACTTATTAATTTATTTAAGATTCCTGCATTTATATACATAAATGAAAATATAGAATTTCTGGTGTTTTACCAGTTGGATATCTTTAGGTAGGGCTACAACCATCTTCTAGAATGTGTTCATCTTAGCCTGCTAAAATTAGTTCACCATACCAGCCTTTTACCATCTAGAAAATCAAGCAAATATTGAACTCATAAAACAGGACAGGGTGCCATGGAAAAAAATCTGAACAAAAATTACTACAAAAAATAAATAAAGTAGAATAATTGAAAGTTATCACTATGAAAATCTTTTTGAGAGCAGAATAAAAAGATAAATAGTATTAAAACGTTATAGAAAAGGCCAGTCAAGAGGCCAGAATCCGATTAGGAGATGCAGTGAGGCAGAAAACTTAGAGGCAAAATCATTCTTCAGTAAATAATAATGTTTTCCAGAATGTAGTAATACCTGAGACCAATTTTAAGGACCTTCCAAATTCAAGTGGAATGGAAAAGATCCTGGGAAAATTTATGAACACCAAGAGTACTTAGATCGTTCAAACTTCTGTGGAAAAGGCACCTCCATGTTAGGCAGATGGGCGTGACATCAGGTCACTGGGCAACACTGGATTCTGAGAGAGAAGAGGACAGTTCCTGCACAGGTCAAGGGAAACATTCTGAAGCTAGGACAGACAGAATGTGTTGGTAAAAACCTGGGGTGATCAGTTTCCCCTTTCTTAGAAATTGTCCAGAGTCTATACTCCAGTAGAAAGAGGGGAGAATCAATGCAGAGGACAACACAGGATCCAAGTAAAGTGGAACAGAAGCCACAGCACTCCCCGGGGTGCTGCAGGCTAGAGAGTAGTAAACCCAAGTTCCAGAGGAGGACCAAGGTTACATGACCGGGACCCTGAGCAGAGGGAGGCTCCACAGAACACAAGCATGGCTGGGAACCCTTAGGAAAAAGCCTTCCTCCAAGTATCAGTAGACTAAAATGTGGAGTGGTAGAGCAAAAACATTTGATACCAGTAATAAAAAGTGTGATCACAGCATAGTTCTTAAGCAGATCACAGTTATGGAATGACTTCCATAATGGCTTTCCATGTTGTAAACATATACTTTACAGAGGGGTTCTCAGTTTCTCAGACCTATGAATTGTGGAAGATTCTGGCATGTTGTTTCCCCAAATACATCCATCCTTCCTCTTTAGTGATAGATTTGTAGTCAGGCTCCTGAGCACCGAGCAGTGCTGCACTCCCCAGCCTCCCAACCTCTGACGTGGCCACCTCACTAATTCTTTTCAGAGGAACGTAATGGAAGTAATGTGTTTTCAGAGGAGCTCTTACTCATTTTCCTTTCCACTGAGCTGGAAGACTAATTGCCTGCAACTAAGCTGCACCATACAGGCAAAGACAGTTGCCCTGAGGAGCTTCAGAGAAAGGCAGTGGAACTCAGATGTTTGGAGTAAGGCGCACATGGCGACAAGTGATAAATATGAAGAAAAATACAGCAGGCTATGCGGATAGAAAGTGAAAGTTGCCATTTAAAATGGGTTCTAGGAAAGTCTTCCCTGAGAGGTGACATTTGAGCAGTTACAAAGAGAGAGCAAGGCTGGCTGAGAACATGCATGACAGGTGTAGAGACGGCACCTAAAAAGCTTCAAGCAGGAGATGCTCAGGTGTGGAAGGTTGGGCAAAGAGGGCAGCATGGCCTGAAAAGGAGTGGTAGACAGGGTTACAGCGCTGAGGGCACGACACAGTGAAGACCAGACCATGAAGGACTTGTTGGCCAGGCTAAAGATTTTGGCTTTGACTCTGAGATGGGAAAGCACTGGATGACTGTGAGCAAAGGTGGGCAGGGATCACTCTGACGGCCTTGCAGAGAAGAAACTGGCAGGGAGGGTGTGGAAGCAAGAAAGTGGGTCAGGGAGGAGGCTCTGTCACTGTCCGGGTTAAGAGCGGTATTTGGGACCAAGGGCTGTCGGGAGAAGCAGGGAAGGCCGGCTCCAAGACCACATTACTTAACTGTAACCTCCTGACCCTCCGAAGAGCAGTGCACAGAAATGATTGCCTGTGGGTATAAGGTACATTGTCTTTTCATCAAAAGCCCTTGTGTACTACACTTTTTTAAAGCTACATATATGCATTACCTTGATTTAAAAAAAATTTTTTTTAATCTTAAAGGAATAAAGGGCTGGAGGTAGAGTACTGGCCTAGCATGCACAAGCCCCTGGGTTCAATCCTGGTACTACAAAAACAAAAAAAGTTAAATAAAACTGTTTACCTTTGGTATTTTTCCATATCAGTATATATAGGCCTATATCATTCATTTTCAATTTTAATTTTTTATATTTTAAAACCTGTACTGATTTATAGAAATTTGTTTTTAAAGCAGCTGGATATGCCTGTAATTCCAGCACTCTGGAAGACTGAGGCAGGAAGATTGCAAGTTAGAGTCCAACCTGACTTTAACTTAGCAAGACTCGTGTCTCAAAAGAAAAAAAAAATTAAAGGGCTGGGAAGTATCTCAGAGGCCCTGGGTTTAATCCCCAGTACCACTAAAAAGAAAAAGGAAAGTAGAGAAATAGAAAAAACAATTCTAAAATGTATATGGAACCACGCAGGATCTCAAATATCAACAATCTTGTTGAAGAAGAAGAAAACTAGAGGCAGTCACATTTTCTGATTTCAAAATAGATCATAAAGGGATCCAGGCATGGTGACGAGGCTGAGGCAGGAGGATCACCGGTAATCCCACCAATCGGGAGGCTGAGGCAGGAGGATCACTGAAAGTTCGAGGCCAGCCTGGGCTACATAGGGAGACCCTGTCTCAAATAACCCTCCCCCCAAATATATATACATATGTGTGTGTGTGTGTGTGTATGTGTGTGTATGTATATATTACAAAAGTATGATAATTAAAACAGACATACTGAGTGTTTGATTGGAACAGACCGCCCCAGAAATAAACCATATGTAATACACTCAACTAATCTGGAAAGGGTGCTGAGAATACACATGAGTAAAGGATAGTCTCTTCAACAAATAGTGCCTGAGAGGTTTTATCTATATGCAAAAGAATAGAATATTTTGTACCATACTCAGAAATTAACAACAAAAAAAATTGGAAATGTAGCTCAAGTGGTGGAGCGTTTGCCTAACAAGTGCAAGGCCCTGAGTTTGATCCCCAGCACTCCCCCAAATTAGATTAATTACGAAAAAAAATTGATTCAAAGCCTAACAGTAAGAACTGAAACTGTAAAATAGACTGTACACTGTTGATTAGAATGTAAAGTGGAATGTTTTATGGAAAATAATACACAGTCCCTCTGAAAATTAGAACTAGATTGCCATATAATCCAGCACTTCTGTTTCTGGACATGTATCCGAAGGAGAGAAATCAGGGAGTGGAAGAGGCTGCTGCACTCCCACTCTCATCACAGCTTCACGCACCCCAGACAGACCCAGCCTAAATGGCTGAGATGACAGGGAGCCATCACGTAGCCATTCCGTGGCGTTTCTTTCATCCGTGGGAAAGAAGGAAATTCTGCCAAGGTGACAACATGGATAGATCTGGACAACATTCTGCTCAGGAAAGTAATCCAGTCAGACAAATACTACACAATTGCATTTTATGAGTGATCTAAAATAGACAAACCCACAGAAGCAAAAAGTAGAATGGCATTTGCCAGTGCCTGAAGGGAGGGGAAAGGAAGGTGCTGTCAATTGAGTTACACAAGACGGATAAATTCAAGAGATCTGCGGTGCAGCATTGTGCTTGTAGTTAACATACTGGGTACTGCGTACTTAAAAGTTTAAAGACGGTAGGTTTCGTGTTGTCTGTTCTTGTAAAAACACTTTATTGGAGTATAATTTAGATAACAGAATTTACCCATTGGAAGTGTATAATGCAGTGGTCTTCAGAGTGGCACACTGCTCCATTGGGCCGTCGTCTTCAATAAGAATGTCCTTCGACCACGTTGGTAGTCATTCCCTATGCCTATTCTCCAGGCCCCAGGTAACCACTAGGTTTTTTGGGTTTTTTTTTTTTTTAACCTATAACTTTGCTTTTTCTGGAAATCACATTTTTTGGGGGTTTTTTTGTTTTTGTTTTTGTGCTGGAGCTCAAACTCAGGGCTAACCACTGAGCTGAATCCCCAGCCTGGGAATTACATGTAAATTGAATTGTATAGTTTTTTGTGTAATGTTTTGCATCTGAGTTCTTCAACTTATCTGAAGCTCTCTGGAGTTCACTCATTGTAACAGGCACCAACAGTCCATTTCTTTGTATCCCTCAACTCTGGATAGCACCCACAGTTGGTTCATTAGGTCTCTACTATTTGGTCATTTAGATTCTACCTTGAGGCTCTTGGGAATAATGCTGCCATGAACATCATTAGCATTTAAGTCATTGTATGAGTGTACCGTTTTCATCTCTTTTGTATGGATGGAGTCCTACAAGTGGAATCATTAGGTTATTATGTTTATGGGTTGAGTTTTTTTGTTTTGTTTTGGGGGGTTTTTTTGTTTGTTTTTTTTTAAGTTTTGGGGATTGAACCTAAGAAATGCTAAGGTACATCTCCAGTCCATTTTATTTTATTTGAGACAAGGTCTCACTAAGTTACCCAGGCTGGCGTGGAACTTACAATCCTCCTGCTCAGTCCACCAAGTATTATGTTTAATTTTTAAAGAAACTTCCAAATTGTTTTTCAAAGTTGACTATGCCATTTTACATTCTTACCAGCAGTACTTGAAGTTTGCAGTTTCTCCTTGCCAATGCTCATTTTTCTGTTTTTTTTTCTTTTTTGTAATAACCACTTGAATAATGTTGTTAATGGTATCTCACCATATAGTAATATGTGCTCCCCTAAAAAGTAATGATAATGAATATATATGTAGTCATTATTAGCCATTCCTGTGTCTTATTTGGCAAAATGTCTACTCAGAATTTTTGCCCATACGTATTTTAATTTGGTTGTTTGTCTTGTAATTACTGAGTTGTAAGAGTTCTTCAGCTGGGCGTGGTGCATACATCTGTAATTTTATCTCCTCAGGAAGCTGAGGAGCTCAGTGGTAGGGCATCTGCCTGGCATGCATGAGGCCCTGGATTCGATCTCTCTCCCTCTCCCTTCTTCTCTCTCTCTCTCTCTCTCTCTTTCACACACACACACACGCTTTATGTATATATAATGGACTCAAATACTTTATTGAGTATATTATATGTAAATGTGTTCTCCCAGTCTGTGGTTTGCCTTTCCAAAAATACAAAAAGTTTTACATTTAATTAAGATCAATTTATCAAATTTTTCTTTTGTATATTGTATTTTTTAGTGTTCCAACTTTATTCTTTTATAAAATTCTTTTGGTAATATCAGTCCTTTGCATTTCCATATATATTTTAGGATCTGCTCATCAATTTCTACAAACGATCTATTTGAGAATTGGGCTTAACAATTTCAGCTATTCCTATCCATGAACATGGAATCTCTTTTATTTAGAGCTTCTTTTATTTCTTTTTTGTTGTTGTTTTTTGTTGTTTTGGGGGGAGGGTTATTGTTGTTGTTATTGTTGTTTTGTGTTTTAGACAGGGTCACGCTATGTAGTTTGGGCTCCCCTTTAATTCACCATGTAGCCCAGGATGGCCTCAAATTTGCAACAGTCCTCCTGCCTCAGACTCCCAAAGAGCCTCTTTATTTTCTGTCTGCGTTTGTCATTTTCAGAATACAGGTCTAAACTTAATCTTTTTTATATTAATGTAAAAGAATTATATTCTTAATCATACTTTCAGATTTCCTTTGCTGGCACATAGTAGAAATACAGTACCTTTTCATACATTAGTCTTGGGTCCTGTTACCTTGTTAAACACTAGTAGTTTAGTAGTTCTGTGGATAAAAGCAGTTTTTCTTCTTCTCTTCCCACCTGATGCTTTTAGTTCCTTTATTTATGGTCATGTTGCTCTGGCAAAAATGCCTAAGTACAGTTCTCTGTAGCAGAGGTGAATTCCAGCATGCTTGTGGTTTTCCTGGTGATAGGGGAAGGTACTCAGTTTTTTACCACTATGTAAGTTATAGTGTTTTTGTAAATGCCTTTTTTCCCTTCAGTACTGGTGACTGAACATGGGGGCTTTGCACTGAGCTACATCATCAGCCCTTTCTTTATTTGTTTTGAGACAAAGTTGTCCAGGATGGGGTCAAACTTACAATACTCTTGTTTTAGCTTCCCAGAGTGCTGGGATTACAAGTGTGTGCCATCTTGGCTGGCTGCGCCTTCTATTTAGAAAACCTCTTTTTCTAGTTTTGGTAGAGAGTTATTATAAAGATTGGATTTGGCCATGTGGTTTTTCTTCATCTATTGACAATCACATGACTTTGTCCTCTATTAATGTGACGGTACATTAATTGGTTTTCAGATGTTGAAGCAACCTTACATTTCAGCTTCATCATGTGGTGTGATAAAGTCAAAATGTAAGGTGCCAGCTTCAGTTAGCCAGTATTTTATTACAGGTTTTTGTTTCTCTGTCCAGAGGCCTAATGGTCTGTAGTTTTCTTGTGATATCTGTGCCTTCCTTTGGTATCAGAATAAGTCTCGTGGGAAGGAGAGGGAAGTGTTAACTTCCTCCACTATTTTCTGAAAGTCTGTGAAGGATTATTATTATATCATCTTTAAATATTTGGTAGAAATCACCAGTGAAGTACTCTGGACCATGGCTTTTATTTATGGATAGATTTTAAGTTACTAATTGATTTCTTTTTAACTTATTATAGATCTATCCAGATATTCTATTTCTTCTTGATGAAATTTTAATCATTTCTGAGAATTCGTTCATTTCATCCAAGTCAGGGGTTGTGCTCTGAAAGAGGGCAGAATTGGTTTCCTGAAGGTTTAATAGAATTCACATGTAAAACTAACACCAATATCTCCACAGGAGGTTATTTGACCACAGATTTCACTTCTTTAATGGTTGTTGAACTATCCTTGTTTTTTCCTCTTCTGTGAGTAAGATTTACAACATTAAATCATCTCGGATTATGTCCATTTAATCTAAATCTTGAAACAGGTTGTCGTAAAATTGTTACTATTCCTTTATACACTTTCCCCCTCCTTTATTGTAAAATATAAATACCTCACAGCAAAATGTATAAAACTACTAAATAAATAAATATAAAAGACAAACTGTAATTTTAATCAACCTCAAGACAGGAACAATAACAGCAATATTGGGTAGGTAATTAGATCAGTAGAAATTCCCATCTTAAAATAAAAACCTTGTCATTAGATCTAAAATTAATTTTCAACAGACATTTACAGGTGGAAAATCTACAGCACAAAAATGTTAAATGTGTGCCTGGATTTACATAGTAAGCAGCTTAATTAATATACAATCTGGAATTCCTCCTTTCACCTATCTTTGTCATGCTGTTGTAATCCAGATGTCAGATGGACCCTTTCTCCCTCCCTCTTAGAGATCTGGGACTAATAGACCAAAACCACCAATGATTTCACAGCCTGTGAAAGTCTGAAAATCTTCCTAATATTTTTGCTAATTCCCAGGGCTTATATTCTTTATCCCTCCAATACATACAGCCTGATATGCTCTTTGTACAGTATTACATTGGATTCTTCAAGAAGAGTTCCACACTTATAAAAGCATTATGGAGCAGGGGTGGCTGTCAGGTAAATGAAGCCTGCCTCTTACACAGTGATTGACACCGCTAGTGATTTGGAAAGGGAAGTAGAGGAACACCCTGAAATAGCAATTTAAAAGTCTGTCCCAGCCAGGCATGGTGGTGCATGCCTATAATCTCAGCCATCCTGGGGAAGCTGATGCAGGAGGATGGCAAAGTCTAGCCCAGCCTAGGCAATCTCAGCAAGACCTATCTACAGATAGACGATAAAAGGGGCTGGAGATAAATCTCAAGTCTATACCTAGTGTTACTGGTATCCAGTGCTCTTGCTTGTTACAGTTTCCAGTTCCTTTTTTCCATTCTAGATTCAGTACTTACTTTTTCCTCACCTGCCAGCTTCCATTTTCCCTCATGTTCTCTCTTCCAGATTAACCTTCAGCCTGCTTCAGACTCTCTGAACTGCTCTATAGAATGGTTTACTCCTTCCTTGTGGGCTACATGGCAGTGAGAGATAGGCCCAGGCTGGCAGTAGGAGCATTCAATCTCTGCTCAAAACACTTCTTGACTGTCTCTTTGACAAGGGTTCGTTTTTCAGAGGAATTCATAAAACCATCTAGTTGTATTTTTTACATTTCTATTTTCTCATGTCAAAAGCTAATTCGAATGTTCCAGCAAGGGAGTGACAACTTCTTGCAGGCCTTTGACCAGAAAAAAATATTTCTTTTGCTCAGTTCCATTGTCTCCTTGTTCAGTGCACACAGCTGACAGAGAGGAAGGAGACCCCCACCTCGCCCTCGTGCATCAGTAAGGTGCCAGATACTCCTGGCAGATATATCCAACACTCACACTGGGGAGACTGAAGTGTGAGGGCTTGATTCTTGGCCAGATTCACACAGTGGGCAATTGGCAATCAATAACTCAGGTAAAGCAGTGCCGAACTGTCTTCCATGAGAGGTGAGGCCAAGCTCCCTCACTGTCGGGACGCAACCTGATTGGTTTGGTCTTTCTTGCTAGAGCCAATATTGATTTAAACATGAGATTTCTTTAAAAATTTAAAAGAAATAAACAATGATTTCTTTCTTATAAGCACAGTCCTGATTGATTTAAAACCTCTTGAATGTGTACAAGGAAATAACCAGATTTTAAGCCCCTGCAGTGGAGAGGTCTACGGCAAGTATGTGTGCAAGACCACTGCCCTCAGCAGAGTGACGCACTGAGGCGATACTCAGTGGATCTCTGGAAAGTGAACAGAGTTTTAAAATGTTTCATTAATAATGTTGCATCTAGTGAACCACAGAATATGTGAACTAAAAAGAGATCATCAATGCAATCCGTTTGCTTCATGGCCAGAGAAGTAAAACAGAGAACAAGAGGTAGAAGAATACACAATATTGGTGTCCTGAATCTGCTGTTTATGGGCTGACTGCAGTTCCTCAGATCACTCCAAGCTTCAGTTTCTTCATCTGTGATAGCAGTTTAGAGGGTGGTTGGGAGATAAAATGTGATGGCATTATGAGATACTATGAAATATGTTGATAAAACCATTACATGATTGTAAATCAGTATTAGAATCCCCATTGCTGCATACAGGAGATCTAGAGAGAGATAAAGGATTTGTTCAAAGAGAGCCAGTTAGTAGCAGCCTGGATCTAGAACCCAGCTCATCTGACTCTTCATTAGGCCATATTGCCCCTGGGATTTGGCTAAAATCTGATTTTGAGCCCAGAATATATTCTATTCTTTTTCATCATACCTCAGCCAGAGTTAAATCTCTTCATTTTCTGAGGTGCTGGGCCAAAGGCAGATAAACCTGAGTGCAAAGTACTTCATGTCCCAGCAGAGTGGCCAGTTGATGTCACAGTTCCCCTGACAAGCTCCATAAATGGTTCCTCTCCCAGACTCCTGTTTTAGTATTTGCCTTACAGAAATATTCAAGATCTCATCAATCTCTAGTGGAATACCTGCTCATCATCAGTTCTCATTCAAGCAAAGCATATTTGCAATACAGACCCTCATGTATTTCCCACTTAAGAGTCTTATTTTTCCTATATCACATTAAGTGTTCTGTGATTAAGTGTACACTCAGTTTGTAATTCATAGTCACTCAGCAGAAGCCCATATCTTACTAAGAAGATAGTATCTATTCTAAAGCCCAGTTCTAATTTACTAGTTATAGTCACACATACTTCTCAATACTATGGACAGTCTTATTAAAGAATGGGCTCGGCTGACAGTATGATCGATGGTCTGAAAATAGCATCAGGCTTTATAGTAAGGATTTGTTTTATTACTCCAATTTATTTGCTTAACTTGTTATTTGTAACTTAAAGATGTACCAGGTCATTACACTAGTGACCCTGCTGCAGATACTGTACTTGTAGTTTAAAATTGCTTCCTTGTCCTAAAAATTTTGGGAAACTATTAAGAAGGGGGGAAGATAAGCAAATATATATTGGTTTTACAATAGTCCCAAGGTGGACTGATAATATGTGCAAAACTATACTACTGTCTGTTAGAGTATTTTCTCCTAAATGGCCATCTGTTTATAGAGTGATCAACCATTCAATGAAAGGCCCTCTTTTTTATGGTTTAAGATGAATACAGTCTTTATCCCTTGTATTTTTCCAAATAGAGAATCTGGACAAAAGTTTAAAGACATTAATGAAATAATAAGAATGAATAGCATTGCTTTCTACCAGTTGGAAATACTTTACAAATAGTTTATTTAATGTGTACTTTGTATTTGAAAGCTACGATAGTTCTGCTGTAATAAGTGTTAAATTCAAATGGAAAGTTGACCAAAAGTAAATGCAACAAATAAAAATAATGTACCTCTCAGTTAATTAATTAATAATTTTGTTATTAGAGTAATACTTAAAATAACAAGCCAGCTGGAATTTGTCTTCCAGTTACTACCAGTAGTCAGCCTTTTTTTCTGAGTCATTTGAGGATGCCAGTGATATGAACATATACTTTTCATAGCTCAGAAAATTAGAAAATTCTTCTTTCTATTGAACAGAAATACATGACCATGTAACTATCAACTGATTTTAGCTCTGCCCTATGGACTCTAATTTTCCTTTTGCTAATTTAATTTTCTGTTACTTTCATCAGTGTTTTCACTAGAGGGAATGAAATCTATTTTAGATTTTTTTTCATTCACTTTCCCCTAACTCATATGTCCCAGACTAGATCATAGAAGTCCCATGTCTTGAGAATTTTAGAGATTAATTTGGACATTAAGAAAAGGAATTATAGAGCTTTTTCTGCTTGACTTCAGAGCACAGTGAGACATTTTCCCAACATTCTACAATCCCTGCGACTGTTAATATACAGTGAATTCAGTGAAATATCCAAGTCTACCCAAACTGTAGCCTTCAATATTAGTTGCTCAGATTTTGAAGAGGAGAGGCCTCATCTGTGTGAGACCTGTGTGGAACTATTTGTTTTCTTCCAAGAGTAGACCAAGAGGAGGGGAATCCTGAAAATAGCTAGTTTTGAACCTCCAGTAAGTCCAAGACCAGCTCACACCATCCTGCAGACCATGCAAGTACTGAAACTTCTAAAAATGTAACAGATGAAGAGGACTTTATTAGGACATTGAACTTTAAACCTGATCAGCATCTGAAAGTGGTTTCCATTTTTGGAAATACTAGTAATGGAAAGTCTCACACCCTAGTAACAGTGTTATACACACAGAGGGTCTCTTGGGGGCTACCGTGAATGTAAGCCAGAGAACAGGGCCGCTGCTTAAAGTCCTGGCCATTTCAAGCCCCTCATGCAGCTAGGCTGCAGTGTGACCTCGTCCCGTCCCTTGGAGATGCCTTAGAAAGCGTACCCAAAGCTGTCACCAAGGAGAACGAGGCAGTCACTGCCTGCTGTGGCCTGAATGTTTCCTGAGCCACTCTGGGCCCTGCTGTCATTATTTTCTTTCTTTTCTTTTTTTTAGAATAACAGTAATATTGAGTTCGATCCCCAGCACCCAAAAAAAAAAAGAATAACAGTAATATACTTAATGTATTATAATATTTTTATAATATACCAGACTATTATATAGTAATATACATTTGGAGGATGTGCAGTTATTATTTTCTGTGAGACTGTGCACACTCAACACATGGGCTCTGAACACCCCTCAGACCTGGAGAAGCTCAGCCAGGACAGTATGAGTCATGTGGCAGAGGAGCACTTGCGAAGCCAAGAGCCACTGCATTTACTCCCTCCAGTGGGACAGCCAAGTTCATACCTGCAGCACCTGCTGTGAGAGAAGCAAGGAAGCTTCCACAGGCTGCCTGGATGGGTCTCACAAAATATGCCTGGTCTCAGCTATGTGATTGAGTGTCCCGACTGTGGTGTAGCCTGTCGCAGCTGCTGTACAGGTTTGGGAATCAAGATCCTGTGGATACTGTGGTGTGGACAGAGATTGTGCATGTGCGGATGGATTTCTGAAGGACAGCAATGCCCAGCACCTGTTGGAGGGGATGAACTTCATGGCTCAGCAGGAGTCTGACTTAGCCTTCGGCCCACCAAGACTGTGACTGCCCAGCTGACAGACCAGGTCACTTTGCTCAGCTCCCAGATCCTGAAATGCAGCAAGTGTGTGACATCCTTTAAAGACAGTGACGCTAAGCATCACGGCCAGACCCGTGGGCAGGTTTCTGCAACACCTGTTTATCCAAGACCTGGCCAGTGCATGAGCGTGACTGGGACCTGTGCCCAGGCGGGTGTGTGACCACTGCTACAACACAAGGAATCCCAGTGAGACATTACCAAGACACGGGTAGGTGATAAAGGTGGACACTCATTGCTGGGAAACTGGGCGAGGCTGTGAAGAACACCTTGGAACAGTGGTGACAGCCATTGATATAGGCCTGGTGAAAGGGAATGAAGCCAAACATGTTATATTTATTTCAGTTAAAAATAATAAGGGGATATATCATGTCTCCATATGTACATATGAAAGGAACTTGGAGTATATCAAGGTTGCTGCTGGCAGTGGCAACTTCCCCTCTGTCCCCAGTACAGGGAGAAGGGGGCTGTGGCATCAGGACTTACCCACAAGAGGAAGCCAGATACAGAGCCCTCATGTAGCTGATCACCTCTGGCTGCTGTCTCTGAGCCCGGGAAGACCCCCTTCCCCTCCTGGGCTGAGAGCTGCCTTCCCACTGCTCCTGCGTGAAGCAGCTTGAAGGGAGTTCCACTTGGCCCTTGGGAAGTTGGAGGCCAGCCATTGGTTTAATCCTGTGTTCATCAGAGACCACCCAGCTTAGTGTGCAGGACACTGGAGTGTGCTGCGGGTCACAGGTTGGCCTTCAGCCCTGAGAAATGAGAATGCAGGGATTGTGTTGTCTCTTGGGGAGTATGGCAGGAGCTGGGCTGCCCCAGCAACATTTCCTACTTATTGATGCGTCTGTCTCTACCAGCCTTCTCAGAAGGCTGCTCCTCTGCCTCTAAACTTCCAGAGCACCTGCACACTCTCCCCTGCCTCCAGCCTGTGATCTGCTTCTGAGTGTCACACGAGGATTTTTATTGCTTAAAGTGTCTTAATTCTTTGTTCCAAAACACACAGCCTCTCTGGCTATGGAAGGTGTGATCATGAGAAATCTTCCAAGAAAACAGACCACAGAATGGACTGTGAATTAGTTTTTTTTTTTTTAAGTATATATAAATATTTCAACAGCACATAAAGAAAAATAGTTCTATCTCTTGGGTCCTTGTAAGAGAAGTCAGGTGACATCCATATCTCTGTGACTGGAAAGAGACTGTTGTCCTTAATTCCTGTCATCAGTTTATCTTTGATGGCCAAAAAAGAATTAAAGCAACATAGTTCTAAGCAACATAGACTAAGCTGGTGGGCAGAGCTTTGGAGAGGTGCAGGGGTGTATGTGCCTGGCATGAATGTCTATGTAACATGTGCCTGGAATGAGTTGGTCCTTCTCAGACCTCCTTCCTGTCTGCCATGGACCACCAACTGAGGCCCTGTTCTAGAACTGTGTATTATCAAAATGCCATCATAAAGGAGTCTTCCTGCTGGGAAAAAAAGATCACGTCTTCTGTAGTGACACATGATATAAAGCAGAATGTGTAGCTAAGAATTTATTATGAGCCATATAAGAAAATAACGACATTTCAAGAGTAAATTAGCACCCATTTATTCATCTAGATGTGGAGGAGAGAAAAGATTTGGTCACGACCATGTACACTGAAGGATGACTTTGCTTTCCTGAAGTGGCACGCCACCTTACTCAGAGGCATCCTGGTCCCAGGGCTTATAGTAGACCATTATTTATTTGGAAACTTCTTTATTTGCCTAGAATCATAAATGCTTAGCTAAAGATGCTGAACTTGCCTCATACCAAAATATTATGTCATGTAAATGCCTCTTCCTGAAACAGAAATTAATGAGAAAAGAAATTTTGAAGAAAAGGGTGTTGCTTGCAGTCATCATTGCATAAGACCATCAGGAGAGACTTAAGCAATTGTTGAACCACATAGAACTAGAAAAATAACTGTGTTTTGCATCTGTCTAATGAGCACATTATAAGTTGTAAGCTGCTTTTCAAATGAAAGAAAAAAGGAATGGCTCCAAGATGACGATGACATCCTATCATATTCATTGTTGACACTGGAGCTATGAAGGACACAACTACATGTTGTAAACAGGCCAAATTGTGAGATATGTTTATGTATATTCATATTCTCTACTGGTCACAAGACTCTACCCAAGTATTCTCAAACCAATTCAGTGACTGTAAAAATAGGAAGTTTGTTCTCGGCTGTGTATCAGGAGACTTGGGAATGATACAGTCTGTGTTCTAATTAATACTAGAATGTCATCACTAAATGAGTGGTTCTCTGAGGTACTGTACATCCCCACCCACATATCACTGAAATTTATTGGAAAGGATTCTGAGATTAGGATCCATTTGCTTAAGAAAATAAATTAGCATATTTTAATACATTAGTCTTTCATAGAAAAGAAAACAAATCTATAGGAAAGCCTGTAACGTGACTTTAAGATGTCACAGAGTAATACATAATCAGACTAAGTCAGGTTATAAGATTCTAAAATGAAACATATTTGTAACATTGTCCATTGACCTCAAATGAAGAGTTTACCTGAATTCCTTATGTACTATATATATTGTAACATGGATCTAGGCAAGAATCAAAAATTTATGTTCTAGAAGATATGCCATAAGCTTTATTGTTTAGATAAAATGTAACAGTTCTGCATCTTCATATATCTTTGTTGTCTGGCAGGCTGTAAAGTATAAAAAAATTAAAACATTTATTAGAGATACAGGACATTTTATAATGATAAAAAGGCCAATCCAGGGTGATAAAACAATTATAAACATACATGTGCCTAATAGCAAAACACCAAAATACACAAAACAAAAACAGAACTCCAGGGAGAAATATTCAACAGTATTGGTTTTAAATTCAACAGAAATGGCATTTAAATTTATCCCACTTCCAGTCATGGATAAATAACCTGACAGATGAACTACGAAGACTTGAGTGATGTGACAAAGCAACACAACCTGATGGGTGTTTGTAAAATACTCCAGCAGCAGTAGAGTATGTCCTGTTCTTTGGGGTGCAGGATACACCCTTTGGGAGAGAGCGTATATTAGGCCATCCGGCAAACCTCAGGAATTTAAAAGGAGAGAAATAATATAAAATATGTTCTCTAATCCCCATAGAATGAAGGTAGAATTCAGTAGCAGAAAAAAATGGGAAAAGTTAAGAAATTGTGGAAATTATGCAACGTATTTCTAAATTACCAATGAGTCAAAAAAGAAATCACAGGAGAATCAGAAAATTCTTAGAGATAAATAAAAATACAAAATACTAAAATTCCAGGAATGTACTTGATAAAGATCATGCAGGGAAATTTGCAGCTATGAGTGCCTATGTAAGGAAAAAGAATGATCTCATGTCATTAAGTAACCTTAACACACACACAAATATATATCTAAATCAAGCAGGAAAAAAAATAAAGCAGAAAGTAATGAAACAGGGAATAGTTAAGGCTTTAGAGAAAATCAGTGAAACCCAAAGGTGATTCTTTCAAAATACCAAGAAAATTGACATGTATTTAGTAAGATCAAGCAAGAGAAAAAGAAAAGGGACTCAGTTTGCTGGAGTCAAGTGAAAAACTGACATTACTACCAACATAACAAATAAAAATGATTATAAAGGAATCCTACTATAAATAAATGTATGCCAAGAAATTAGGTATCTGTTTTTCTAAAGTAGGTGAAATGTGCAAATTCCTAGAAAGATACCAACTACTTATACTAAATCAAGAAGAAATAGACAACTTGAACAGATAGAGCTGTAACAGTGATGGTGAACCTTTTAAGAGACCTGGTACCCAAACTGCAACGCAAAACCGACTTACTCATTACAAAGTGCCAACGTCGTGATTAAAGATGAATACCGAGGTTTTAGTTTAGAAAAAACAACTCATACATTAAAAGAAAAACACAATAACAGAGCTTTCAGTGATACAAACAGACCCCTGTGACATGCACACCATTCACCACCAGTGTCTTACAGTAAGTAAAAAGATTGAATTAGTAACCAAACACCTACACACACAAGGAAAAACCTAGGCTCAAATGACTTCACCACCAAATTCTGCCTAACATTTTAAGAATTAATACCAATACTTCAAGTCATGTGTGGTTGCACACCCCTGTAATCCTAGTACTAGGGAGACTGAGGCAGGAGAATTGGCACAAGTTTGAGGTCAGCCTGAACTACACAGCAAGACTCTGTCTTGGGAAAAAACAAAGCAACCCAATACTTTACAGACTCTCAAAAAATAGAAAGGGATGAATACTTCTTAATTCATTTTATGGTGCTAGCATTATCCTGAGAGAAAAACATCACAAGAAAACTAAGGTCCAATATTTATGACTCCAGATGCGAAAGTCCTCAACAAAATACTAGCAAACTGAATCCAGAAACTTATTTTTAAAATGATACATCATCATCCAGCAGGATTTACCTCAAGAATGCAAAATGACACCAGGCATAGTAGTGCACACCTATAATCCCAGCACTTGGAGGCTGAAGCAGGAAGATCACCACAAGTTCAAGGCCAACCTGGGCCACATAGCGAGTTCAAGATCAGTTTGAACTACATAGTGAGACCCTGTCTCAAAAAGAAAAAGAAAAGAAAAATGAGTTCAGCATCTACAAATCAGTGTAAATGTCGCATGACAATAGAATAGAAATTTGACAAAAGCCAGCAGCCTTGTACAATACACTCAACACTATGTTGGGGGCAACAAATTAAGACCCCATCTGAAAACAATACCAAACATGGTGAAATTTAGTAGCATTAAGCATTAGGGCAATGCAGGTAGGAAATCACCCACTAAGATGGCTAGAATCAAAAGCTGGATAATACCAAGTGTCAGGCAAATTATAGAGAAATCAGAATCCCTCATATATTGCTGCTGGAGTGTACAGTGGTGCAGCCACTGTGGAAAACGGACTGGCAGATCCTCAAAGGGTTGCCATGTGCCTCACCAGGTCTATTGTATACACAAGAGAAACAACACACACCCACACAGAAACTTGCACATGAATGTTTGTAGCAGCATTACTCATAAGAGTCAAAGGACAGAAACAATGTGAATGTATATAAACAAAATGTGGCACATCTGTACAATAGAATATTACTCAGCTGTTAGAATGAAATGAAGTATTGGGTACATACTAACAGTTTCGATGAATCTTGACAACACTGTGCTAAGTGAGAGACGCCAGTCCCCAAAGCCCACATATTCTGTGATTGCATTCATATGTCTGTCCTGATAGGGAAGTCTACAGAGACAGAACAGATTAGTGTATGCTTAGGGTTTGGTGAGGGCTGGGTTAGAGTGAAAGAATAGGGATCAATAAAAGGTACAGGATTTTTTCTGAGGTGGTGAAAATGCTGTGTAATTGACTGTTTGATGGTTGCATGTATGTCTGAGTATACGAAAAATCATTGAATGTTTTAAATAAGCAAATTTTATGATACATGAGTTATATCTTAATAAAGACATTTGAAAAAAGAATAAGGGAGACATTTATATACTACTTTGGAATAATCTCAGTATTTTTGGTCTTAGTTTTATTTTTATTAGTATGTGTTTACTATACATAAAGATTACTTTAATCATGAGGAGTTGGTACTCATATGTAGCACATTTTAATTCTCTTTAAATCCCCTTCCCCTCCCTTCACTCCAGGTTGCATTTCTTTCTCTACCTTCCCTTCTACCTCCCTCCATCTCTTCCCCTCCCACTATCTTTTATTTTGCTTTTTATTTATACTTTGGGTTTCCCATATAAGAAACACCATGTGATATTTAAACTTGTGTGGCTGATTTATTTTACTTGACATTATGGTCTCAAGGTGTGTCCATTTTCCTACAAATGACTCAAGTTTATCTATCTTTATGGCAGAGTAGTACTCCATTGTGTGTAAGTACCACATTTTCTTTATCCATTCTTCTGTTGATGGACATAAAGACTGCTTCCAAGATTTAGCTACTGTGAATTGTACGTATGCATGTATCACTGTAATACGATTTTAACTCTTTCAGGAAGATACCTAGGAGGGGAATAGCTGGATTGAATGGAATTTCTTATTTTAGTTTTTTGAGGAATCTCCATACTGATTTCTATAAAGTTTTTTACATTCCCACCAACAATCAAGAAGGGGCCCCCCAACACACACACACACACACAGTCTCTCCAGCATTTGTTGTTATCTGGCTTCTTGATGATAGCCTTTCTTTGGAATAAGATTGATCTCAGTGTTGTTTTCATTTGTCTTTCTCTAATGGCTAGGTATAGTGAACATTTTTTTCATGTATTTATCACCCATTTGTATTTCTTCCTCTGACAAGTGTCTGTTCAATTCAGATGCCCATTTTTTGATTGGGTGTTTTATTTTGGGGGCCTAAGTTTTTTGAGTTCTTTATATATTCTAGATATTAGTCCTCTGAGAAATAGCTGGCAGAATTTTTTTCATTTGTGTTGGTTGTCTCCTCACTCTGTTGGTTGTTTCCTTTGCTGTGCTGAAGCTTTTTAATTTGATATGATCCCATTTGCTGATTCTTGGCATTGTCTCTTGTGCAGTTGGGGTTCTGTTCAGAAAGTCCTTACCTAGCCCATGTCCTCAAGAGTTGTGCCTGTTTTATCTTGATCCATTTTATTTTAGTTTAGTATATGTGACAGATGTGGGTCTAGATTCAATCTTCTGCATGTAGATGGCCAGTTTTCCCAGCACCATTTATGAAAGAGGGGCTCTCTCCAGCATGTTTTTGGCCCTTTGTCAAAGACCGGATAATTGAATGTGCTTGGAGTTGTTTTTGCATCCTGCATTCTGTATCATTGAGCTATATGTCTGTCTTTTTGCCAGTACCACGCTATTTTTATCACTGTAATTTTGTAGTATAACTTGAAGTCCAAAATTGTGATTCCTCCTTACTTGCTCTTGTTGTCCAGCCTTGCTTTTGCTATTCCAGGTCTCTTCTGGCTCCATATGAATTTTAGGATTGTTTTCTCTAGTTCTAAGAGGAATGCTATTCGCACTTAGATTGGGATTATGGTAAATCTTAAATCAGTATGAAAATACAGCCATTTTTACTATATTGGTTCTGCCTACCCAAGAACAGGAATGTTTTAGTTACTTTTCTCTTGTTGTTGGGACAGAATACTCGACACCCAAAGTTAGGGGAAGAAAGGCTTATTAGCTCACAGTCTGTAGAGATTTTAGTCTATAGTCTGCTGGGTCTGAGGCGGCAGGCGGCGTGGCAGACCGGCAGCCAGCCGGCTGCAAAGTAAAGTGATGAAAATGTAAGGAATGTATGTAAATAAGCAATGTAAACAAGCAGTTAGTTAAGCTTCTTCCTGTATCTTTATCTAGGCTACCTGCCCCCAGGGCGGCCCGCACTCTCGCCCCCAATTTCAGTCTCACATCTTTGATCCCAGCAGAACAATGTCAAACCGATCAATGGATCAATTTAGTAATCACACACTCTAGATCCAGCTATCTCTTACCACATGAGGCTTTGGGGGGACATCTAGACACAAACCATAACAAGGAAATATCTTTCCATTTTCTGATGACCTCCTTAATTTCCTTTTTCAAAATACTGTGGTTTTCATTGTAGGGACCTTTCATTTCCTTAGTTAGGTTAATCCCTAGGACATTTAATTTTTCTTGATGATACAGGATGTGAAAGGTATTATTTCCCTAATTTCTTTCTCAGTGAGTTTATTATTGGTGTACAAGAATGCTATTGATTTTTGTGTGTTCACTTTGTATCCTGCCATGCTACTGAATTTGGTTATTAATTATAGGAGTCTTTTGGCGGAATTTTTAGGGTCTTGTAAGTAGAGGATCGTGTTATCTGTAAATAATGATGCTTTGGCTTTGTCCTTTCTTGTACATACTCCATCCATCTATTTATTTATTCATTCATTCATTCACTCATTCATTCATTCATTCATTCACTCTTGTCTGATTGCTCTGGGTAGGGTTTTGAGAACTGTGCTGAACAGGAATGGTGATAGTGGACATCCTTGTTTCATTCCTTATTTTAGAGGAAAGACTTAGCTTTTCCCCATTTAATATGATGTTGGCAGTAGGTTGGTCATAAATGGCTTTTGCCAAATTGAGATCAGGTCTTTCTATGCTTATTTTCTTCAGGGTTTTTATCATGAGTGAATGTTGGATTTTTCAAAGGTTTTTTCTGCCTCTACTGAGATGATCATGTGATTTTTGTCCTTCTATGTGTGTGATGGATTACATTTACTGATTTGTGTATGTTGAATCATCCCTGCATCCCTGGGATTAAGCCTAGTTGGTCATGATGTATTATCTTTCTGATGACTTGTTGCATTCTGTTTGCCAGTATTTCGTTGAGGATTTGGGCGTCAATATTCATTAAAGAGATTGGCCTGTAGTTTTTTTTTTCAGTTGGATCATTGTCTGGTTTTGAGAGCAGGGTAATGCTAGCTTCCAGGAATGATTTTGGAAGTACTCCTTCCCTCTCAATTTCATTAAAGAGTTTTACTACTCCTTCAGTTTCATTGTCTATTATTGAATTATTACTCCATTTCTTCTGAGTTCTCCAATTTTTTGATGTATGGGTTTGTGAGGTAATTGCTGGTAATTTTCAGGATTTCAACAGTGGCCATTGTGATTTCACCTCTTGCATTTCTAATTGCATTGATTTGTGTCTTGTCTTTGCTTTTTTTTTGTAAGATTGGCTAAGTATTTGTCTATTTTGTTTATTCTTTCAAAGAACCAGCTGTTTGATTCATTGATTTTGTTTGTAATTTCCTTTAAGTCTCCATTTCATTAGTTTCTGCTCTGCTGTTTATCATTTTCTTCCTTGTACAAGTCTGGATTTGGATTCTTATTGTTTTTCTAGGATCTGGAGGTATACCGTTAGGCTGTTTATTTGAGCTCACTCTTTTTCTAGTTTGGGGGGGGGGTTGTTGGGTTTTTGTTTGTTTGTTTGTTTTGATGCTGGAGTTCGAACTCAGGGCCTTGCACTTGCTAGGCAAGCACTCTAACCACTGAGCTAAAGTCCTGGCTGTCACTCTGTTTTTCTGAGGTAGGCATTCATAGCTATAAACTTCCCTCTTAGGACTGTTTTCATTGTGTCCCATAGATTCCCAGTATGTGGTATTGGTATTAATCATATGATTGTAGCATCTGTCTAATTTTTTCCTTCATTTCTTCTTGACCCATTGATTATTCAAGAGGATGTTGTTTAATTTCCATGTGTCTGCATACTTTCCATGATTTCTTTTGCCATTGATTGCTAGTTTCATTGTACTATGATCTGATGATTTGTGTGGGATGGTTTTGATTCTTTTGCATTTACTTAAGCATGCTTTATGGGCTAGAATGTGGTCTATTTTGGAGAAAAACCATATGCTGCTGAGAAGAATGTGTATTCTGTTGTAGTTGGGTGGAATGCTCTGTGCATAAAATCTATTAAGTCCATTTATTTGGAGGTTTAGTTCAACTTTGATATTTCTTTGTTTTTGTTGTTGTTGGGGTTTTCTGTTTTGTTTTGTTTTAATCTCATAGATCTGTTTATGGAATTGGGGTATTGAGCTCTCCCATTATAATGGTGTTGGGGCTTATCTAATTTTTTGTGTTCGGTGGTGTTCGTTTTGTGAAGTTGGGTATGTTGATGTTTGGTGAATATATGTTTATAATTGGTATCCCTTCCTGAATTGTTATCTTAGTCACTATACAGTGATTTGCTTCTTCTGATCAGTTTTGGCTTGAAATCCACTTTGTCTGAAATTAAGATAGCTGCTTTTGGTTTTTCCAGGTTTCCATTGCTTTCCTGCTTTTGATTTTTTTATACATTTTTATTAAAATTTGTCAAAAATTACACAAACTTACAGGCCATTACGCAAGCTTACAGACCACAGTACATCGTGCCTTTTGCTTATGACAGCGAGCAATGTAAACAACCACACAGATACAGCATTAAATCACAACTACATAAAGTTACTGTAATACCTAGTGTTCATGTTACTGTTTTGAGTTGGGATTATTAGGTTCTTGTTTTTAGGATGTCTTTATTCCTCTGGCTTCCCATTCCCCTCCCCCTTTACCCTCTTCTTGTTCCCTTGGACTCTTTGCCTCTTGGCTTAGATCTGACCCTTTGCCTTTTTTGTATCCATTGTTTACCATTTTCTTTTGTTTGTATTTTGCCTCACTCAAATGAGGGATACCATATGCTATTCAAGCTTTCAAGTCTGGTTTATTTCACTCAACATTATATTTTCCAGGTCTGTCCATTTTCCAATAAAAGACTCTAATTTGTCATTCTTTATAGCTGAATAGTATTCCATCATGCATAAATACTACATTTTGTTTATCCAGTTATCTGTTGATGGACATACTGGCTGTTTCCAGAATTTAGCTATTACGAATTGTGCTGTTATAAACATCGGTATGCAGGTATCACTGTAGCATGATGTCTTTAGCTATTTAGGGAAGATTCCCAGTAAGGGAATAGCTGAGTTGAATGGGATTTCTACTTTCAGGCTTTTGAGAAATCTCCATGCTGATTTCCATAATAGTTGTACTAGTTTACATTCACACCAAGAGTGTAGGAGGGTTCCCTTTTCGCCAAAGCCCCGCCAGCATTTGTTATTGTTTGATTTCCTAATGACTGCCATTCTTTCTGAGGTAAGGTGGAATCTTAGAGTTGTTTTAATTTCCATTTCTCTAATAACCGTAGGTGTTGAATTTTTTTTCATGTATTTGTTGACCATTTGTATTTCTTCCACTGTGAAGTATCTGTTCATTGCTCTAGCCCATTTCTTGAGTGGGTCATTAATTTCAGGTCGTTTAATTTTTTTGAGTTCTTTGTATATTCTAGATATTAGTTCTCTGTCTGAGGAATAGCTGGCAAAGATTTTTTCCCATTCTGTGGATTTTCTCTTCACTTTACGAATTGACTCTTGCTGTACAGAAGCTCTTTAGTCTAATATAATCCCATTTATTGATTCTTGTTGCTGTTTCCTCTGCAGTTGAGGTTCTTTTTAGAAAGTCCTCCCCTACCTCTATGTCTTTGAGTGTTTTGCCTATTTTGTCTTCCAGAAGGTTAATGTTTCTGTCTTAATGTTTAGATCTTTGATCCATTTTGATTTTAATTTAGTATATGGTGAGAGATATGGGCCCTGTTTCATTCTTCTACAAATGAATAACCAGTTTTCCCACCACCATTTGTTGAATAGGCTATCTTTCCTCCAACATATGCTTTTGGGTCCTTTATCAAAGATCATGTATTTGAATATGTCTGAAGAAGTTTCTGTGTCCTCGATTCTGTTCCATTGGTCCATGTATCTATGTTTGTTCCAGTACCATGCTGGTTTTATTACTATTGGTTTGCAGTATAGCTTAAAGTCTGGAATTTCTATGACACCTTCTTTGGTCTTATTGCTCAGTATTGCTTTTGCTATTCGGGGTTTCTGCTGTGTCCATATAAATTTTAGGATTGTTTTCTCTAGATCTATAAAGTATGCTGTTGGTATTTTGATTGGAACTGCATTGAACCTGTATAACAGTTTTGGAAGTACGGCCATTTTAACAATATTGGTTCTGCCTAACCAGGAGCAAGGAACATCTTTCCATTTTCTGATGTCCTCTTCAATCTCTTTTTTCAGAGTGCTGTAGTTTTCTTTGTAGAGGTCTTTCACTTCTTTAATTAGGTTAATTCCTAAATATTTTATTTTTCTTGAAACAACTGAATGGTATTGTTTTCATAATTTCTTTCTCATCCTAGTCATTGCTGGTATATACAAATGCTAATGATTTTTCCGTCTTGATCTTATATCCTGCTACTTTGCTGAAGTTGGTTATTAATTCTAGGAGCTTTTTGGTGGAGTTCTTTGGGTCTTCCTATGGAGTATCGTATCATCTGCAAATAGTGATCATTTGAGTTCTTCCTTTCCTATATGTATTCCTTTTATTTCTTCTTCTTGCCTAATTGCTCTGGATAATGTTTTAAGTTCTATGTTAAATAATAGAGGTAATAGTGGACATCCTTGTCTTGTTCCTGATTTTAGGGGGAATGCTTTCAGTTTTCTCCCATTTAATATGATGCTGGCTGTTGGTTTGTAATAGAGAGCCTTTATCATATTCAGGTATAGTCCTTCTATGCCTATTTTTTTCAGGGTTTCTATCAGGAGGATGTGTTGGATTTTGTCAAAGGCCTTTTCTGCATCTATTGATGTGATCATGTGCTTTTTTGACCTTTCCCCTATTTATATGGTGTATTACATTTATCATCTTTCATATGTTGAACCATCCTTGCATCTCTGGAATGAAACGTACCCAATTATGGTGTATCAGCTTTTTGATAATATGTTGCATTCTATTTGCTAAAATCTTGTTGAGGATTTTTGGATCTATGTTCATTAAGGAGATTGGTCTATAGTTCTCTTTTTTTTTTTTTTTTTTTTTGGTGGTGCCAGGGATCGAACTCAGGCCCTTGTGCTTACAAGGCAAGCACTCTAATCACTGAGCTAAATCCCCAGCCCTATAGTTCTCTTTTTTAGTTGGGTCTTTTGTCTTATTTTGGGATCAGGATGATACTGGCTTCCATACATGAGTTTGGAAGCACTCCATCCCTTTTGATTTCTTTGATCAACTTGACGAGTATTGGTGATATAATCTCCCTAAAGGTTTTGTAGAATTCGACAGTGAATCCATCATATCTACTATTTTGTCCTCAATATTGGAAACCCTATCTTCACACTGATCATTATGTGTATGTATAAATTCTATGATGCTCTTAATCTCCAGAATCTCTATCTGACATCTTTTTGAGGTTTCCATGTCTTTGTTGAATCTGTCATTCAAGCTTTGAACTGTCTTGGTTAGCTCATCCAATTTTTTGCCTGTTTCCCTGAAATTTACCATGGGCCTATTGAGTGACATTGCTGTAAATTTTTGGTTCATTTACTCTTTAAATTCTTCTATTTTTTTCATTTCTTCTATGGATTTTTCATAGATTTCTCCTATCTGTATTTGTTTTCTTCTTGTTTTCTTTCATCTTGTTCTGCCTTAGGAGAGTTGGTATTTAGAGGTCTTCTATTCCTTTGTTTGCCCATTTTCTTGTTTGAAGCTGTGTTTGTATATATCCATTTTTTTTTTTTTTTTTTT